>SJYX01004312.1:380832-440549 GCA_006410675.1 Oreotragus oreotragus | reverse complement strand
GGTGGGGTGGGGGTGGGCGGAGGATGGGGATGGGGAGATTTTAGATTCATAACTGTTAGACTGAAGAGACGAGAGAGCAGCACGTACTTCATCATTGCTAGTGACGAAACTGTATCTGGCATCATATCCGTGCCAGATACGCAAAGCAAAGATAAACGCAATTATCCTGGTTTCTAGTTTTACATGAATACTATATTTTGTATATTGATCTACAACTTGACTTGTCACCCAATTGTATGTTTTTCAAATCATTTTACGTGAATATAGATGGCTAGACTTCATTTGTCTTAATTGTACTGTATCCTATCAAATAGGCTTGCTCCAAATTATTTGAGAATTCCCATAATGATGGGTGTTTTTGTTGTTTCCCATTTTTTGCTGTTACGAGCAATGCTGTAGAGTGTGATCTTCTCAATATCTCAACTCATCTCTGAATTGTCTAATCTGTATGAGCAGAGCTTATAAACAGGTTTAATTCTGAGCTATGTCAACCCATCTATTTGTCATCCCAATAATAAATGGGAAGATTTGACCACACTAGATCTGCACTGTAGCCTGGCAACAGTAGTTGCACTGTAGCCTGGCAACAGTAGTAGTCAAGAACAGCTGACTCTTTTAGATAAGTTCAGCTGCTGCTGCTGCTAAGTCACTTCAGTCGTGTCCGACTCTGTGTGACCCCATAGACGGCAGCCCACCAGGCTCCCCCATCCCTGGGATTCTCCAGGCAAGAATACTGGAGTGGGTTGCCATTTCCTTCTCCAATGCATTGAAGAGAAAAGTGAAAGTGAAGTCGCTCAGTCTGTCCGGACTGTTAGCAACCCCATGGACTGCAGCCCACCAGGCTACTCCGTCCATTGGATTTTCCAGGCAAGAGTACTGGGGTGGGGTGCCATTGCCTTCCCCGGATAAGTTCAGATGATCTCTATTTTTCTCTAAGACCCATGCATTTAGTACCCATCTAAGCCCTGTGGCATTTGTATTTGCAACCCCAGATATAACATAAGGGTGCAAGAAGGTATTCTTTCAAATTACATAGTTCCATGTTCAAAGTTCTGTATTTAATATCTCTTTTGGCTGGACACTTGTTAAAAATCAAGGGACATCGATGAACAAGATGGACAAGAGCCCTACAGTCAGAAATCTTATATCCTTGATAGAGGAGACAGACAATAAATTAGGCAAATAAGACAGTTTCATTTAGTGATAAGTGTTCTGAAATAACAGCTTAAGGGCATAGTTATTGTAAGGGCTGGGGTACTAAAGGTAGAGTGCTGGGAAAGCCCTCCTGAAAACGCAACTTTGGTGGGGGAGATTGAGATATGAATGAAGCACAGGAGCCAGCCAGTGGGATGAGCATTCTTTGACAAGACATATACTAAAACCACATGTCTTTAGGTACAAATGAGCTTGGCACATTTGAGGAGGCCAGTGGTCAGTGTGCCTGGATTGTACTGACTTAGGGACAGAGTGACATGAGATAGAGTCGTAGAAGTACAGTTTTGAGTGTGATTTCTTTTATTTGAAATATAGAGGCTTGGAAGAAATCTTGTTCTTTGAGACTCACTAGATTTCCCTTTATACTTCAGAAATCTCTGCTTTGGATTGTTAAATGCACACCTTGTATAAATTACTCTAATCAGATACTTTCTTCCTAAAGAGAGCAGATATTTCCAGAATAGGAGCTGTGATCAACAAGACCAATCCCCTCACCTACCACTAATGTACTCTATAGCATATTTTCAAAAATGCTTTTTCTTATGAAAATTTTGAACATGTACTAAAGACAGAATAGTATAATGAATCCCCATGCAACCAACATCTAGCTGTTGATTCATGGCCAATATGGTTTATTTATATTCCTCCCATGACATTTTCTTCTCCCCAGTAATACACTGAAGCAAATCCCAGACATGACTGAATCTCTAATATCTCAATGTGATCTTTTAAAAGCTTTATCACAATATCACCATTATTCCTAAAACAGCAATAATTACTTAATATTATCAAATATGCAGTCAGTGTTCAAATTTCCTATAGCATCATGTGTCATCATTTTTCCCACATTTTATTGACTCAGGAATGTTTTTCTGTAAGGTCGTGGGCAATGAGTGGGTTTGGAAGCCACTGTTGTGCGTCTTTGTTGAGCTGCAGTCAGGCATTGTTTTTCCCCTTAAGATTACATTCCAAAGGAAAAGGTACCTCAACCCAAATCAAATGGCTGCTCTACCTAGAAAATAGTCACCACTTTATTGTCCCTTGTAGTTCTTTTAGGAAAGAGATTTTTTAACTTAGAAACCTCTGTGATTTTTCTAAGGATTTCTCCATCTCCTTTTCCTCCCATGCCAGAACGCCCAGGCCAAGATAAATTTGTCTTAATGCTTTTTTGCATGGCTGGCTTAGGAAACAGCTAGTAAAAAAGTCTTAAAGCAGAAATGAGCTTGCCATATTCTTGGAACTGAAAGAATGCCACTGGGGGTGTTCTGGACTTCGGTCTACTCTAAGATGTACATCTTAAGTATTAGTGTAGGTTCCTAAAGTAACCAGAGAGATCCTTTAAATTGTACTTACTTTACTGCCAGCTACTTTTGTAAAACAACAAGAGGGTAAACAACAGACATGAAAAGTTACAGACAGACATTTACACAGTCCTCACATGTATGGTCTTTGCTTAATCTCTCTCCCTCAGTAGGCTTTAAGTTCCTTAAGGACAGATATTATTTTTTAGTTTATTTTTGTATCTTAAACACTTTGCCTTGTGCATTACATAGAACATGACATAAGGCAGGTAATCAAAAATATGTGTTACAAACAAATGAAGCTCACTGATTTTATTTCTGAAGGTAAAGTCATTCAAATAATCCTTCTTTAAACCCCAAAGTCCATAGATCTAGGCCCAGTCATAATGCCAGTCAGATGGCATCACTAATCCCCAAGCAATTGCTCGTTTTCCAGCTGGGCAGTTTGTGTTTGGGTACCGAAGTCTTCATACCAAGGGATCTAATGAAGGAGCTAATTCTGACACTTTGGGAAGTTGTTGTCTGCCTGAGTGATTATTTTAAAAACCTAATAGTTAGGATAGTTTCTTCCTGTGATTCTACAAAACTAAGGTTTTAATCCAGTTTCATATTCACATGTCCTTTTTAAGGGCAGGAGCAGTTAACAGGATTAGTGAGTGGTCATTTGCAAGATATGAGAACAATGTATCCTTCCAGTGTCCTTTCTCCAAGTCTTGTCATAGGAGCACTCAGGCTTTAGAAGAAGCACCGTATTATAGACTCAACCAGAAAGCAAAGGATACAGTGGACCAGCTAATTAGCTATACTGTATTACAATCATTCCATCAGTTTTCTCTCTTCTTGCTGAATTTTAGTTGAGGCTCAGTAGTATTGTCATGAAGCGAGATTAGGGTTAGGGTTAGAGAAAGTGGAAGCAGTGACAGATTTTATTTTCTTGGGCTCCAAAATCACAGGGTATTAAAAAGCAGAGACATCACTTGGCTGACAAAGGTTCGTATAGTCAAAGCTATGGCTTTTCTAGTAGTCATGAAAAGTTACAGACTTAGACATTGTTACAGACTTAGACAAAGTACAGATGTGAGAGTTGGGTCATAAAGAAAGATGAGCCAAAGAATAGATGCTTTTGAACTGTGGTGCTGGAGAAGACTGAGAGTCTCTTGGGCTGCAAGAAGATCAAACCAGTCAATCCTAAAAGAAATCAACCCTGAATATTCACTGGAAGGACTGATGCTGAAGCTCCAGTACTTTGACCACCTGCAAAGAGCCGACTCATTGGAGAAGACCCTGATGCTGAGAAAGATTGAAGGCAACAGGAGAAGTGGGCAGCAGAGGATGAGATAGCATTACCAACTCAATGAACATAAATTTGAGCAAACTCCAGGAGAATAGTGGAGGACAGGGGCATGGAGTGCTACAGTCCATGGGGTCACAAAGAGTCAGGCACAACTTCGAAACTGAAGAACAACAACAAACCACAAGATTGCTAAGAAATACCTGTAGGTGTGGATGAAGGAGGGAAAAAAAGGAGGGAGGGAGAGTAGGGTGAGGGAAGGTAGTAAAGCAACAAGGAAATTTTAAAATGTTACATAAGGCCTAAACCGTTATCTTCGTTTTCTGAATGTTGAGCTTTAAGCCAACTTTTTCGCTCTCCTCCTTCACTTTCATCAAGAGGCTTTTTAGCTCCTCCTCACTTTCTGCCATAAGGGTGGTGTCATCAGCATATCTGAGGCATCCGGTCCCATCACTTCATGGGAAATAGATGGGGAAACAGTGGAAACAGTGTCAGACTTTATTTTCGGGGGCTCCAAAATCACTGCAGATGGTGATTGCAGCCATGAAATTAAAAGACGCTTACTCCTTGGAAGAAAAGTTATGAAAAAAAAAAAAAGAAAAGTTATGACCAACCTGGATAGTATATTCAAAAGCAGAGACATTACTTTGCCGACTAAGGTCCGCCTAGTCAAGGCTATGGTTTTTCCTGTGGTCATGTATGGATGTGAGAGTTGGACTATGAAGAAAGCTGAGCGCCGAAGAATCGATGCTTTTGAACTGTGGTGTTGGAGAAGACTCTTGAGAGTCCCTTGGACTGCAAGGAGATCCAACCAGTCCATTCTGAAGGAGATCACCCCTGGGTGTTCTTTGGAAGGAATGATGCTAAAGCTGAAACTCCAGTACTTTGGCCACCTCATGCGAAGAGTTGACTCATTGGAAAAGACTCTGATGCTGGGTGGGATTGGGGGCGGGAGGAGAAGGGGACAACCGAGGATGAGATGGCTGGATGGCATCACGGACTCGATGGACGTGAGTCTGAGTGAACTCCGGGAGATGGTGATGGACAGGGAGGCCTGGCGTGCTGTGATTCATGGGGTCGCAAAGAGTCGGACACGACTGAGCGACTGAACTGAACTGAAACTGTTATCATTCTATCTTTTAAGGAGTTGCTGTAATTCCTGTTAATGGGGGAAATAAACATTTATATAGGGGCAAAAAATAAAGGATGAGACTCTAGGTACATGGCCCATATGTGTCATAATACAATAATGAGTATTGGATATGCACAGGTGGATGCGACACTGAGTTTGGGAATATGAAGTTGAGAAAGTTGAAACATTGTATAATAAATTGGAGAAAGTTTTTCACTGTGGTAGAGGATGGGGGTGGAGAAGTGTTGCAAATGGACAGCAAAAAAAAAAAAAAAAAAAAAAGATGGGAAGAAGAGTCAAAATGATGGGAAGAAGGACTTTAAAAGGAGCAAGGAAGTCTATTCAATTTATCATTGTTAGTGTGGCTCTAATTACATACACACACACATCCCCCCATGCTTCTAGATGTCAAAATAGGGCTTCCCTGGTGGTCTAGTGTTAAGAGTCTGCCCTGAAAAGCAATGAGAAGCTTGTGCACCACAACAAAGAGTAGCCCTGCTTGCTGCAACTAGATAAAGCCCACATGCAGTAATGAAGACCTAGCATAGCCAAAAATAAAATCTTTTTAAAAAACATCAAAATGAATCCCCAACAAACTCAAAGCTTTGGGCAAATTAATCATTATGAAAACCAAGGGGGAAACATTGTGTTCTACGTCTTCAGGAGGTTTGATGGGGAACAGGGGCAGCATGTAGAGAACACTCAGTTCAGTTCAGTCGCTTAGTCGTGTCTGACTCTGCGACCCCATGAATCGCAGCACACCAGGCCTCGCTGTCCATCACCAAATCCTGGAGTTCACTCAGACTCATGTCCATCAAGTCAGTGATGCCATCCAGCCATCTCATCCTCTGTCGTCCCCCTCTCCTCCTGCCCCAATCCCTCCCAGCATCAGGGTCTTTTCCAATGAGTCAACCCTTCACACCAGGTGGCCAAAGTATTGGAGTTTCAGCTTCAGCATCAGTCCTTCCAATGAACACCCAGGACTGATCTTTAGGATGGACTGGTTGGATCTCCTTGCAGTTCAAGGGACTCGCAAGAGTCTTCTCCAACACCACAGTTCAAAAGTGTCAATTCTTCTGCGCTCAGCCTTCTTCACAGTCCAACTCTCACATCCATACATGACCACAGGGAAAACCATAGCCTTGACTAGACAGACCTTTGTTGGCAAAGTAATGTCTCTGCTTTTGAATATGCTATCTAGGTTGGTCATAACTTTCCTTCCAAGGAGTAAGCGTCTTTTAATTTCAGGGCTGCAATCACCATCTGCAGTGATTTTGGAGCCCCAAAAGATAAAGTCTGACACTGTTTCCACTGTTTCCCCATTTAGTTCCCATGAAGTGATGGGACTGGATGCCATGATCTTCGTTTTCTGAATGTTGAGATTTAAGCCAACTTTTTCACTCTCCACTTTCACTTTCATCAAGAGGCTTTTTAGTTCCTCTTCACTTTCTGCCTTAAGGGTGGTGTCATCTGCATATCTGAGGTTATTGATATTTCTCCCAGCAATCTTGATTCCAGCTTGTGCTTCTTCCAGTCCAGCGTTTCTCATGATGTACTCTGCATAGAAGTTAAATAAGCAGGGTGACAATATACAGCCTTGACATACTCCTTTTCCTATTTGGAACCAGTCTGTTGTTCCATGTCCAGTTCTAACTGTTGCTTCCTGACCTGCATACAGATTTCTCAAGAGGCAGGTTAGGTGGTCTGGTATTCCCATCACTTTCAGAATCTTCCACAGTTTATTGNCTATTTGGAACCAGTCTGTTGTTCCATGTCCAGTTCTAACTGTTGCTTCCTGACCTGCATACAGATTTCTCAAGAGGCAGGTTAGGTGGTCTGGTATTCCCATCTCTTTCAGAATTTTCCAGTTTATTGTGACCCACACAGTCAAAGGCTTTGGCATAGTCAATAAAGCAGAAATAGATGTTTTTCTGGAACTCTCTTGCTTTTTCCATGATCCAGCGGATGTTGGCAATTTGATCTCTGGTTCCTCTGCCTTTTCTAAAACCAGCCTGAACATCACATAGTGGGTCAGTAACAATCTGCAACAGCCAAGAATGATCCTGCTCCATCTAACAGAGCCAAACAGACATGTGAGAAGCTCTTCAGAGATGAAAACCAAGTCACTCTTAAATAAGGGTAGGATTTTTCGAGGCAGAGAACATTCAATTAAGTACCAGAACAGCATTCCTGCCATGATTTCACCTAAGTCAGCAATTTTAATTACACAACATATAGAAACACACCAGACAGTATAAAGGAAAATAACTCTGGGGCACAGTTCTGGAGACCTTTTTGGGTTGATACCACAGCTTATATGCTACATGTATTCTTTTAACTACACAAAGTATTTTTTAATATAAACAAAAACTTTTGCATCTCCACACAGTCATGGATTCAGCCTGTCAGGTGTCACGTCGTTCCACCCCATGACTATGTGGAAATGCAAATGTCCAAGAGGAACCAAGGATCGCGGAGGACAAAGGCAGCACACTTTACAACCAAGTATCAAAACCGACAGAAAGGTGGGTCTCTAAGACCTAAGGACAGATAAACAACGGAAGAGAAAGGCCTCCAGAAACAGACGTGCACGTGTAATACAGACGCTTGACTTATGAGAAAGGCGCCAGTGGTACGGCGAAAAAACATTTTCTTCCCCCAACGTGGTGCTGGGTCAACTGGCTATCTATGCAGAACAAAACGAACCTTGACCTTCCACCTTACATTGTGTACAATATGATATCTAAGACGGGTTGCAAATGTTAAGACGGAAAGGTAAAATAGTACGTTTTCTTAACGCAGAATATCTTCATGACTTTGGAATAGGAAAACACTTCTTAAACAGGACACAACAAAGCATTAGCCATAACTGAAAAGTTGATAAACGGCACTCCATAAAATTTAAATTACGTTATTAAAAAGTACCAATTAAGAGTATAAAGACAAGCCACAGGTTTGGAGAAAAGATTTTTTATTCTATATATCAGACAAGGAACTCATAATGTAGAATATATAGAAGAGTAAACAGAAAATAGCCATAGCTAAACAGAAAAAAGGCAGGTAATTCTAAAGAAATATTAGTGTATAAGACTTGAAGAGGCACTTCAGGAAAGAGGATATGCGAAGGTCAACAAACATTATGAAAAGATGCTCAAGTTCATAAGTCATCAAGGAAACGAAACTTAAAACCACAACAGAGATGCCACTACATACTCACCAAAATAGTCAAAGGGATAAAAAATAATACCAAATCTTGGTGAGGATGTAGAACTAACCCAAACCATCTGACAGTGTGTGTCACAAGTGTAAACTGGTGCAACTGCTGTGATAAATTGGCAGCATCCATTAATGCTGAAATCGCAGATACTTGACCAGCCAACACTCTCCCAGGATACACCCAAGAGAAGTAAGTTCACCACATGTTCAGAGCAGCACTATTCAGAATAGCCCTAAATGTCTACTAACAGTAGAATAAGCCGGAATATATTCACACAACAGAATACAGTACAGCAATGGGAACAAATGATCCACAACCACTGGCTGTGAATGGGTGGATCCCACAGCTGAAGAGCACACATTTATGGCTCTATGTATGCAAGTTCAGAAACAGGCAGAACAGATGCATTTAAAAGTTAGCACAGTGGTTTACCCTTCACTAGTTAAGAGACTGTAGAGCTGCCGGGGGGTCCTGGTCTTCTATCTCTATATACAAGTGGATATACAAGATTTGTTCAGGGTGTGAAAACTGAAAACTCACTAAATTTGCATATTTATTCTAGTAAAAGTATCATACTTTTAGGTATATTACTTTTCTGTATACAGTGTTATACTTAGACTAAAAGTTAAAAATTTAACTGTTAAAGCCATATATTAAAGGTTTCAGAAAAAAAAAATTTTATGGGAAGTGAGACTTCCCAAGAGTAATTTCAACTGTCTCCTGTTAGCTGGGACTGAATATATTAAAATTTATTTCAGAACAGCTTTTAAGATAATTTAGTGATGATACTCTCAGAATAAAAAAGGAAACCATCTCAGTCAGAAATTCGATATATCCGGCTAGAATTACACACTTCTTTGGTCCTAAATTGAAAGCCAGCAGCTCATCTAGATCTGCATTGCTGGTTACCTGCCTGTGTTCAGCTGGAGACAGTGTGAGCTCTTCACTTATGATGTGTCCTTTTCTGTATGTGTATCACATTATAATAAAAAAATATTGATCAGCGTTTCAGTCCCACCCCTTACTTGCTGTGAACTACTTTAACTTATCTACCCCTCTTCTGAGCTTCCAACTACTTTAACCAGTCTCTGAGAGGTCTCATCTCAGTGAGTTAGCTTGAAACTTTTCCCTCCAGACACTGCCTCAGGCCCATCCCTCAGTCAAGAAGTCCCTTAATGTCATCTTAACAAGTTTTCACACCTGACAGACGCGTAACAATAACTCAGTTCATTTATGCTTCAATCACATGTCCATTTACAGCCCATTTCCTTCCTTCCTCAGAATTTTAAAGGACTAGGCGGGGAGGGGGGAAGGGCCCCTGAGGAGGCAGGCACCCTCTCTGAGGAGCTGCCTGGATGAGGGGTCCAGCTCTGGCCTAACCTCCCAGCCCCACCCCAACCCTACCCACAACAACAAGGGTCTTGGCCCAACACCAGCCAGAAAACTCCAGCCTCCCGCAACGTCTCCTGAACCAGAGGGAGTTTCCCTGTGCGTCAACTGGTGGGCATTCAGACAGCTGCAGCCACCCTCCCTGCTCCCTGCCCCACGTCATCCTCTCGTGTTCTCTCACCTCTACTCAGTCAAGGACAAACAGCAAGTCTGTTGCCTTACAAGGGGTTCAACAACCTTGTGTTCCTTCTCAGAAGCAGTTTCCATCTACACAAATGCCCCTCTCTGGAGACACTCCCCGCACTCAGCTTGACAGCGGAAGCAGAGCCCGCCTTGCTGTGCTCCACCAAGAGGGGAGAGAGTTACCCTGCAGGCTGCCCGCCCCGAGCAGTCTTCTAGACAGCCCAGGGCAAGGCTGAGGTGAGGTCTGTGGCAGCGGGACAGCTCTGTGGCCTCTTTGGAAGCCCTCAGTGAGGTATCTGGCTCCCACTCTTGGGGACTGTCACTGTACCACAGGTCATCTGACAATCTTCAAGCTCAGCTTTGGACCCCAGTGTCAATCCTGAATCAACAACAAACCTAACTCAATATCCAATTACACTGAAGTAACTTTTTCTTCTTCAAGGCTTAATTCAAATGCTGCTTCATCAAGTGTTCTTCACTCCCTAACCAACACAGTCTCTCCCTCCTTGGACCTTGTTCACAGCACTTTTCCAGTAACACCTTACCAGCTGACTTGCAAAGTTCTGATAACGACTCTCACTGCATACTATATGCAATGAAATTCTGTCACAGCTAACACAAGCCTTCTAAGTGATAAAGCAAACATTTGCTCAAATGAAAAAAATAGCATATAACTGTTGCAAAGTTAAGTGTACCTATATGAAGCAAGTTGCAAAATTAAAGGTACCTATGCAAAATCCAAATATCAATGCTGAAACACTGTGCCAAGAAATACTCTTTTTTAACAAGTTGTTCTTATTATAAAATATGTTTGTTANCCTTTATTGAGCCCATCTTTGCATGAAATGTTCCCTTGGTATTTCTAATTTTCTTGAAGAGATCTCTAGTCTTTCCCATTCTGTTGTTTTTCCTCTATTTCTTTGCATTGATAGCCGAGGAAGGCTTTCTTATCTCTCCTTGCTATTCTTTGGAACTCTGCATTCAGATGGGTATATCTTTCCTTTTCTCCTTTGCTTTTCACAGCTATTTGTAAGACTTCCTCAGACATCCATTTTGCTTTTTGGCACTTCTTTCTTGGGGATGGTCTTGATCCCTGTCTCCTGTACAATGTCAGGAACCTCTGTCCATAGTTCATCAGGAACTCTATCAGATCTAGTCCCTTAAATCTATTTCTCACTTCCACTGTATAATCATAAGGGATTTGATTTAGGTCATACCTGAATGGTCTAGTGGTTTTCCCCACTTTCTTCAATTTAAGTCTGAATTTAGCAATAAGGAGTTCATGATCTGAGCCACAGTCAGCTCCCGGTCTTGTTTTTGTTGACTGTATAGAGCTTCTCCATCTTTGGCTGCAAAGAATATAATCAATCTGCTTTCAGTGTTGACCATCTGGTGATGTCTATGTGTAGAGTCTTCTCTTGTGTTGTTGGAAGAGAGTGTTTGTTATGACCAGTGCTTTCTCTTGGCAAAACTCTATTAGCCTTTGCCCTGCTTCATTCTGTATTCCAAGGCCAAATTAGCCTGTTACTCCAGGTGTTTCTTGACTTCCTACTTTTGCATTCCAGTCCGCTATAATGAAAAGGACATCTTTTTGGGTGTTAGTTCTAAAAGGTCTTGTAGGTCTTCATAGAACCGTTCATCTTCAGCTTCCTCAGCATTACTTGATGGGGCATAGGCTTGGATTACCATGATACTGAATTGTTTGAGGACACTAACGCAGTCCATAAGCTGAACTATGTCAGATGAAGCAAGAGCTATGAGTCCGAGGTGAACAAGAACACTGCAAGCCACAGTTTCCCCTACAATCTTAGAAAGACACAAATTTTCCACCATCTGAAGATTGGAGGTTTATATTAATTTCATTTTAACCTTAAAGGGCAAGAATACCTGGGATGACATCTGGTAATCCCCTGCTCTCTCCCACTAGTTTGTTACATGCCTGAAGGAAGAAGCTAGGTCTTATACAACTATGTATTCCCAAAGTCTAGCATAGTGTCTGTCATACAGTAGAAACCTAGAAAGTATTCAACAGTGAATGAATAAATGAGGAGAAAACTAGACTTATATAATGGCAAGTAGCAGAATGGTATTACTAATCAAGTGTCACCATAACTCAGATGACTAATGATGACACTGATTCTTAGACATACCTACCTCTGGCCTCCAGGTGGCGGTATTATCTCATGTTAAATTGTGAATTGCATTTAACTTTTGAGGGAAAAAACCGAATTAAACAGATCGGTAGCTTATTTCTGTAATTGTACTGAGCCAAAATCAGAATTAAAATATATTACATGAGATTATAGATTTATTCTCCAGTTTCAACACAAAAGAGGATTACTGGTAGTTCTCTAATTCAAGCAGTTTCCTAAACCCTGAAGATATATTCAAATTGGTATACTTTGGCACCCCACTCTAGTACTCTTGCTTGGAAACTCCCATGGATGGAGGAGCCTGGTGGGCTGCAGTCCATGGGGTCGCTAAGAGTCGGGCACAACTGAGCGACTTCTCTTTCACGCATTGGAGAAGGAAATGGCAACCCACTCCAGTGTTCTTGCCTGGAGAATCCCAGGGACAGAGGAGCCTAGTGGGCTGCCATCTATGAGGTCGCACAGAGTCGGACACAATTGAAGCGACTTAGCAACAGCAGCAACAGCATACAAAACACATGTATTTCTTTAAAGTTGGAAATGTGTTGGAGGGGGCAGTTATATGTCTGGAAATAATTCATCTTCCAACAAATAAGGTGACTAGATTAAATACAGGATGGTCAGTTAAACTTGAATTTTAATAAAGAATACTTTATTCATATAAGTATATCCCATGCAATATTGGGGACTGAAAGGGTATTTTTTTATCTGAAAATCATATCTAAGTGGTCATCCTATATTTTGCTTTACTAAATCTGACAATCTTACGAACAGGTATTTTGTTGTTGTCATTCATTCCAAAATAAACAGAACTCCCCAGGTCTGCAGGATGCTGCAGTGTTTCCTTATTTGGAGGGGTAAAAAGGAAGTAGCTTGGTCGGGCGGGCTTCCTCACTTTAAGTCTAACTTCACCACTCTTTATATTCTACCCATGCAGATCTGAGTTCCTCAGCTGGGTGACTTATCTGCAGGAAACTGACCTCTCAAGCAAGTACAGATGGTAGAAACTGAAGTGGTGATTTTATACCAACACCATTGTTGTTGTTTTTTTTTTAATAGCACATGTGATTCTGTTTGCAAAAGCCAAACTGTGAATAAATGAGATTCTAGATCCTGTCACCTCTAATACTTTTCAGAGGTACCAGATTTACAGCAGCTCTGGCAACAGACATAGGTAAGTTGCTTATGAAATAAATCCTTTTTCAAAAAGTAAAGACTTTTCTGGTAAATTCAATCATGTTATAGTTTTATGTATATTTGTATTTTCAATATGAGCATTCTTTATCTTCTAAATAAAATATGCTTTAAAATGTCATTTATAAAATTTCTGAATTTAAGCTTTCCATAGAAACAATACTACGAGTGGTAGATCTTCAGTTTACCTAGTAAAAGTGTATTTAATTATGTGACAGAAAAAAAAATTATGTGACAGAAAAAAAAAATTATGTGACTGAACCACTGTATTTGTAGTTTAAAAAAATTTTTTAAGAGTGGATATGGTAATAATAATTGGGGCTTCCTTGGTGGCTCAGATGATGAAGAATCTGCCTGCAGTGCAGGAGACCCGGGTTCGATTCCTGGGTTGGGAAGATCCCTTGGAGAAGGGAATGGCAACCCACTTTATTATTCTTGCCTGGAGAATTCCATAGACAGGGTAGCCTGTGGGCTACAGTCCATGGGGTTGCAAACACTCGGACATGGCTGAGCAACTAACACTTTCACACTTTCATTTTCATAATAATAGTATTTTAAAGAGTAATAAATATAGAAAAAATTCAATATTCATATTTGAGGAAATCTCTGTTAACGTGTTTGTTTTGCCCTTGCTCTGTCCCAGAAGCCATTCTAAGTGATTTAAATGAATTAACCCATTTAATCCTCATAGTAATCCTAGGAGGTAGATTTTGTTATGATCCCACATTACAGATCCTGGAGAAGGAAATGGCAACCGACTCCAGTATTCTTGCCTTGAGAATTCCTTGGACAGAGGAGCCTGGGGGGCCACAGTCCATAGGGTCGCAAAGAGTCAGACACAACTGAAGTGACTTAGCGCACTCATTACAGATGAGGAAAGTGGGGTGAGGGTTAAGTAACGGCCCAAAGTCACACAGCTGCCAGCTAGAACTGGGACTTGGGCCCACCCACAGCTGCATTAAGCCCTGTTCACCACAGCTACGTTGATGTGAATACAGAGGCCAGGGGACCGTAAGAGAAGATGCTGAAGAGGGTATCTGATCTCCATCTGGGGTTCCCTGAGCCTGGAACAGTTCAAAGTGAAGGGCTGGTCTTTCCCTTAACTTAGTTGTATTTTGAATACTCTTTTTATGCTTACCAACCTGAACATAGCTGTTTTGGGGTTTATAGGTGCAATGAAGAATGTCAGTAAGGAGAAGATTTACCTGAGGTAACTGGATAAGAGTTAATAAAAGGTGAAAGAAGATTAAGGAGCACATGTGTGAGGAAGAAATTTCTGGAGTGAAAATAACTGAGCTGAGAACTGAAAAGAAAAATCAAAAGTAGAAGAATTTGACTTTGTATAATTATCTACCTGAAACAAAAAAGAAGTGGGAGAGAAGTTGCCCTGGATTATTGCTAATTCTGTGTAACTTGTCCAGAATTGTGATAGCCTGAGGTGGTTCATGCATGAGCCAGTCATATCCATGGTGCACTTCCCAAAGGACATTGCCAAGGCAACAGTTTCTTAGGTGCCAAGGGAAGAGTTAAACTCCAGTCCCCACTTAGTCATCTTTAGATGTTCTTTCCACCGTTTATCCTCTCCCAAAGAGATAAGAGATAGGAGAGTGGAGGGGAAAGAATCCCAGACTTACCATTCAGGGCCTCTGACCTTGCTACCTGACTAGTTGGATAACCTTTGGGCCCTGTTTCCTAAGCTGGAAAACAGGCATGATATTATCTACTCTGTGATGTAAGCACTCAGCAAATATTAGCTGTGACCCCATTTAATCTTCACAACTCTGTGACATAAGTATCATTCCCATTTTACAGATGTGGAAAAGGAGGTTCAGGAGAGGTTAAGGTCCTTGTTTGAAAGCAAGTGAGTGCGTGGTGGAGACAGGGTAAACCCTGTTGTTTAGCCCTGATTGCTGTTGCTCTTTCCTCTGCAGTGCTGCCTGCAGTAGAAAATGCAACCACTGAAATTAAATGGATTACTTTTTCCCCCCATGGTGAAAATAAAATAAAACCTTTTTCTACTTTAGTCCTAAGAAATAAGAAAAAAATATTTTAAAACATTTCTTTAAAAATAAAATATTCTTTCCTAAGACAACAAGAATGGAAAGATCTTTTCAAAGCAAAATGCAATGTTTGTAACACCCCCCCAAATTGTCAAATTATGAATAAGTGGACAGTTGTAGCCTTCATTCATTATAGTAACCTTTATTTTAAAATCATTCCTTATTATGCAAGTAATACAAACTTGTGCATTCAACTTGTATTTACTGAGCATCTACTATATGTCAAATATTTTTCTAGGCCCAGTGAACAATACAGACAAAAGTCCCCATTCTCATGGAGCTTGTACTCAAATGTAGACATGACAGATTGTAAAAATAACCCTAATAACCAAATCACTTCTATATAATAGGAAGGATGAGTATTATGGGGGAAAACAGCCCTGGGAAAGGGACATAGGGTCATGGATGGGCAGTTGCAATTTTGGATAGGGAGGTACACAAGGGAAGGCCTAATTAAGTGAGTGAGTTTTGAGCAAAGACTTGAAGAAAGGGAGAGTCATGAGAACACCTGGGATAAGAGCAGAGAAAGGAACAGCGCTGTGGCAGAGGTAGGAGCAGGCTTGGTGTGTAAAGAAGACCGGTAAGGGAGTTGAGCTGGTTTGAGAGGAGTGAGCACAGGAAAGGGCAAGTGGTGAACTGAGAGAGATAAAGCTTTGTGGATGGGAGGGTCAGAAGGAGTGATGGATCATGTGGGACCCAGTGACCTGTTTTTATGGTTTGAACTTCTTCCCTCTGAGAGATGGAAGCATCTGGGGAGTTTTGAACAGAGGAGTGACATGATCTGGCCTTCATGTGGATAGATCACCACCTCGGGGGAGACTGTGGGAGTGGAGGGGAGGAGCAGCGAGACCAATCTGGAGACCATCCACGTGATCCACGTGAGAAGAGACGGTGCCTGGACCAGGAGGGCAGCTGGAAGGAGGTGAGAAGTGGTCAAAACATAAATCCATTCTGGACGTGAAAGTAACAAGGTTTATTGAGAGATTGGATATGGGATGTGGGAAGATGAGTCTAGTTTTTGGCCTGAGCAACGGCAAGGAAGGATTTGCCATAGACTAAGATGGCGTGACTTGTGTGTTGGAGGCCAGGGAGGGCAGGAAGTTCATTTGGAGATACGTTACACTTGAGTTGATGTTTTAGGCATTCAGGTGGCAATGTTGAGGAAACAGTTGTATATTTAAGTCTGGAGCTCTGATCTAGCCTGGATGTATATATTTGTTCATTACATACATGGTATCTACAGCCATGAAACCTGGGGAGATCACCAAGAGAATCCAGGGAGGGAACACTAGTAAGGAGTGAGCCTTGGGAGAAACGGAACTGGCAAAGCTAGGAGACTGAGACAGAAAAGACTGCTGCTGCTGCTGCTGCTGAGTCGCTTCAGTCGTGTCTGACTCTGTGCGACCCCATAGATGGCAGCCCACCAGGGCCCCCTGTCCCTGGGATTCTCCAGGCAAGAATACTGGAGTGGGTTGCCATTTCCTTCTCCAATGCATGAAAGTGAAAAGTGAAAGTGAAGTCGCTCAGTCGTGTCCGACTCTTAGCGACCCCATGGACTGCAGCCCACTAGGCTCCTCCGTTCATTGGATTTTCCAGGCAAGAGTACTGGGGTGGGGTGCCATTGGGGAGAAAATTAAACATTACCACGGACAATGAGCACGCCATTAACGTTTTAACATATCTGATTCCAGACGTTTCTTTCCTTGCTGCATATAGCTTCTTTTTTAAAAAGTTCACTTAGAAATATAATCCAAAATTTCACTTTGTAGATCCCTCTAAAATAAATTTTCAGTAGATAAATGCATGTATGTGATATTAAAATAAAAGATAATAAAAGTTTATGATGAAAGGAGCTCTCTCTTCCACACAGCCTTGTTATTGGACTCATCACACACGTGTGCAGTATATGAATGTATATATATGTGTGTACATACATGTATTCATACACACACTTAGGATATACACACTGTTCTGTCACTTTCTCTTTTTACTTCACAGTATATCTTGGATTCTGTTCCATATTGACATATGTAGAACTTGTATGTTGTGTATGTAGTAGCATATTAAGATTGATGTGATAGCGCCCCAGGTTATTCCAGTTAAAACTGTTGAGTGATTTTTCCTGAAGAGCCCCCCCACAGCCACTGCATCTGCCTGAGCTTTAGGTCTGTCTTTCCTTTCATCCTACTAATCATTCAGTTCTTAGTTTCTTCTTTTTCTTCTTATAGAAACATATCCACAATGGATTGCTGCCTCGTGCAATTTCTTCCTTCTTTGTCATGTGGAAGTATAATTGTTCACTCACTAAATGTTTATTAAGGATTTTCTACCTCTCTGGAATATAGTGTAAGGTAGGGGACAGAATCTACAGGAATTCCTGTCAAACTGGAGACTGCAGGATTTTAAGCAAGTGGTTACAATTCCACACTATAAATATAATGCTAAGAGAGAGATAGGAGTGGAATGGAGAGATGGAATGCTTTGGGAGCATAGGGTAGGCATGGGGGAAAAGAAGCAGCTAACTAGGCATGAAAGATGAAGCTACTATAAGAAAGACAATTTATATATATAATATATATGTGTGTGTGTATATGTAAAATACATAGGTTCCCAGGTGGCATTAGTGGTAAAAACCTGCCTGACAAAGCAGGAGACCTAAGAGATGAAGATTCTATCCCTGGATTGGGAAGATGCCCTGGAGGAGGGCATGGCAACCCACTCCAGTATTCTTGCCTGGAGAATTCCATGGACAGAAGAGTTTGGCTGGCTACAGTACATGGGGCTGCAAAGAGTCAGACATGACTGAGTGACTATCACACTACTTAGGCCCCTCTTGGTTTTGACAGTTTCTTGGACTTTCCTTGTTTTGATGNCAACCCACTCCAGTATTCTTGCCTGGAGAATTCCATGGACAGAAGAGTTTGGCTGGCTACAGTACATGGGGCTGCAAAGAGTCAGACATGACTGAGTGACTATCACACTACTTAGGCCCCTCTTGGTTTTGACAGTTTCTTGGACTTTCCTTGTTTTGATGACCTTGATAGCTGTGAAGTAGGTCAGTGTATTGCAGGATGCCTTACTATTGGAATTTATCTGATGTTTTTTCTCATGATTAGACAGGGGTTATAAGTTTTGGAGAGGAAGAAGTTATATGCCATCTTCATCGTATCTATTATGTTTTATAACCTATTTTTCACTCAAAAATATATCAAATGCATATTTTCTACTCTCTCTATCTCTATATATATATAAATCTACAGCATTCTTAATGGTGATAATAATATTCTGTTGTATGGATGTAGCAAAATTCATTTAACTAATCACCACCTTTTATTGGAAACTGTAGCATTTTCACTATCACAACAACTGCTACTCTCTCTGGATATTTGTACAAACACCCTTGCAAATTTGTCTGAGGATTTCCTTAGGTTAAGTCCTGAGCTATAGAGCTGCTAAGGTAAATGGTATTTACTTTTTCTTAGTTTTTTAAAAATGCTTTTGATACATAATACTAAAATGCCCTCCAGAATACTTATAAATTTGAACTTCTAGCAATCATGTTTCAGTGCTGTTTCTCCACATTCTAGGTAATGCTGATTATTTATTATATTTGGCTATTTATTTATTATTCTTTTCAACCTCTGTCAACTATAGTACGGGGAAGGCAATGGCACCCCACCCCAGTACTCTTGCCTGGAAAATCCAATGGATGGAGTAGCCTGGTGGGCTGCAGTCCATGGGGTCACTAACAGTCGGACAGACTGAGCGACTTCACTTTCACTTTTCTATTTCATGCATTGGAGAAGGAAATGGCAACCCACTCCAGTATTCTTGCCTGGAGAATACCAGGGATGGGGGAGCCTGGTGGGCTGCTGTCTATGGGGTCACACGGAGTTGGACACGACTGAAGTGACTTAGCAGCAGCAGCAGCAACTATAGTAGAAAATGTATCATGTTGCATTATATTTGTATATTATTTTCTGCTAGACAATGAGCTTCTAAAGGAAAAAGACTATATCTTCTTCATTTGCCAATATGGCAACCCACTCCAGTATTCTTGCCTGGAGAATCCCATGGACAGAAGAACCTTGTAGGGTCCATGGGGTCGCAAGAGTCGGACACGACTGAGTGACTTTCACTAGAGTCTAAGTTACTGCCTGAAAGAAGTAGGGGATGTGATGTGACAAGAGAATGCATGCTAAGGAGGGAAAGGGTTTTTACTATCCTTGGGTGCAATTGCATCCTCTGGGCCAGTGACCTGTGTGCATTATGTAAACAAAAGGTGTGCCTCTAATAGTGTAAGCTTCAGACCAGGAAGGAGAGAAGTCTACACTAGACCGAAAGAAGGCATCAGGATCTTGCTGTTTTCCTCAAATAACAAGCACTATGGCTGGGGACTTATTTTACCAACTCTAAAAAGAGAAGAGCACCTGATAGCTCCCTTAAGCTGTAACGCTATTAAAACACTGCATAGCACAGCTTTTTAAAACACTTAGATAATAGTTGTGATTTCCAGAGCAAAAAGAAAAACTTCAGTCATAGTATCTTGTATTTGTGACCTTACTTAGCAGTCAGAGCTACCAAAAATTTTGTTCTCCTTTTTTTCTGCATACTTTATTTACTTATTTATGTTATTGTTGTTCAGTCTCTAAGTCATGTCCGATTCTTCACGGCCCCATGCACTGCAGCAAGCCAGGCTCCCCTGTTCTCCATTACTGCCCAGATTCATACCGTTTCTTATCAAACCTTGACTTTCTCCCCTTTCCCATACTTTGCTATTCTGAATCTTGATATCACTTATAAATGTATTGTGAAATAGATAGGGAAACAGTGGAAACAGTGTCAGACTTTTTTTTTGGGGGGGGGGCTCCAAAATCACTGCAGATGGTGATTGCAGCCATGAAATTAAAAGAAGCTTACTTCTTGGAAGAAGAATTACGACCAACCTAGATAGCATATTCAAAAGCAGAGACATTACTTTGCCAACAAAGGTCCGCCTAGTCGAGGCTATGGTTTTTCCAGTGGTCATGTGTGGATGTGAGAGTTGGACTGTGAAGAAAGCTGAGCGCCGAAGAATTTGAACTGATGCTTTTGAACTGTGGTGTTGGAGAAGACTCTTGCGAGTCCCTTGGACTGCAAGGAGATCCAACCAGTCCATTCTGAAGGAGATCAACCCTGGGATTTCTTTGGAGGGAATGATGCTAAAGCTGAAACTCCAGTACTTTGGCCACCTCATGCGAAGAGTTGACTCATTGGAAAAGACTCTGATGCTGGGAGGGATTGGGGGCAGGAGGAGAAGGGGACGACCGAGGATGAGATGGCTGGATGGCATCACGGACTCGATGGACGTGAGTCTGAGTGACCTCCGGGAGATGGTGATGAACAGGGAGGCCTGGCGTGCTGCGATTCATGGGGTCGCAGAGAGTCGGACACGACTGAGCGACTGAACTGAACTGAATGATATTAATAAATGTCATTGTTTCTATTTGTTACTAGAAGAGAATGCTACCCAGAAAGGCAAGGAAGCTGTATTTTCATAGTGAACACTTTTGGTTTTGTTTTCCAGTTTTGCAAGACTGACTCACTTAGCAGGGTCTGAAAAGAGAAACGGTGTTTTTGAGCCTAATGGTAGTGCATCTGACTCCTGAAAGTGAAAGTAGAGCTGTTGGTCACTCTGCCACGTCCCCCTCTTTGTGACCCCAGAAACTACAGCCACCCGGCCCCCACCGAACCCCCCGCCCAGGTTCCTCTGTCTGTGGAATTTTCCAGGCTCCTCTGTCCTTGGAATTCTCCAGGCAAGAATACTGGAGTGGGTAGCCATTCTATTCTCAAGGGATCTTCCCCACCCAGGGACTGAACCTGGGTCTCCTGCAGAGCAGGCATATTCTTTACTGTCTGAACCACCAGGGAAGTCCCCATCGGACTCCTAAGATTATTAAATTTTTCATTATCAGTGGGAGATTTCCTCAAGGTGGTGCTGTTTAGAGAGTTCTCACGTCTAAGACTTTCCATTATATTCTTCACAGGAGCTTTACTACCCCTCCCAGTTATCACTTAGTAGGGTGCCCTTACTATTCTTCCAGTCTAGACTGGCAGAGAGGCTGACGGCAAGTTGTAAGATAGGATGAAAAAAAGAGAACAGTCATCCTTAGGGCATGATGGAGAAAAAATTTTTAAATCTAGACAGGTTCTAGACAGGAGTAGGAAATGCTGTAGTATTAAAATTAACTTTACAGTTTGGATCTTTTTATGATCTATAATCTCAGTAGCTAAATCCATCAGCAGAGGAAAATAACTGATACAATTTTATTACATAAGAGAGACAGGTTTATAAGACTGCGATAAAATATCAAAACAAGTATTTTGTAGTGAAACAAACCAAACCATTGTCTTTTTTGTTCATTAATTAGTTTACAACAAAATTATTTTTCCTTTATATACATATGGAGCTACTGGCATTTAATTTCAGTGTTTTAAAATTATATCTAGTTTGTTTTTCTTATGTCCTTAGAAATTTCTCTTACTAATTGTCTTAGTTTGGTTATTTAACAATTACCCAGTAATTCCTGTCATTGAAGCATTGTGAATAATAATGATATTTGAAGATATAGCAGTCTCTATTGAAGTTAAGTTAGTTTATGTTTAATGACATAATTTTTGTTGGTATGTTATATTTATTATTCACCTAACCATGCCTAGACAACCTTACTATTAACTCCTAATCTAGAATTGAGAAATGTGTTAAGATAAATAGAAGCCAAAATAATAAGGAATAGGAAACACTGAGGAAGTTAAACGTCATTTGAATTATCAACGTTGTCTACCTGAGACTGTAATGGAGAGAGAAGGAGGGGACCAGAATTGAGTTACAAGTAGCCTCTTACTGTTTCTATCTTTAAAGGATCAAACTTGATAAGAATGAATGTTCCCTTGGCAATTTGAGGAAAGGAACTTGGGGCTCAGAGTCTCCTCAGTCACACTGGAGTTTAGGTGTTTAATGATCAATTGATAATCATCAGGAATTTAGGTAAACTAAAATGAAAATAACTGACTGAATCCCATCACTTCAGTTACAGAAGGTTAAAGTTTTTAGAATAATTAGAGTATTACAGCTACACTAAATCTTTCAAATATGAAGTTAGGTATATAAAATTCCCAATAATATATTTCAGGAAAGAAGTTCTCCAGGACCTATGAACCTTCTTGGCAGAGTAACATGTGAAATAACGTCAGCCTAGTCAGATGTTTTGAAAAAGCAAGACTTTCATGGGAAGGATAAATTTAGCCTTTGTATAAGTCAGTCAAGGCTTTCTGAATGACTGAACTCATGATGGCAGAGGCAAACTTTCCCACATGAAACAATGAGAGAACAGTGTTCTCTCTTCCTAAACTCTCTTCCCATCAGGTCCCTGCCCTCCTCAAAAGCCCACTGTCCTTTCCTCTTTTTTAGAGAAGTGTCTCCCCAGATCTGTGCCATTGGAACACTGCTATTCTAAAATATAGTAATAGATTGTGCTGAAAAATAGATGCCTATGGGGAAAAAAAAAGAATTCTAAAATGTGTTTTTAATTCTACATATGTAAGAAAAACTCTAAACACCTTTAGGAAATCATTAATATGAAATAATCTGTCTTTAAGAAATGGAATGGCAACTCTGTACATCAAAAACCAGTTTAGGGCCTTCCCTGGTGGTCCAGTGGTTAAGAATCTGCCTTGCAATGCAAAGGATGCCAGTTCAATCCCTGGTCCAGAAGATCCCACATGCCGAGGGGCCACATGCACCACAACTACTGACCCTGCACTCTCAAGCCCGTGAGTGGAGACTGCTGAAGCCCACCTGCCCTAGAGCCAGTGAGTGCTCCGCTGCAAGAGAAGCTGCTGCAACGAAAAGCCTGTGTGCCACAGAGAGAAAGCAGCCCGCACTAGCCACAGCCAGAGAAATCCCGTGCACAGCAACAAGACCCGGTACAGCCACAGACAAATACACATTTATAAAAGTTGGATTATGTTTTTTTTTTTTTTTAAAACAACACTTAAAAAAAGTTAAAAGACAGGTGTGTCAGTGCATGCAGACCTTCAGGAAGGGGGTGCAGGCCTAATGTAAAATTCTGTTCCAATGAAGTGAAAGACAACAATGCAGAACTCCAGCCCACTGGTGCCTTTACATTGGATTGACTTTGGCTATGCAGCACTGGCTGCCCCTGGTGGGATCACTGGCTATGCAAAAGTAGGCAGTGTCCCGTCCCTGGCTGCTGGGCTCCTCTGCAGTGGCCTAGTGGGCCTGGGTACCTATCAGCTGTCTCAGGATAGAGAACATTTCATTTTTCCTAGTTACTTCTGGAACCTTGGCTGGCATTATGGGAATGAGATTCAGCCACTGTGCCAGTTTGCTGATGGTCGCCAAACTTGGAGTTAGTGCCTTGGGTAAACTCCATCAGTAACAGTCATGGCCCAGCTCAGATTCATGAAGAATTTGTAAACTTCCACTATTTTTATTATTAAGATAAATAAGTATAGCCATTTCACATACTCTGACATTTTGCTTAAAACAAAAGCAGACAAGAAAACAGCACTGAACTTTGAAGAGAAAAAAATCAGTCATTATCATGACAACCCTAAGGAGGTGGGTAGAATGTAACACAAGAGTTCCTTCCTATTATACCCTCGTACAATTTGATTCTTGTATGTTGGTGTTATCTATTCTTTCTGTATCTCTAGGTAAAATCTCTAGGGATAGAATGTTAGGGTGTCACCAGTGGGGCATCCAAAGCTCTGTGCCCTACTCAAGGAACAGTGTGAAAAGGATCTCCTAATGAGATTTAGGATATCTGTCCTTTTGCTTATCTTAGAGCAAAGGCCTACTTTAAAATTATGTTAAAATTGATGAAAATAAAGTTTACTGTAAATAAAAAAGAGTTAAAAGACCATTGAGACTGGAGAAGTTACACGCTGCACATTTAAGTGACAAAAGATTGGTATCAAGAATATATAAAAATATTAGCAAAAGATATGAACAGGTAATTCACAGAGAAAATTAAAATGATCAATAAACATGAAAAGATGCTCAAATTCACTAGTGATAGAGGGAATGCAAATTGAAACTGAAAATACCATTTCATACTTAGATTGGCAGAAAACTGAAAAGTCGAATAATGTTGAGTGCTGTGAAGAATGTGAAACAACAGGTGGTACCCTGGAGAGTTGATTGGCACTATCTAGTAAATTAAAGATGTGCTTCACTCATGGTTCAGTATTTTTGCTTCTAAGTACAAGAACATGCACAAGAAAATAGATGTTATGAACAAAAATGTTCATCACAGTATTGTAATAGCAAGAATTATAAGTAATAGAGCTTTTATGGTGAAAGTGAAAGTTGCTCAGTCATGTCTGACTCTGAATACTCCAGAATACTGGAGTAGGTAGCCTTTCCCTTCTCAGGGGATCTTCCCAACCCAGGGATTCTTTACCAGCGGGGCTACGAGGGAAGCCCAAGAATCCTGGTGTGGGGAGCCTATCCCTTCTCCAGTGGATCTTCCTGACCCAGGAATTGAACTGGAGTCTCCTGCATGGCAGGCGGATTCTTTACCAGCTGGGCTATAGTGGCTCAGTGGTGAGGAGTCCACCTGCCGATACAGGAGACTTGGGTTTGATCCTTGGGTCAGGAAGATCCCTTGGAGAAGGGAATGCCAACCCACTCCAGTACTCTTGCTTGGGAAATCCCATGGACAGAGGAACCTGGTGAGCTACAGTCCACGGGGTCACAAAAGAGGTGGACATGACTTAGTGTCTAAACAACAACAACGGGGGCAGGGAAGCAGGATGGTGAGGTGTGCTGAGAAGAAAAATGAAGCAAAGGACAAGGAGGGGCCAGAGTGAGTCCTGGGATGGTCAGGTAGCTCCCACCGGTGTGAGTGCCATCTGAGCAAGCCCTGCCAGAGTGGCAAGGGAGTGAGCCACACAGACATATGGGGAAGAGCATGGGAGGCACACGAGGTTGCCAGTGACTTCACAGAGTCAAGGCAGGAGGATTCCTGGTGTATCTGAGAAATGGCATTGGTGGAGTGGAGGGTTGGCAGGTGCCTCAAACCGGGTAATCTGAGCCCCTTTGAAGACCACTGCTGTAATCTGTGGGGCACTCAGTTACTGAACACCATTCTCTGTTTTTTTACATATATTTTGTTATTTTGTGTCCATAGTTTTCTGACGTCTTTTGAAGATGTTTAGCTCTGTTCCATAGATGAGGCGTGTCATTAGTTAAAAATGGACAAAATCCAATTTTGATCATTTCTTATAGTTCATCTGAGGGGACAGTTTTGGCTGCCTACTTTAATTTGGCCAGGAACTGTAACTACGGATTTTCTGATGGTATTACATTGAGATGTTATTACATGAAAAAGCACTGACATCCTGATGGTCATCTGTGAATACATTATCATGTTAAAAGGCGCACTGGGGTCAGTTTGCTTTCACAGCGGATCAACTCTTGACCCCTGTCAAGCTGGTTCCCAACCCCTCTGCTACCCCCTTTTGTGACTCTTCCTTTAGCCAAAGTATTCTGTCCTTTGTCCCCTAGTTACTTTTCATTTCATTTACATTTTCAAGACTTTGTTCTTATTCCTTTTCTCATTTGAACTCCTCCCACTCCACTTTTAAAACTATGCTTAAATGGCCGGAATAGATCTCCCTTTTCCTTTAAGCTTTCACTGACTGTTCCCAGCTGCAGTGACTTTAAACTCCACCGAAATCCTATCATGTGCCATTTCTTTATCTCACTTGATCATTATCATTTAATAGGAGCAGAATGCAGGATAACAGCCTCCCAATGATGTCTACATCCTAATGCCCAGAACCTGAGAGGATGTTAGGCTACATGGTAAAGAAGCATTAAGATTGCAGATGGCACTAAAGTTATAAATCAGGTGGTCTTAAAGTAGGCAAATTATCCTGGATTATGCAGATATAATCATAAAATAGTCCTTTAAAAAATGGAAGAGGCAGAAGAGGGAACCAGAAAGATGCAGTGTGAGGACTCAGCCTGACATTGATGGCTTTGAAGGAGGTCATGAGCCAGGGAATATGGATAGCTTCTAGGAGCTGGAAGAGACAAGGATATGGATACTCCCACAAGAGTGTCTAAGAGGAATGCAAGCCGTATTGACACCTTGATTGTAGCCCAGTAAAATGGCATCTGGTCCCATCACTTCATGGCAAATAGATGGGGAAACAGTGGAAACAGTGTCAGACTTTATTTTTTTGGGCTCCAAAATCACTGCAGATGGTGATCACAGCCATGAAATTAAAAGACGCTTAGTCCTTGGAAGGAAAGTTATGATCAACCTAGATAGCATATTCAAAAGCAGAGACATTACGTTGCCAACAAAGGTCCATCTAGTCAAGGCTATGGTTTTTCCTGTGGTCATGTATGGATGTGAGAGTTGGACTGTGAAGAAAGCTGAGTGCCAAAGAATGGATGTTTTTGAACATTGGTCTTGGAGAAGACTCTTGCGAGTCCCTTAGACTGCAAGGAGATCCAACCAGTTCATCCTAAAGGAGATCAGTCCTGGATGTTCATTGGAAGGACTGATGTTGAAGTGGAAACTCCAATACTTTGGCCCCCTGATGCGAAGAGCTGACTCATTGCAAAAGACTCTGATGCTGGGAGGAATTGGGGGCAGGAGAAGAGGACGACAGAGGATTGAGATGGCTGGGTGGCATCAACGACTCGATGGACATGGGTTTGGGTAAACACTGGGAGTTGGTGATGGACAGGGAGGCCTGGTGTGCTGTGATTCTTGGGGTCGCAAAGAGTCGGATACTACTGAGCAAATGAACTGAACTGAACTGAAGATCCACTGAAGACTTGTTACCTACCAAACTATAAGATAATAAATTTGTATTGTTTAAATTACTAAGTTTGTGAAAATATGTTACAGCAACATTAGTAAACTAATGTGTTGGGATTACATAGTTATCTTTTTAGGTATTTTGACATCGTCCTCTTAAGTGATTTTAAGTTCTGAGAAAATGGGTACCAAGCCTTAAGTATCTTTATGGGCCAACTTTATAGCAGGGTCTTGAGTACAGAAAGGATCACAATCTAAGAATTCAGGGAGGAGAAGGGAGAGTTCACCCTCTAAGAAACTATGTACTGGTTTTTAGATGTCCCTTCTGCACACACCGGCTCTATTTACAGGGTAATCTTTCTCAGCTTTTCTAGTTCTGATGGTGGCCGTAAGTGTTTACGGTGGTATTAAACAGCTGTCCTGAACAAAAAGGGGAAGGGGAGGCTGAGGCTTGTGCAGCTTCCTAGTGAGTCATTTATTCAATGTACATGATATGAAGGGCTTCAGATTGCTGTTAAAAATGTGCTTCTGTTGCTTCCCTAATGCCTGCAAAGCCAGTAAGTCAGCATTTATAGTGTGCTTTAGAGCCAGGTACGATCCTAAGTGCTTTACATATATTTATCATCTCATTTCATTTTATAACCCTGTTAGTGGGGCCTGTGATCTTCTCCATTCAGAGGAAACTGAGAGATGGAGACCATACACTGCCTAATAACACAGAATCTGTAAGTAGTGGAGCAGTGATTTAACCTTAGGGAGACGGTCTCCAGAAGCCAAGCTTTGAATTCTAACTTGTGCAAATATAGCAGTTTATCATAAAATCCTTCATACCTAAGGCCTATGGTGTTTAGGTAAAAGTTGAAAGAACAAATGTTAACTATAGGTGGCTCCTATTTATTTTTCCTACCTCTTTCCAATCAGATTTGTTTCCTGATCAGAATTTGGAAAATTTACCCAATGGGTATCCCTAACATTTCTGAGTCATTAGCTCTTTTGGAAGTTCAGATAGGTATAGCATAATTCATTCTACTTACATATAGGATGAACATTTAGATTTGTAATTCAATTTGATATTTGGGTTCTTAAAAAATATGTTTTTATTCCATTTGTTTACATTAGAGTCTTATCCATAACATAATATCCACCAAGAAATAAACAGTGAATATATCTGGTTGGTTGAAATTTTGGGTGACTTTTATGTTCTTTGACCTTTGTTTTCCAAATTTGTTTCATGAATGTGAAACTCTTATAATGAAAAATTGCCATATAAATGTTAGATCACAAAATGCTTCATACTACAGAGGTTCTGTTTTTCTTCTATGTTTTTTTAAAATGTATTCCTATCTTATTGATACTACTTCAGTGACATCATTCTATATTTTAAAAATTAATCAATATTATTCTTGCTGCTGTGCTGGGTCTTCCCTGCTGCACAAGGGCTTTCTCTACTTGAGACAAACAGGGCTGCTCTGTGGCTGCAGTGCACGCGCCTTTCGCTGCGGTGGCTTGCCTTGTTGTGGAGCACAGGCTTCAGGGCGCACAGGCTTCAGCAGTCGCGGCGTACGGGCTTAGTTGTTCCGCGACACGTGAGATCTTCCCAGATCAAGGATTGAACCCGTGTCCCCTGCATTGGCAGGTGAACGCTTAACCACTGGACCACCACGGAAGCCCCCATCCTATTCTTTAATATGTAGATATTACAGTTTACTTTGCCAGTATCTAATCATCTTTTTTTCACATTTCTGTTGGGAGAAAAAATTCCCAACAGTAAGCATCTTTGTAACTAAATATCTATGTACTTTTCTTTCATTATTTCCTTAAGATACACTTCGAAATGTGAAAATTCTATGCCAAGGATTTGCAGGTTTTTAGAACAAATTTTCATGGAATTTTAAACATATGCCAAATTTCCTTTCAGACACTTTGTATTACCTTTATCTTCCCCACTAATAGTGTTTGAAAGGTTAGATTTCCCCTTCTCTTGACAATACTGGATATTGAAAGTGAAAGTCACTCAGTTGTGTCTGACTCTTTGTGATGCCATAGACTATACAGTTCATGGAATTCTCCAGGCCAGAATGCTGGAGTGGGTAGCCTTTTCCTTCTCCAGGGGATCTTCCCAACCCAGGGATTGAACCCAGGTCTCCCACACTGCAGGCAGATTCTCTGCCAGCTGAGCCACAAGGGAAACCCATGTTTTAGTATTCTATAGAATACTTTATTCTATAGAATAAAGCTACAACATTTAACTTATTCCTTCTAATGATGAAGACATAGCTCACCACTAGCTCTCTTCTGTGATAGATGGTGTTAGTGTGACTATGCGGGTATATGTCCACAGACACCACTGGGTGAATGTATTTGGGACAGGGTTCTCAACCATTTCTGTGCTGTGACCTCTGTAGCAGTCTGGTGAAGCTACATCTCAAAATGTGTTTTTAAATGCATGAGATAAAATACATGGGATTACAAAAGGAATGCTTCTTTTTTAATGAATTAAATGTGTAATAACTAGCCATAAATAATAATGAAAACGTTTATGATTTTTATTCATCCCAATGTCACAAATGCTATCAATATTAGTGTGGTTTGTTGTTTATATACATAATCAAAGAAAATGCTAGATTTCTTTAGAATAAATTAACTCTTCCTTTGGGAGAATTTCCCTTTGCCCTCCTGTTTCTGGGCACCTCCTGGGTGGAGTTAACTGTACCCGCATTCCATTTTTGGCTCACACCAACATACTGAGTGAACATGTCTGACAACCAAGGCTGTGTTTTATCTTCCTCCATCATTTGGTCATAGGTGCAAAGTGAGGCACCAGTGCAATAAAAGTAGGAGGTATGGGTGCTTGTACCACCTGTTTATGTAATTTACTTGAGCCCTGGACCATGCTGGACCTGATCCTCTATGTACCACTTATGTTTTATGATGGGTTACTGCTACATCCATCTGAATTTATGGCTTAATGGGTCTTTTAAACTCTCATTCATGATGTGTAGGTTGCTTAGATCACACAGTCATTTGATGTCTCATGACAGTCTCTGCTGGGGCCTAGCTTTTCAAACGACAAGTTGTTCTCCACTGCCAAAGACCTCATTTTCTACCAGAATCCTAGGGTCTGAGTTGCAACTCTCCTATTGAGGTCCTCTAGTGATCCTTAACATCATCCTCTTTTTAAATAAAGAATTTTAAAGTTTATATGTTGTATTTCCATTTTTTAATCAGTCCAAGAAATTTTCTTCTTCTACTTTTGGCTGCAAAGTATGCAGTATCTCAGCTCTCTGACCAGGAATCAAACCTGCCACTCTGCAGTGGAAGCTTAGAGTCTTAACCACTGGACTGCGAGGGAAGCCCCTGAGTTTTAACATCATTAAATCCTTAAATATCAAGGATACATCTAATCTCACTGGTTCTTGGTTAGCATATGACTTGATTGACTTTGTAGATGCACGTTCTCTTCCTTTGGCCCCACTCAAAGCTTGCAGTCTTTTGAACTGCTTAATAAATGGGTTGGGGTAGTATTCCCAAGTTTAGTACTATATTGCCTTCAAAATCTAAAGAGACGCCTAATCTCTGTGCCCCTTGGTGGTGGTGATACAAGGACAAAAACTTTTTCTATTCCTTAGGTGGCCTGTCTGTGACATTGCAGACTACTGGCCCTCTAAAAGTTTCACTGAAGTAGCAAGCCTGTGAATCTTTGTCTTGTTTATCTCCCACTCTCTGGCAAGCAAGGTTCTTACTAAGGCATCCAGAATACTTGTCACTTTCTATTCACCAAGTCTACTTAGCATGATGTCATAGTGGACCAGCTTGATTTTCTGGAGAATATCAAGATGATCAGGAATTTGGAGACAATATTATGAAGAAAGCAGAAGTGTTTAAAAGCCGTGAGTCAAGACAGTAAAATGTACTGCTGTGCTTCTCACGTAAATGTTTTGGATCCTCTTTATTGTTGGGCAAGAGCTGTATACTGTATACCAGAGCTTGTGTTGATCATTTCTATTAAACAAACTACATCCGGTCCATTAATTTCAGTTGGAGCTAGCAAGTGGTTAAGTTTAAAATATCACCATTAAGTGACATGATCTATCTGGTGTTTGCAGGTGCCACACAGGTGAATTAAACAGGGAAAACAACACTCTGAATCTTCTAAATATTTGAGTTGTGTGAATTCTCGAAATTCCTCTTGAGATGTGTTTGGTTTGCTATCTTCACACTTAGATACAATGGGAGACATTTTCAAGGATTTCTTTGTAGCCTTTCTTACCATGTTAACTTTTACATAGTAGGTCATGAAATGTGAAAATTCTGCCAAGTGATAAGTATGTCCATTCAAACTTCACTCTTGAGGACTGGAGAAATAACCACAGAATAGGTTATTTCCTACCTTTAGGATTCTATTCTATCCTGCAGAGTTTTGGGGATCATAGTAACAATGGACTTGTGCCAAGCAAAAAGACATTACCTGACACCTGACACCTAAGTTCTTACCCATGCAGAGGTCTATGATGGCATCTTGTGTTTGACTCTGTGTCAGTTCAGACCCTATTATGTAACTGTCCTCACAAAGTCTAGGAAGAGGGCCTTCCTTTGTGGTTTAGTGGTAGCTTAGTGGTGGAGAATCTGCCTGCCAGTGCAGGACACACAGGTCTGATTCCTGATCCAGGAAGAGCCCATATGCCACAAAGCAATTAGGCCTGTGCATCACAGCTAGTGAACTTGTGCTCTAGAGTCTGGAAGCCACAACTGCTGAAGCCCTAGAGAGCCTGTGCTCCACAAAAAAAGAAGCCACTGCCATGAGACGCCCACGCACTGCAACTAGAGCATAGCCCCCACTCTCACAACTAGAAAAAAGCCGGTGCAGCAACAAAGACCCGGTGCAACCAAAAATAAAGTGATCAGTTAATTTTTTAAAGTGTAGAAAGACTGTTTTCTCCACTGTAACGTTTCTATCATAAATGGCTGCCAAGGCTTTTGAAGAAAGACTGTGATTGGGTATCCCTCTGTCTTGCTCCTAGGAAGGTCATAGTCTATAACCATTGCCGCAGCTTTCTGTAAAGACACTATGTTGCTATCCTAGCCTTGCTGCCTATTAATTATGTCCATGTTGACTCTGTCAAGTGCCATTCCCAGGACCCCACTGTTCTAGAATTCTGTCATCTCTGCTCGTTTCAAGACAGCATCTCTTCAACACATAGAGGAAATGTGTCACTGAATTTCTCAAAGACCCCAATGCAAACTTCTCCTTTTTCTAAAAGTTGTTGGCTGCACTGGGTGTTAATTGTGGCATGCAGGATCTTTTACCTGCAGCATGCAAACTTAGTTGCAGCATGTGGGATCTAGTTCCCTGAGCAGGGATCGAAGCCAGGAGTATTGGGAACACAGATTTTTAGTCATTGGACTACCAGGGAAGAGCCCCAATGCAAGCTTCTTGATGTGTTTCTTATCCCTTCAGTGAAGTAAGTGTCCTTTAGGACTTCCTGTGGAGGATGGTCAGATAGTGGATTCTCGAATCATTTGTAAGAAGTGTGGTAAATTTACCTTAACATTTTCATCCCCCCTGAGTTTTATGACCTCTTCTTCACTATTCAACGAAAGCAGTTCTGGCATCTTGACCTTGCTTACAGCAAGACATCTCGCGGGCCACAATTCAAGAGCCCATCTCAGCAGCATGTTAGGCTAACTCCAGATTTCCTTTGCAGGAGGCATAACCCCAGGACACAGGAGAGTGCTCCGGTGTGGACGAGGTCTCCACTATGCAGATTTAGAGATTTACATTCTTTGCCCTTACTGACTCACCGCTGATTGACCACTGTCAAGATATACCCCCACACGTGTTCTTCCACGTCTTGCCAGCACTATTATTCTGGTCCTGTGGTTGTTTTGACTGTATAAGCTATTTCCTCCCAGAGAAGGAAATGTTTTTTCCCAGTAAACCCTTGTTATTCCTGAGGCAGTGAAGGTTGTGGTGGCAGATCTTAAATAGACAAAGCATTGTCTTACAAAAGGCCTGACTCAGGTGAGGTTTTCGCAAAGCTTCCAGCCATTGTGAATTTTTCTCTAGCAAAGGGGAAAGGATTGCTACTTCTGGCAGAAGTTTCATGGAAATTTAGGGATTTAGGATATTTTGGTGTATCTGCCCGAATATCGCTATCCCAGACGTCAGGGTGCAGCTCTCCCTAGCAGGGCCCTGGTTTCTGCCTAGAAGGCTTTAGAGGTTGCGCCTTCACTCTCCCTTGCAGTTCTGCCACCTTTCCTGTTAAAGCTGGGGCCTGATTCTGTAACCATGCTTTGCGCTACAGCTGTAGGAAACGAGGGCCATTTAAAACGTTTCCTCTGCCTCCTTTTATTTCCTTTTTTAAAATCAAGGTATAATTTATATGGTTGTTGCTTAGTCGCTGAGTCACGTCTGACTCTTTGCAACCTCATGGACTGTAGCCCACCAGGCTCCTTTGTCCATGGGATTTCCCAGGCAAGAATACCGGAGTGGGAAGCCACTCCCTTCTCCAGGGGATCTTCCTGCACGACAGGCAGATTCTTTACTGCTGAGCTACCAGGGAAGCCCAGTACCATTTATATACAACAAGAGAATTGGAGATACCAAGGAAACATTTCATGCAAAGATGGGCTCGATAAAGGATATAAATGGTATGGACCTAACAGAAGCAGAAGATATTAAGAAGAGGTGGCAAGAATACACAGAAGAACTGTACAGAAAAGATCTTCATGACCCAGATAATCATGAGGATGTGATCACTCATCTAGAGCCAGACATCTTGGAATGTGAAGTCAAGTGGGCCTTAGAAAGCATCACTAAGAACAAAGCTAGTGGAGGTGATGGAANTCCATAGTTCATCAGGCACTCTATCTATCAGATCTAGGCCCTTAAATCTATTTCTCACTTCCACTGTATAATCATAAGGGATTTAATTTAGGTCATACCTGGATGGTGTAGAGGTTTCCCCTACTTTCTTCAGTTTAAGTCTATGCCCCAACTAGTAATGCTGAAGACGCTGAAGTTGAATGGTTCTATGAAGACCTACAAGACCTTTTAGAACCAACACCCAAAAAGATGTCCTTTTCATTATAGGGGACTGGAATGCAAAAGTAGGAAATCAAGAAACACCTGCAGTAACAGGCAAATTTGGCCTTGGATTGCGGAATGAAGCAGGGCAAATACTAATAGAGTTTTGCCAAGAAAATGCACTGGTCATAGCAAACACCCTCTTCCAACAACACAAGAGAAGACTACACATGGACATCACCAGATGGTCAACACCAAAATCAGATTGATTATATTCTTTGCAGCCAAAGATGGAGAAGCTCTATACAGTCAACAAAAACAAGACCAGGAGCTGACTGTGGCTCAGATCATGAACTCCTTTTTACCAAATTCATGCATATAAGGTAGAAGTAAATGCCATTTTTAACTACCATTTAGCACTTTAAGGCAAGACCTAATACTAGTAACCTATGCCTTGAATTACTGCTGCTGCTGCTGCTGCTGCTGCTGCTAAATCACCTCAGTCATGTCCATAGATTGAAGCCCACCAGGCTCCCCCGTCCCTGGGATTCTCAAGGCCAAAACGCTGGAGTGGGTTGCCATTTCCTTCTCCAATGCATGAAAGTGAAAAGTAAAGTGAAGTCATTCAGTCATGTCTGACTCTTAGCGACCCCATGGACTGCAGCCCACCAGGCTCCTCCTTCCATGGGATTTTCCAGGCAAGAGAACTGGAGTGGGGTGCCATTGCCTTCTCCCTTGAATTACTGGTGCCTCTCTATTACCACAGATTTGAAAAATAATTGTCAATTAGTATCTGTTTACTTCTATTCATGTCCTTTACTGCATCAAGCCCTATGCTGTGCCTTGCTATTAATGCCACTTAAGAGCCTTCTCTCCAGGCTACATAAACAGGTATTGTTCTGGCACTACTGTTGCCCATTCATCTAGACTCAGTTTTCCCACCTACTTCACACTCTACTCCCCATTCCAGCCCTGGTTTTCCTCATTTTGATCTCGTGATTCCTTTTCTTATTTTGGGCCTCTCTTCATTCCTCAAACTGTATGAACCATCTCCCTATTATTCCATTTTGCCACCCACAAAGCAAGCCCTAATTAATTTCAGAAGTAATTCTTAATTTTCTTCTAGTATATTGTCTTCTACTAAGCCACATGGTTTACAACTCATTTTCATGTCAAAATTAAATTTGATATGCAAGCTAAAAATTTAAGAATGTCTCCAGACCATTGTTCTCAATGGTGTAGATCATTCCACACTGGCAGACTAATTTTATTTGGCAATTCATATCCTCAAGTTCTTGTTTTATTTTGATTTCTGAATTAACCCTATTCACATGAGTCCTTATGCACTTCAAGCCATAGTTGTTATTTCATCTATAGCAGACACAGGCAGATTGCATACAACTCTCCAGACATGTCACATGGGGATGGAATTAAGGAAGGAAATGAACTGAACTCTGTGTTTTGTGTGAGATCTGGCAGAACACAACAAGGTCCCAAGAGACCCTTGAGTGATTTTATAAAATGTGACCAGTTTTCCTTGGCCATGAATTTACCAAACACACAGGGAAATGCAAGGACAAGTTTGCATTATTATCCTATTATTCCATTTTGCCACCCACAAAGCAAGCCCTAATTAATTTCAGAAGTAATTCTTAATTTTCTTTTAGTATATTGTTTTTTACTAAGCCACATGGTTTACAACTCATTTTCATGTCGAAATTAAATTTGATATGCAAGCTAAAAATTTAAGAATGTCTCCAGACCATCGTTCTCAATGGCATAGGTCATTCCACACTGGCAGACTAATTGTATTTGGCAATTCATATCTTCAAGTTCTTGTTTTATTTGGATTTCTGAATTAACCCTATTCACATGAGTCCTTATGCACTTCAAGCCATAGTCGTCATTTCATCTATAGCAGACACAGGCAGATTGCATACAACTGTCCAGACATGTCACATGGGGATGGAATTAAGGAAGGAAATGAACTGAACTCTTTGTTTTGTGTGAGATCTGGCAGAACACAACAAGGTCCCAAGAGACTCTTGAGTGATTTTATAAAATATGACCAGTTTTCCTTGGCCATGAATTTACCAAACACACAGGGAAATGCAAGGACAAGTTTGCATTATTAATGTATTCAAGTNTTGTTTTGTGTGAGATCTGGCAGAACACAACAAGGTCCCAAGAGACTCTTGAGTGATTTTATAAAATATGACCAGTTTTCCTTGGCCATGAATTTACCAAACACACAGGGAAATGCAAGGACAAGTTTGCATTATTAATGTATTCAAGTTTTTAGTTTGGGACATTCTGTGTATTTGATATGGAGAATTGAAAATGTATCTGGCTTTTTCCTTTAGTGCAAAAACCTCAGTAAATACCTTTTTCTCAGACCATTTTCTATCCTGGAAAGAAAAAATATTAAGTGTAGAGAAATACCCTAGAACCTTATCTGTACTCACAGAGAAGATGTCTGAAAGGAAACTGGACCAGCTTCAGCTCTGCCTATGGCAAACTTCATGATCTTTAATAAATATTTTACAGAAAAACAATTTTTTGAAGATTGAAAACATTTCAGCCTATGGTCTCATCTTTCTGGCAGAGGTTGAGAACTTCAGAACCAGATAATAGAGCTATATACCCAAGTAGCATGTCCTCTCAATAGGTTTTCCTTTGTTCTCTTGCAAATCCAAGTTCTATGTGGCAACTGTGAGAGTTCAACTCAGGAAAACTGGTCACACCCATTTCTTCCTCAAGGGTATCAGAATCATTATTTATTTTTAGTAAATTAACTTCATTCATTTATTCACAAACTTATAGGGATTCCATATCCTCTTCCAGCAGATCTTCCCAACCCAGGGATTGAACCCAGGTCTCCTACGTTGCAGACAGATTCTTTACCATCTGAGCCACTAGGGAAGACCACAAGAAAAATAAAGAAATAAATTGGCCACACCGTTTGGCCACAAGGAGGTGATCTGAGTTAATATATAAACTTTCCCAGATAAGTCCATCTTAGACCATCTGACCTATGTTGACGAAAAATACACAGTGGAATCCAGCCTATAGAACTGTCAGGGCAGATTCATGTCAATGTATGCCAAAACCAATAGAGTACTGTAAAGTAAAATAAAGTAAAATGGAAGCTCTAAAAAATTAATTAATTAATTTTTAAAAAATAATAAAGCTGAGCACAGAAAAAAAAAAAAAGAACTGTCAGGCAACTTGTCTGAGCAGCCATGAGAGATGCTGTTTTAAACTTCTAAATTTGGGGATAGTTTGTTCTGAAGTATTACAGTAGAAATTGGTAACTTACATGCACTACTATTGGTAGTGTTTCTCTCTGTATTAGCTGCATTCACCAGTGTAATTAAATAAGAAGTTGAAAAGAGGAAGGAAACCATAAACATATGCAGAAATTATGACTACCTATCTGAATAACTCCCAATTATCAACTTAGAAATGATTGTAAACCATAAAAGGAATTTAATAAAGTGGTGGGATACAAAATCACTGTACAGAAATCAATGACTTTCAAATACTTAAACAATACAGTTGGAAGATAAAGTGAAAAAACTATAATAACAATGAAAAAGATTAAATATATAAGAATAAACAATTTTTAAATGTGGGTTGTGTTTAAGAAAACATCAAAACACCAGTAAGGTACAAAATGAGCCTCCCCTGTTTGATGCAGGATGCAGGATGCTTGGGGCTGGTGCATGGGGATGATTCGGAGGGATGATGTGGGGTGGTAGGTGGGGAGGGTTCATGTTTGGGAGTTCAAATTTAAAAAATAAATAAATAATAAAAATAAAATAAAATTTAAATGTAAAAAAAATGAAACTATAAGAGAATTACAAGAAAACATTGAAGAACATTTTTGTAACCTTGGATTGGGAGTGGCCTTTGTAAAAATCACACAGAATTTGGAAATAAGTAAGAAGGTTAATAAACTGAAAATAAAATTCAAAAACTTTAGTTTGGCAGACAACACTAAAAATAAAGTCAAAAGATAAATGATAATTGAGAAAAATACACACAAGTCATAGTGTATTAAAAAAACTATTTAATACATAAAGAAATTCAGAAATATAATAACTAAAACAATATGGATAAGTGGGCAAAGATATCAACAGAGGATTTACACAAGTTGAAGAGAAATGGCTATTAAATAGATGAAATGTTGTTCCATCTCAATTAGTGATACTCAGGGAAGCTAGGGTTATTGAGCAGCATCCTATAAATACAAACATGTCCTCTAGAAGATAATTTTGTCCTACATCCTGTACTGACTTTCAGAATGCTCTAAATGACCAGAACACAGATTTTTGTTTTTAAATGAATTATATCGGTTTGACAGTTAAAGCTATTTTCTCACCACAGTAAACGGCAACACTGGCTGAAAATCACACCTCCATACACAGAGGTCTGGACAATTCTCCATGGTCCTCCCTGCAGGTCTGGTTGAGGGAAAACCAAAAACAGAGGCTGAGAAATCGAAGAACACATTTTTCATACTGAAGAAAGGATGAGACTGTTACTTGAAAAATTCCATGTCATGAACAGGTAATCACTATTAATTAAAAATAACTTTGAGTCAGTCCACACACTCTAAAACCCAGCCAGTCATCAACAGTCTTACTCACTGGGCCAAGCTTCTAAGTCAGCAGGTCAGGAGCCCCCAACTCCAGCGACCACAATAACCACAGAAAGGCCATTAGTTCCCGAACACCCCATTCTGACAGTCCATCATTTCTTGAACACCAGGCTTTCTGAAACCTCACACAGGAAAGCTCTGGCTTTCTTCAGAGACTGCACCTTTCAAGACTGTACTTTGCAGGCAAATGGAAAGTTTATCTTTTTCACCAATACCAAGTTTGCTTTACTGTTAGTTCTTCTGTGACTGTGATGGTTGCTATTATCTATTATTTTATTGATATGTATTTGAAGTCCCAAGTGTCAAAGCAAAAAAGTAAAACTCATGGTAAATTTTCTGGGCAGTAGAAATGAGGAAAGATCCTTTCGAAGATTTTTGTGCAACATGTGATTATTCATTCGCTATCAAAGTCAGATGTAAGCTGGCATATCCTAACAGTAGGCATAAGAGATGCATGAGTTCTCCAACTAGTACCAAAGAAAGTAGCAAAATGACAGATTTTTTGAATAAGAGAATTAAATAATTGTAGCAGATATTGCAATGACCTTCTGCTGCTGCTGCTAAGTCACTTCAGTCGTGTCTGACTCTGTGTGACCCCATAGACGGCATCCCATCAGGCTCCCCCATCCCTGGGATTCTCCAGGCAAGAATACTGGAGTGGGTTGCCATTTCCTTCTCCAATGCATGAAAGAGAAAAGTGAAAGTGAAGTCGCTCAGTCTGTCCGACTGTTAGCGACCCCATGGACTGCTGCCCACCAGGCTACTCTGTCCATTGGATTTTCCAGGCAAGAGTACTGGGGTGAGGTGCCATTGCCTTCCCCGAATGACCTTCTACATAGTATATTTTCAGTCTTTCAGCTCAAATATCCAAGTGTCCTGCTACCAAAAGTATTTTCTAATTCCAAAACACAAGCAAATTTTCAAGAGCCCACATGAAATCCACTGGAAAAATAAAAATGTACTTGCTCCATTTACTATTGCATAGATTATCAAAAATCTGAGCACCTCAACTATTTTGTCACAGCCATGGATGCTCATACTGACAATGCAGAAAAAATTTCTCTTGTGCAATATTTTTCTCGTGAAAAAGTTTTGAGTACAAGGCCACTAAGAGTAAAATCCTTTCTACATGAGACTTTAGAAATGGCAGCAGATTTTTGCAGAGACTTATCGAGTTAGGAGTTTATGAAAAAAATTATACTGTTTCATTGGCAACAACAAACAAATTTTGGTGCATGTTTGCTCAAATAAAGGTACAAACAAAACCTATCCAAAGCTGAAGCAAAGGCGATTCTATAAAAGTGCTGGCTGTCTTGCCCTTGTTTTATATAACACTGCTCAAACAGCATCTGATGGCTTTTCTTGACATCAATTTCTATTGCCAGCTACTGTATGTTCTCTTAATTCAGCATTTCTAATGTTTGAACAGAATGATTAAAGGAGTTTTGTGATTTTTATTAGTGTTTAGAACTCTTCAGTCTGTTCTCATTAAAAAAAATCCATTGGCCTTCTTTAACAAATATTAAAAAGTTGATAGAATCTTTAGTTTATGTGAAGCACTGAAATCTTAATTTAATTCTGAAAGAAAGATCCCAAATTTCTTGCTGACCTTTATATACTGCATTTGAGTAAAGCTACTTATTTGTTGCTCACAGTTTTCAATATCTCTATAGCAATAAGAATATGCAAATTAAAGGAAAATCAAACCATTTTGTTAAAGTACTCCAATTCTTAAAAACTCAAATGTGTTTTAAAAAAGAATTGATGAAAAATGTATAGCCTTAAGTAACAGACAAATGAAAAGATGCTCAACATCACTAATTATTAGAGAAATGCAAGCCAAAACCACAATGAGATAGCACTTCATACCCGTCAGAATGGCTATCATCAAAAAGTCTACAAATAACAAATGTTAGTGAGGATGTGGAAAAAAATGCAACTTTTGTACACTGTTGATGGGAATGTAAATTGGTGCAGCCACTATGGAAAATAGCATGGAGGTTCTGAGATGGGAATACCAGACCACCTGACCTGCCTCTTGAGAAACCTGTATGCAGGTCAGGAAGCAACAGTTAGAAGTGGACATGGAACAACAGACTGGTTCCAAATAGGAAAAGGAATACATCAAGGCTGTATATTGTCACCCTGCTTATTTAACTTCTATGCAGAGTACATCACGAGAAATGCTGGGCTGGAAGAAGCACAAGCTGGAATCAAGATTGCTGGGAGAAATATCAATAACCTCAGATATGCAGATGACACCACCCTTATGGCAGGAAGTGAAGAGGAACTAAAAAGCCTCTTGATGAAAGTGAAAGAGGAGAGTGAAAAAGTTGGCTTAAAGCTCAACATTCAGAAAACAAAGATCATGGCATCCNGAGCTGGAAGAAGCACAAGCTGGAATCAAGATTGCTGGGAGAAATATCAATAACCTCAGATATGCAGATGACACCACCCTTATGGCAGAAAGTGAAGAGGAATAAAAAGCCTCTTGATGAAAGTGAAAGAGGAGAGCGAAAAAGTTGGCTTAAAGCTCAACATTCAGAAAACGAAGATCATTCCCATCACTTCCTGGGAACTAGATGGGGAAACAGTGGAAAATGTCAGACTTTATTTTTTTAGGCTCCAAAATCACTGCAGATGGTGATTGCCGCCATGAAATTAAAAGACACTTACTCCTTGGAAGAAAAGTTATGACCAACCTAGATAGCATATTCAAAAGCAGAGACGTTACTTTATCAACAAAGGTCTGTCTAATCAAGGCTATGGTTTTTTCAGTGGTCATATATGGATGTGAGAGTTAACTGTGAAGAAAGCTGAGCGCCAAAGAATTGATGCTTTTGAACTGTGGTGTTGGAGAAGACTCTTGAGAGTCCTTGGACTGCAAGGAGATTCAACCAGTCCATCCTAAAGGAGATCAGTCCTCTGGGTGTTCTTTGGAAGGAATGATGCTAAAGCTGAAACTCCAATACTTGGCCACCTCATGTGAAGAGTTAACTCACTGAAAAAGACCCTGATGCTGGGATGGATTGGGGGCAGGAGGAGAAGGGGATGACAGAGGATGAGATGGCTGGATGACATCACTGACTCGATGGACATGAAATTGAGTAAACTCTGGGAGTTGGTGATGGACAGGTAGGCCTGGCGTGCTGCGATTCATGGGGTTGCAAAGAGTTGGACACGACTGAGCAGTTGAACTGACTGAGATGAAATCATCCTAGAATAAGGTGAACCCTAATCCAATCATGAGCATCCTTATGAGAGGCAAAGAAGGGGAAGAAATAGGGTCACAGAGAGGGTAAAGGCCTGTGAAGATAGAGGCAGAGATTAGATGGTGTCCACATGCCAAGGAATGCCAGGAATTGTCAGCCATCTGAAGCCAGGATAGAAGCATGGAATAGATTCTCCCTCAGAGCCTTCAGAAGAACCAACCCTGCCAACACCTTCATTTCAGACTTCCAGCCTCTAGAATTGTGAGAGAATACATTTCTGTTTTAAGTCATCCAGCTTGAGGTAATTTGTCATGGCAATTACAGGAAACTAATAACCCAGCTCATCTCTGAGGGTTTTTAATATTCCTAGGCCATTGCCTTGGCTATGGGTTGGCCACCCGTGGGTGAAGGGCTTAGAGCTGGGTAGTGAGGGGAGATGATGGTGACTTCCTTTGAAGTGACACTGGATATAGGAGACATGTAGCTGGCATTTCTCAAACCATTTAATGCTTAGCTGCCAAGCATCCATACTCTTCCTCCCTGATGCACAAAATGTCTCAGTTGATGTGATTCAAGTCTCCCGCACAGCACTGCCTGTGTCCAAGGGTACAAACATCTGGAAGTGATGTCACAGGGGCATTTCAAAATCTGCTTGTCATTATCAGATCTCACTTTCCGGGCAGTGTCTATTTCAGTGTTCTCTGTTTAACTGAAATTCCAATTGTTGTTACATCTTTGCTATTCAGTATCCTGTAGATGAAACTGAAGTTCTCAAACTCAAGACTGATCTACTTTAAAAGGACATGTATAGTTAAAGATCTTCAGTCTTGACATATCATTTTAACAATAATGCTAACTTACAATGTATTAGAATCAACCTATGGGGATAAACCTATAAAGCAAGAGTTGGCAAAGTTTTTCTTTCAGGCTCAGATAGTAAATATTTTAGACTTTGAGGGCCATATCATTTCTGTCCTGACTACTGTAGCATGAAAGCTGTTGTAGACAGTACATAAAATGAACGCATGTGGCTCTCTTCCAATATTTGGTGACAGTGAAATTTGAATCTCATGTAACTTTCACATTTCATGAAACAGTCTCCTTTTGATTTTTTCCTCCAACTATTCAAAAATGTAGAAACCGTTCTCTGCCAGTGGCTGTATAAAAGCAGGCAGTGGGACATACTTAGTACATAGGCCAACCCCTGCTACAGAGGATGCTTGGTGTTCCTTGTCCACCCGAAGTCACCCCTTATTTTGCGAATGGACCCCTGATTTTATTCGGGGAAACTTCTCTCCGCCTCCACTTCCCATCGGAAACTGTCAGTCTGTCTGCTTCAGGCTGTGCTACAGGAGATACGGCCTTGGCTCTAGTGATTGGTTCAACCAGAGTGAATGCTGCAGTTGTATGGGTCTACTTTTTCTTTCCACAGAAACCCCTAGCAATAAGGACATGACTGTAAGCCTGGAGATGCCAGAGGCTACCACATGAATCTTAAGAATGAAGCTGACACAGCAGAAGGCTGAGCCAAGAAATGAAGAGAAGCTGAATTTTGATTACATTTTTGGAACCCCTGGATCAAGCCACTCATGACACTAAACAACCCCAAGGCTTTTCTGCTACATGAATAAATAAATTTTCTTTCCTAGTTAAGTGAGTCTGCGTTTGAGCTCTCTGTTACCCACAACAACAGGAGACTAACCGAGGAAAAATCTTTTACCTCAACGTTTATTATAACTATAAAACAAAAACAAAGTTTTAAATTGGATGCTAACTTAATTACCAAACTAGAGAATTTCAAATCAGCAATGTTATAGACCTCGTTTTACTGAGACTAAATTTCATTTCTCAGTTTGAACGTGCTGCTGCTGCTGCTGCTGCTAAGTCGCTTCAGTCGTTCTGACTCTGTGCGATCCCACAGATGGCAGCCCATTGGGCTCTGCCATCCCTGGGATTCTCCAGGCAAGAACACTGGAGTGGGTTGCCATTTCCTTCTCCAATGCATGAAAGGGAAAAGTGAAAGTGAAGTTGCTCAGACGTATCTGACTCAGCGACCCCATGGACTGCAGCCTACCAGGCTCCTCCGTCCATGGGAGTTTCCAGGCAAGAGTACTGGAGTGGGAACGTGGTGTTGGCTAATATGTCGTGGGAGTTCTGCCTGCCTTTGTGTCCTACACAGAAGGTGTATGCTATGCAGTGAATCATTTCTTCATTGCTTTTCTCTATTTGAACCATTGCAAAATTTTTATTCACAGAGCTTACTGTGACAGCATTCAATCTCCTCTTGGGACAGATATATAATTTACACAATAAGTCAGCCTCTTTACTTTTCTTAGTCACTAAGTCAAAGAAGAATATCATTGTGCTTGCCTTTCAAATTATATTGATAACAAGTTAAAGTTTCATTTTATTAAATTACTGAAGTCAAAGTCTTTGATCTATAAAAATATTGTAAACCATGAATGGAAAATAAAGCTTTGTGTTTTTAACGAGACAAATTCATCGGTGGTGTTTTTGTCAACTGGCCATTAGGACATGCCAGCTCTTGGTAAGCAGGCAAGCCTATGATGTCCAGACTTGCTTAGTTAATTTGTGGCCCTTTTTCTGCACCTTCCACTGACTGCCACTTACGTCCCATGATTCCCATCATTGGTGTGGTCTATTACTTCTGTTAGGTGTTTTATACTAATTGCACACTTGTCTACAATTGCATGAAGCCCTCATACTACTTCTCATACTGCTGTATTTGTGCTCCTTATTTTATCCAGCAATGGTGCATTAGTTATTGCTCTAAAAATCCTGCAAAGATCTCAAAAACACTGGCTTCTAACAGGAAGCGTTTATATTCTGTCTCACAGGCCTGAAGGTTGGCAGAGGCAGCTCTGGTTTAGGTCACAGTTCACCTTGTCTTGGCTCTTGGCTTTAGGTCAAGTGTAGGACAGCCTGGGTGTCTTACTCTGGGGCCCACACTGATGGTGAGCAGCTAACTGGCACAAGCCTCTTCATGGCAATCATAGGAGTGCTAAAGACTGAGCCAAAGAATGCAAGGACATTTAGGTCCTTTGTGCATGTCATGTTCACTGACATCCCATTGACCAGAGCAAATGACATGGCACAACGTCCATAGAGTGAGGAAATACACTGATGCATTCTAGTGTGCTGTAGGTTTACATGGCTGAGGATGGAGGGAGGAATTGTGAACAATAATCCAATCTAGTACATATGGCTTCACTTTGTACGAATTCTGTCTCTGCTTCTCCAACCCTCTGATCTCAATTTCTATTGCTAATATACCCTGTGGGAGTGAGAGGGTTTTCTATAGCTAGTTTGGATTTTAAAGGAAGAGAATAGTTTCCAGATAGCTTAATGGCTATAAATCCAGTAGCTGTTACAGCTGAGTTTCCATTTTGGCTCAGACCTCTAGCTTTGTTGGTTTATTTCTAAGATAAAGTTAATATTTTAGAATATATTGATTTAATTTTATGTTTTAATGCAGTAAAAAAAATGTACATGATTCTATTATTTGATGTATCCTTAAATATACAATATAACTAGTAAGACAACAAGGAGTCTTATTCACAGCCAGGTTTGTAGGACCTAGCGCAGTGCTGGGCACATAAGGTATGCTTGATAAATACTTGTTACTTGAAGTACATTGCTTTCTTATTTGCTAATGGTTGTTACTGATCAGTAAGTAGTAACTTTTACTTGAATAGACACTTTCTTTCTTAATATAATGATATATTTATAATTAATTTCATCCATGTGTTAACTGTACCAAAAAGGTGATCATATTATATATAGGAAAAGTGATGAGTTTATGTTTGTTTTTTTCGGGACTAATACAAATAGTTGATTGTGGATTTTCTCAGGTTTGTTTTAAAAATCACTTACATATCCTTTTGATGTGCTAAGAGTCCTTTGAAGAATATCTAAAAGGGTATTTGGAAATATGTATCAATATAGGCAAAATCTACTAACTTTCAAGTTTACAAATATCAACCAGTGAAAATACCATTTTAAATTACTTTAAAAAAGCATTTAAAATTCAAATTATGCATGATATAAAGGAATCATAGTGCAGGAGAAGGTAGTAAAAAGAATAAATGCTCCTTGAAAGATTATTTCCTTCTTAGAAGAAAGTAAAATAATTTCTGGAGTTGATTTTATGAAAACTGAACACATCGTAAAACAAAATGAGCTTAATTGAAAGATAGTTTGCTTTCTATAGTAGGTCATCTGCTTAAGGAGAAGAGCAAGACTGAAGTAATTAAATGCCTTCTTGGGTTTTTTTCAATGATTCTGAAAGTTCAGGCTATTTCCTTTGCTTTCTTACAGGAAACATTTATTATAGCTTAAACATGCACTAACGTCTTGGGTGGTAATCATCTCACCAGATACACTTATGGCATAAAGAAAGGAAGGAAACTAATATTCATGAAGTGTCTAGTATATGCCTGGTAAGGCATTAGAAGCAAAAATTTGTTAAGTTGAAAAATATTTTCATTTCAGAAAAGAGGGAAGTAGGCTCAGAAAGTTTAAATGTCAGGGTTTTTTACTCCAAAATCATGTTCTTTGGGATGAGCCAAAATGGGAGAAAATTGTCCATTTAATAGTGTGGTAAATTGGCATGAACTCCACTTGCAAGTTCAATAATTGCAGTGTAGTAAAACCAAGTTTTATTTAGAGATAAACAAACACGTATTCCATATGCTCTGCACTTGACAAATCGCAGTGGTCCAGAGTCCTACAGTGGGTATCCCCCAGTGCCACGTAAGAGGCCCTGAGGAGTGGTTCAGGTGTGAATCTAACCACTAAATGCTCCCCAGGCTTGGACTCCAGTTGACACATCGGTTCCTCCTGGTTGGAGTTTCTGTCTGAGGTCATCCCTGCTGGGTCTGCAATGCTGACCTTACCCCTCGCCTCCAAATCCACCTCCTCTTCTGGCAGTGCCTCGTTGTCCTAGTGCTTCCAGACTCACTTTCCTAATTTGGTGAGGCCTCCAGACATTCTGTTTAGACATTTCTTGATTTAGAAGAGAGCTTCCAAATTCCATCTAATCCAGGCAAAGGTATCTCTTTTTATCAAGTACTTATCCTTCCTTCATTATCGATTATAAACATTTAACTAGTACTTGTTGTCTATTATTTTTTAATTTAATTTTTTGGGTGCACCATGAAGCAGGCAGGGATCTTAGTTTCCCAAACAGGAATTGAACCTGCAGCCCCTGCAGTGGAAGCACAGAGCCTTTACCACTGGACCACCTAGTCCACCAAACCACAAGTCCCCTAGTGCCTGTGGTCTTTATAATCTGCTACTAATCTTTCCACCCTGTCCCCTCAAAGCATGTATAATCTACCTAAGGATAAAAGTTATTTATAAAAATAAAAGTTGCCCTAAAAGAGCTATGACTACAAATAGTAAGTGGTAAGAGACTTCCTGGGAGGGAAGGATGAACCTGAACTGTGGTTCTCAGGGAGCTGAGACTAGAGCTGGCCTTGAAAGGGCTTGTTGACCAGAGGTCCCCCACCCTAGTCTAACATCACGCTCTAGCCTGCATTAACGGATACATCAAAGATGAGAGGAGCACAATGGGGCTGCCATTCTGGAGGAACAAAGGCATCCACATGCTCCTTCTCCTGTGCTGAGTCATTTTCCCTCTCCCCCTGTGGAACTTGAAGAGGGTTTGCTTTCTTCCCAGTCCATGACTTCACTCTCAGAGCTCTGAGCTTACGAGAAAAGCTGGTCTGCTCTGCTCTGGGCCTAAGGGGAAGACATATTTGTGGTTTCTATCTTGTCTGGCCCAGCTCACAGAGTAGGAGATAAATCTCAGGCAGAAAGTCTGTTCAGAAGAATAACAAATGTGCATTTCCCTCGAAAGAGCTCAGTGTCCTATTTCTCTAGAGTCCCTGTGCAATGATTCAGGCAGGATAGCAATAAAAACTGGCTAAGGGCTTAGATTTGGGAATTAAAAAAATATATTTTCCCTAAAGTAGCTGTTCTAAGTATAGCAGTAAGAGTTGAGAGAGGTCCAGAAAACTGCAACAGAGTTAAATGCAGAATCTGAAAAAAAAAAAAAAAAAAATCTGAAGATTATTCCATTGCTCCAGAAGTTGACAGTACTAGTTACGCAGGATACCTGAGATCAGAGGTTTTCTGTGCTTCTAGGTGCTTCACAAATGTTCATATAACTGGTGAGGTGGTAGCTCCATTGTAACAGACTAAAGAGGTTAACTTGCCCACATTTGTGAAACTATTAAGTGACTAATTGATGAGACACTTGTTGGGGTGTAAATATAGGTTCACGGATTGCACTAGTTTTTTAATTAATGTATTAATAATTGAAGAATTAGCAACCTGAGAGTCAGATAAATAGTTTCAAGATGGTCCTCTGTTCTTCACTAGCTCAGCTAAATTTTAATGTGTATGGGGATACTGATGAATTAATGTTACCTCTTCCAAGTAATATGGGCTTCCCCCATAGCTCGGTGATAAAGAATCCACCTGCAATGAGGAGCTGCAGGAAATGTGGTTCCGTCACCAGGTCAGGAAGATCCCCTGGAGGAGGGCATGGCAACCCACTCCAATATTCTTGCCTGGAGAATCCCATGGACAGAGGAGCCTGGGGGGCTACAGTCCATAGAGTCACAAAGAGTCAAACATGACTGAAGCGACTTAGAATGCACGAACTCCCAAGTAATATGTTTGTATCTGTAAACAGGCATTAGGATATGTCTTAACCCAGTTATTTTTTTTAAGCAATATAAACTTGCTACAAATGAAAACTTACTCCAAAACCCCTTAAATAGAAGAACCTAAAGCACAGCAGCTCTGGATCAAATGGGAGATGGTGTGGGGAGGTGGTGGGTGGATTTTCAAGATCATTTTTTCCTCCATTTATTTTTTTCCTCATGGTTACCCTTGACTAACTCCGATGGAACTCTGTACTTAAAAGTATACATGTAATGACCAGCCCCATACTCATCCCAAGGGGGTGAGAGCGCTAATCTTGTAGATCTCCAGATGTCTTCAAGTATATACCCTGTATGTGGACTCTGAGACTTTCATGACAACTAAACCTTTCTAACTCATAAGCCTCTTTCCTTTTGAAGAGATTGACCTAATCTAGATAGGAAAAAATTTCTCCAGTTTAAGGTTCAATGATGTCATTTTAATTTAAAAAATTAGACAAATAACCAAGAGCTAGCTATCTCCAAAATTCACATCATCTCAAGGGCAGAGGTTTGGGGAAGGGAGTGGTTGAGCTCTATTTGGTAACTCTATTTGGTTCCGAGAGTTACCCCAGTTTTCTTACTTCACCTACCCCACCCCAGCCCCAGAATGGAAATGTAATGTAATTGTTATGTTGTGATATTTCAGCTTAATAGAAGAATGTTTTTAATTTCTTTAGGAATATACAACTACAGAGACTGTATTGCAATTCACATGCCAGTATTTCACTGATACACTCTTTATATATTCTCCATGAAAATGAAATTTTAAAAAATGTTAACTTTACTTTTTTTTCCCCACTAAGTTAATGATGAGCTCAAGAATGCAAAATTCACATTGTACATCATGTTAATCAAGTTTCTCAGGCATTATTCTAGTGTAATTTGATAAAACATCTTTCTTAGGTCCTTTATAGTCTCTCAAAAAATAAGTTACTAATGTCAGAGAGTAATTTATTTTCCTTGGTATATTATATTTGATCAGATGTAAATGTGTTTGCCTGCAAGTAACCAAAAATGCAAGGAAGAGAGGCTTAATCACTTAAGGGGTTTATTTGCCTCAAACAACAGTATATCTGGGGGCAAGCTTCCAGATCAGGGTGGTGGCTTAGCAGTGCCTTCACGTGGCTCTCATTTTCATGGTTGAAAGATAGCTTCACTTCAGACACCATGTTAGTTGCAAGGGGGAAGAAGGGAGAAGAAAGAGGGCAAAGTGAAAGGGAAGTTGTCAGCCCAGTTCTTTAAAAAACTTTTCTAAAAACCTTAAGCAGAGGTTCTGTTTACACTGCATTGGCCAGAACTGGATTGCATGGCCACCCAGCTTCCATTGGCCAAGTACAGGAAAGAAGTATCTTTCTTCCAAGTCAGCATCCTAGTAGAGAAGGCTGGATGGAAAGGTGCTAAAATGGCTGGTCAGGGAGCCGGCTTACAGTATTTGCCACCACTGACTGGAGATTATTCTCTCACTGATTCCTTGTCGTGTGGAATTATTCTAAACAAACAAAAAGTTTTCAGTTCAGAAGTTCTAGTTTAAGAATGCAATGTCCTCACCACTTATTTCCTCTTTTAAATGATAGATTTGGGCTGTCTTGTCTCTAAATAGCTACTTATTGTAGCTTGTGTTTTGAGAGCAGCATATCTAAGATCAAATGACAAAATGAAGGGAAACATCTTGTGACCTTTTGGTTGCAGTCATTTGGGATGAATTTCTTGCCAGGACAGACAGTCCAGTATTTTTAAATATTCTGCTGTTTATTTGTTCAAGACCAAGACAGAGCCATCACGAATAATGACTGTATGAAAAGAGAGCCAAACAAGGAGATATACAAATGAACGAGAAATTCACTTGAGTCTGTTGAACTAAGACAGTTCTAATTAAAGAACTGTGTTATCTTTTTCTTTGGAGGCAAAAAGTTTACTAATTTCCATGGATAAAATTTCACACTGTTGTTCTTAAACTCTTGTAAAGACATCCAAATATTGTTGATCGATCATAAAAGTATCTATTTTGAATAGCAGATCCTACTATAATTCTAATCATTAGATTATTACAATGCAGATTTAAAATATTTCTTTTTACAGTTAGAATAAAACACTCTTATTAGAGAGACCTGATAAAAAGAGAGAAGAACCCTTCATACATCCGCTGTTAAAGTACTTAACATTTTGATATATTTCTGTTTATGAATAGGAAGGAGTAATAGCCAGTGCTAACTGAATACATATTCTAGATTAATAATTTTAGATGTATTTTATAAGTTAATCCTCTCAAGAATTCTAGGAGCTAGGTACAGTTTTACCCCTATTTTTATAGCTGAGGGTGTGAAGTGTGAAGTGTTAGTCACTCAGATGTGTCTGACTCTTTGCAACCCCGTGGACTATAGCCCCCCAGGCTCCTTTGTCTGTGATATTCTCCAGGCAAGAATACTGGAGTGGGTTGCCATTCCCTTCTCCAGGGCATCTTCCTGACCCAGGGATCAAACCCAGGTCTCCTACATTGCAGGCAGATTCTTTACTATCTGAGCCACCAGGGATGCCCCTAGATGAGGATCAGTTCAGTTCAGTTCAGTCTCTCAGTCGTGTCCGACTCTTTGTGACCCTATGAAATGCAGCACGCCAGGCCTCCCTGTCCATCACCAACTCCCGGTTAATGATAGTTCAGTAACTTGTTCAGAGTCATATGGTAGGTAAGTAACACAGCTAGAATGCCAACTCAGAAAGTCTTCAGAACCTCGAAATTCTCAAGACCTGAATGGGCCTTGCTGGGTATGTGGGAGGCTGGCAGAGACTCGAGGACTCGCATTGCTCTGGTGTATTTGGATCACGTGGTGCAAGGCTGATTTGCAGGGAAGCCTGGTGGCTCAGCTGTGTACCAGTAGCCTAGATCTGAGAGCTGTCTTGCTTTTTCTTCTTCCTGAGGACTGATGTTCCGTGGATCCTTAGATTCTGTGAGCCTCTCCCTGATAGTCAATACATTTTGGCCTTCATTTCCAGAGTTTTCCCATGCTTCCTTTCAAAGAACACTAATACAGTAGGTTTTGTGACTTAACTAGAAAATCTAAACTTTTTTCCCATGGGGAAATGCACTGTTTACAACAAGAAACTTGTAGTTGAATGTCTTAAAAACAATCCATTAGAAAGTCAGATACTCCTTTCATAAATTTAAAACATTTCATGTTCCTTATAGTCTATCCTAATTGACCTTTTGAAAGATTTTCTTTCTTAGTTCTATTTGTTCATTTTATTATTGGACGTTAGATACACAGGCCCCTCATATAGGGACTCTAAAATTGTGCAAATTTAGCCTTTTCCACTTGGTATGGACCTTACCTATTTTACATAATAGCTAATACACTATGCACAGTAAAACGTATTCATCCGCTTTCATTTGTTTTAATTAAAAGCAGCAGCAGTGAGTTTACTCATGTGTAAAAACTTCAAACAAAACAGGCAAGCTGATAAATACTTTTNGTACTTTGGCCACCTCATGCGAAGGGTTGACTCATTGGAAAAGACTCTGATGCTCGGAGGGATTGGGGGCGGGAGGAGAAGGGGACGACTGAGGATGAGATGGCTGGATGGCATCACGGACTCGATGGTCGTGATTCTGAGTGAACTCCAGGAGATGGTGATGGATAGGGAGGCCTGGCGTGCTGCGATTCATGGGGCCACAAAGAGTCGGACACGACTGAGCGACTGAACTGAACTGAAAGAATGCAATTTGCTTGTGTCACATAACAACTTGTCTTAGAGCTCTTTTCCATGGCAGTACATTATGGATTTATCTTATTCTTTTAAGCTGCTGCCAGGTAATCCATGATGTGGATCTATAATGGGTTATTTAATATTCTTCTGGTGGACAATTTAGTTGTTTGTAATTGTTGGTTATTACAGTGAAGTTGTGGTGAATACCCTTATACACTTCCCCTTGTGCACAGGTGCCAGGATTCTTCTAGGATAGATATCTAGCAGTCAATTTTTTCCCTTTTTCTTTATGCTATTTATTGGCAACACTTTAGTTCTCCAGCCAGTGATGGAACCTGTGCCCCCTGCAGTAGAAGTGCAGAGTCCTAACCACTGGACAACCAGGTCGATTTCTTGAACTGAAATGTGTGCTTTAAATTTTCCAATAAATAGTAAGATATGAACTCATGGCCACGTACATGGCTCTATACCACGAGTTCCTTGTGATCACAATGAATCATTTGTTTCTCAACAGTTACTCTTACAGAACATCATTCTTATATTCCTTCTTCTGCTTCCTCTCTCATATTTCCATTCCTCTAAATGATTCATATTAAAGATGCATTTTTGGTTGCAAGGAATGAGAAACTTACTCAAACCTACTTAGACAGAAGGGATAACTTACTGACTCATGTCAGGGCTTTCCAAGTGGCATTAGTGGTAAAGAATCTGACTGCCAATATAGGAGATACAAGAGAGGAAGTTTTGATCCCTGGGTCAGGATGATCCCCTGGAGGAAGAAATGGTAACCCACTCCACTATTCTTGCCTGGAGAATTCCATGGACAGCAGAGCCTGGTGGGCTAGAGTCCATGGGGTCACAAAGAGTCAGACACGACTGAGCAGGCATTCACACTCCTCTCAGAGCTAAGGAGCGCTTTGTGTGTGCTGAGTCACTTCAGTCGGACACAACTGAGCATGTGCATGTGCACACACACACACACACACATTGACTCATGTAACCAAACTGTAGGAAAGACCCCAGTCTAGCTGTATCTCAGGGCAACCCACAGTTGAAGCCAGAACACTGCCAAGACTCATTTGCTTCTCAATTTCACTCCTTTTCTGCAGGTCAACTTCTTTCTTTCAGTTCTTTATCTTCTGACACAAATCCTTTATTAAATGTATGCTTTGCAAATATTTTTTTCCCAATTCATGGTTCATCCTTTAAATCTCTTAACAATATCCTTCAAAGAGCAGAATTTTAAAATTTTAAGTCCAATATATTAGTATTTTTCTTTTATGGTTGTAGTGTTGTATGTAAGAAATCCTTGCCTAACCCAAGAACAGAAAGATTTTGTCCAATGTTATCTTCTAGAAGGAAAGCTATGACTAACCTAGACAGTATATTAAAAAGCAGAGACATCACTTTGCTGACAAATGTCTGTATAGTCAAAGCTGTGGTTTTTCCAGTAGTCATGTACAAATGTATGAGAGCTGGACCATAAAGAAGGCTGAGTACCGAAGAACTGATGCTTTGAACTGTGGTGTTGGAGAAGATTCTTGAGTGTCCTGGACTGCAAGGAAATCAAACCAGTCATTCTGAAAGGAAATCAACCCTGAATATTCATTGGAAGGACTAATGCTAAAGCTGAAACTGAAGCTCCAGTACTTTGGCCACTTGATATGAAGAGCAGACTCATTGGAAAAGACCCTGATGCTGGGAAAGATAGAAGGCAAAAGGAGAAGAGGGTGGCAGAGGATGAGATGGTTAGATAGCATCAGCAACTCAATAGACAAGAGTTTGAGCAAACTCAGGGGAAAGTGAAGGACAGAGGAGACTGGCATGCTGCAGTCCATGGGGTCACAACGAATTGGACACAACTTAGCAAATGAACAACAATAACAAATCTTCTGGAAGCTTTGTAGTTTTAGGTTTTACATTTAGGCCAGTTATCAATTTTGAGTTAATTTTTTTATATGGTGCAAATATGGATAGAACTTTACCATTACTATTATTATTGTATGTGGATATCTGATTATTCCAGCACCATTTGTTGAAATGACAATCCTTCACTAAATTTCCTTTTGCAATTTTGTTGAAAAGCAGTTGTCTGTTTATGTGTGGGTCTATTTCTGCACTCTCTATTTTGTTCTATTGATTTATTTGTCTGTCTTTACTTCAGTACCACACTGTCTTGAATACTGTACCTTTATAATAAGCATTTAAATCAGGTAGAGTTAGCCTTCTAAATTTGTTCTACTTTTTCAAAGTTGTTTTGGCTATGTCATGTCTTTCTCATTTCCACATGAATTTTAGAATCAACTTGTCAATTACTATAAAAATGCCTGTTGGATTATACTAAGTAGATTGTTTAAAATGGAGGTAAAATTCACATCACAAAAAATTAACCATTTACCCATTCTAAAGTGTATAAGTTGTGCAACCATCACCACTATGTAATTCCAGAACCTTTTTATCATCCCTAAAAGAAACCTTGTATTCATTAGCAATCATTCTCCATTACTCTCCCACCAGCTCCTGCTGCTCCTGCTAAGTCACTTCTGTCGTGTCCAACTCTGAGCGACCCCATAGACGGCAGCCAGGCTCCCCCGTCCCTGGGATTCTCCAGGCAAGAACACTAGAGTGGGTTGCCATTTCCTTCTCCAAGTAACCACTAATCTACTTCCTGTCTCTATGGATGTGCCTCTTATGGACATTTCATGTACATGAAATCATACAGTATTTGCGTTTTTGTGTCTATCTTCTTTCACTTAGCATACTGTGTACAAGAGTCATTCATGTTTTATCTCTTGCTGGGATTTTGATTGGGACTGCATTGAATTCATAGCTCAGTTTTTGGAGAATTGGCCTCTTAAGAATATCAAGTGTTTTAAATCATGATGAGATATCTCTCCATTTATTTAGGTCTCCTTTAACTTCTCTTGGCAGTGTTTTGTAGTGTTTTTTGTTTGTTTGTTTGAACAAATTGGTTTTAAGCAAACCTTTTTACTATCCTGATACTTTTGGTTCCATTATTACAGAGGGCTACTTAATTAGATTATTATATTTTGTCTAGCGCTTTTTAAAAATAATACGCTTGAATTTAATAGTATAGCCTCTTAAAACTTGAATTAAAACTGCTGTGTGAAAGTGTTAGTCGCTCAGTCTTGTCCAACTCTGTAACCCCATGGACTGTAGTCTGCCAGGCTTCTCTGTCCATGGGATTTTCCAGGCAAGAATACTGGAGTGGGTTGCTATTCCCTTCTCCAAGGGATCTTTGCAGCTGCTCTACAATATTATATAAGTTACAGGTGTACAATATAGTGATTTTACTATAGAATTCTTGCACATATTTAGTTAGATCTGTTTCGAAGTATTTCATGTTTTTGACATGGTTAAAAGTTGTTTTTTTTAATTTCAATATCCAGTTGATCATTGACAATTATAGAAATACAATTGACTTTTGTATACTAATTTCATTGATATTGATTGTTTTCATACTTTCTATTTAATTCTTCTGTAATCTTATTTCCTTTCTTCTGCTTACTATAGTTTTCATTCATTTTCTTTTTTCTAATTCCTTAAGGTAGAAGCTGGATCAGTGATTTGATATCTTTTCTTTTTTAAAATATGTGTTAAGTGCTATAGTGTGTGTGTGTGTGCGCGCACGCACGCGGGCATGCGTAATCAGTTGTGTCCGACTCTTTGCGACCCCACGGACTATAGCCCTCCAGACTCCTCTGTGCATGGAATTCTGAATACTGGAGTGGGTTGCCATGCCCTGCTCCAGGGGATCTTCCTGACCCAGGGGTCAAATCTGAGTTTCCCGAGTCTCCTGCNGGGCATGCGTAATCAGTTGTGTCCGACTCTTTGCGACCCCACGGACTATAGCCCTCCAGACTCCTCTGTGCATGGAATTCTGAATACTGGAGTGGGTTGCCATGCCCTGCTCCAGGGGATCTTCCTGACCCAGGGGTCAAATCTGAGTTTCCCGAGTCTCCTGCTTTGGCAGGCAGATTCTTTACCACTGTGCCACCTAGGAAGCCCTTAGTGCTATACATTTCCCACTAAATTATGTTTTAACTTTTATTCAGTTTAAAATACTTTCTAGTTTCCCTTTTGATTTCTTCTTTGACTTAAGGATTATTTAGAAGTATGTTATTTTATTTCAAATATTTGAAGATTTTCCAGAGATCTTTCTGCTATTGATTTCTAGTTTAATTCTATAGTAGTCAGAGAACATACTTTGTATGACTTGAATCCTTTAAAAGTTATTGACACTTCTTTTTAGCCATGAATATGCTCTGTTAAATGCTCCATGTGCAATTGAAAAAATTGTTTTTGCCACTGCTTGAAGAATTGGGGAATTCTATAAATGTCAGTTAAATCAAATGGATAGTGCTGTTCCATTCTAGATCTTCCTTGATTTTCTGTCTACTTGTACTATTAATTATTGAGAGAGAGATATAGAAATCTCTGACTATAATGGTAGATTTATTGATTTCTCCATGTGTTTCTATTAATTTTTATTTCATATATTTTGAAATTCTGTTATTAAGAGCATAAACATTTATGATGGCATGTTCGCCAGATGAATTAAGCTCTTTATCATTATAAAATGACCTTTTTCACCCTAGTGATGTTTAAATGCTATTTATGCCATACATTTTAATTATACTTGTTTAAACATTCAATTATCATTTTAAAATATTTAAATAATTAGAGAAAAAATCATAGACTATACCCATGTGCTTACAGTTTCCAGTGCTTTTTATTCCTTTGTTTAGGTCTATATTTCCATCTGGCATCTGTTTTCTTTCGCCTGAATATTTTCTCTTGCCTTTAATATTTCTTAAAGCATGGGTCTGCTAGTGATGAATTCTTTCAGCATTTGTATGTCTCAGTAAAATAGGAACTTTGTGGTTAAAATGATTTAGCCTTTGTTCTCAGGATTAATTAACGATTCATTATAGGCTTGAATGTGGAGTATATATTCATGCTTACATTTATCTNTTAGAGAAAAAAATCATAGAATATACCCATGTGCTTACAGTTTCCAGTGCTTTTTATTCCTTTGTTTAGGCCTATATTTCCATCTGGCATCTGTTTTCTTTTGCCTGAATATTTTCTTTTGCCTTTAATATTTCTTAAAGCATGGGTCTGCTAGTGATGTATTCTTTCTGCATTTGTATGTCTCAGTAAAATAGGAACTTTGTGGTTAAAATGATTTAGCCTTTGTTCTCAGGATTAATTAACGATTCATTATAGGCTTGAATGTGGAGTATATATTCATGCTTACATTTATCTCTTTCAGCACAGTGATGTCTTAGTTTTAAGCTTTGCATTTGCTTCTGGCTGTGCTGGGTCTTTCTCTAGCTGTTGGAAGCAGGCGCTACTCGTTCCATGCATGGTCTTCTCAGAGTGGGGGCTTCTCTCGTTGAGGAGCCCAGGCTCTAGACTCAGGGCTTTGTTGTCCGGTGGCATGCAGGATCCTCCCAGACCACAGGTCGAATCCGTGTCCTCTGTATTGGCAGGCGAATTCTTAACCACTGGACCACCAGGGGAAGCGTCTGTCTTATTTTTAACTGGAATTTTGTTTGTTTGTTTTAATGCCTAGAATGGGCCAGGCTCTGTTGCTAGGTAAAAGGGCTGTCCCAGAGATAAAGAACACCAGTTCTGAGGCCTCGTGGAGTCTGTAATTCAGCTATGGGACCTCATATTCAATGCATCCAGTTCCCAATCACCATTTTATTACAATTGTGCTTATATTGTCCCAAGATAACATTTTACTTTTAAATCCTAGGAAAGCTTTATTTTCAGCTTTTCTTGGTGAAATTTGGTATTATTCAATTGCCATTTCAGTATTCACTTAAACTTCTCTGGAGTTTCCAAAGTTAAAAATTATTGTACAAAGAATATCAGAAAAACAAAGTACAACATCTAGTTTTCACATTTTTCTGATATGTTTTAGTCACTATGTAACACATTTGTTCTTATCTGAGTCATTAACTGACAGCTTCCAGGTCTCTATGGAAATTCGTTTAGCTAATGGTTTATTAATTTGACTTTGTTTCAGAAATTCAGTCTAGTTTGCCCATGGTACCTATCAGAAGTAAACTTACAGCTTTGTTTTACATTTGTTCAGCTAGCAAATGTAACTTTGACATTTTATACAAATATAAAAGCATCTAAACTAACATATTATAAACCTTTTAAAGAGATGTCCGATTAGAATTAGAAATTTATTTTAAGAGTTCATGCTGGAATGGGTGACTACGGGTTAGGGCACAGGGTGAGACTTGAGCTCAGATCTAGAGGCCAGAGGGGAAATGCAAGATGGGATAGAATTCAGTTCAGTTCAGTTCAGTTCAGTCACTCAGTCGTGTTCGACTCTTTGTGACCCCATGGATTGCAGCACAACAGTCCTCCCTGTCCATCACCAACTCCTAGAGTTTACTCAAACTCATGTCCATTGAATTGGTGATGCCATCCAACCATCTCATCCTCTGTTGTCCCCTTCTCCTCTCGCCTTCAATCTTTCCCAGAATCAGGGTCTTTTCAAATGAGTCAATTCTTCACATTGGGTGGCCAATGTATTGGAGTTTCAGCTTCAACATCAGTCCTTCCAATGAACATTCAGGACTGATTTCCTTTAGGATGGACTGGTTGGATCTCCTTGCAGTCCAAAGGACTCTCAAAAGTCTTCTCTAACACCACAGTTCAAAAGCATCATCTTTGGCGCTCAGCTTTCTTTATAGTCCAACTCTCACATCCATACATGACTACTGGGAAAACCATAGCCTTGACTAGATGGACTTTTGTTGGCAAAGTAATGTCTCTGCTTTTCAATATGCTATCTGCTAAGTCACTTCAGTCATGTATGACTCTATGCAACCCCATAGATGGCAGCCTACCAGGCTCCCTGTCCATGGGATTTTCCAGGCAAGAGTACTGGAGTGGGGTGCCATTGCCTTCTCTGAATATGCTGTCTAGGTTGATCATAACTTTCCTTCCAAGGACAAAGTGTCTTTTTATTTCATGGCTGCAATCACCATCTGCAGTGATTTTGGAGCCCCCAGAAATAAAGTCTGACACTGTTTCCACTGTTTCCCCATTTATTTCCCATGAAGTGATGGGACCAGATGCCATGATCTTCGTTTTCTGAATGTTGAGCTTTAAGCCAACTTTTTCACTCTCCTCTTTCACTTTCATCAAGAGGCTTTTTAGTTCCTCTTCACTTTCTGCCACAAGGGTGGTGTCATCTGAATATCTGAGGTTATTGATATTTCTCCCAGAAATCTTGATCTGGCTTGTGCTTCTTCCAGCCCAGCATTTCTCATGATGTACTCTGCATATAAGTTAAATAAGCAGGGTGACAATATACAGCCTTGATGTACTTGTTTTCCTATTTGGAACCAGTCT
>SJYX01004312.1:320339-377894 GCA_006410675.1 Oreotragus oreotragus | reverse complement strand
CTAAAGCTGAAACTCCAGTACTTTGGCCACCTCATGAGAAGAGTTGACTCATTGGAAAAGACTCTGATGCTGGGAGGGACTGGGGGCAGGAGGAGAAGGGGACAACCGAGGATGAGATGGCTGGATGGCATCACGGACTCAATGGACATGCTGCTGCTGCTGCTAAGTCACTTCAGTCGTGTCCGACTCTGTGTGACCCCATAGACGGCAGCCCACCAGGCTCCCCCATCCCTGGGATTCTCCAGGCAAGAATACTGGAGTGGGTCAATGGACATGAGTATGGGTGAACTCCGGGAGTTGGTGATGGACAGGGAGGCCTGGCGTGCTGCGATTCATGGGGTCACAAAGAGTCGGACACGACTGAGTGACTGAACTGAAGTGAGGGGGAACCTGGGGCTTCCCTGGTAGCTCAGCTGGTAAACAATCACCTGCAGTGTGGGACACCTGGCTTCAGTCCCTGGGTTGGGAAGATCTCCTGGCAGAGGGCATGGGAACCCACTCCAGTATTCTTGCCTGGAAATTTCCATGGACAGAGGTCCCTGGTTGGCTACAGTTCGTGGGGTCGCAAAGAGTCAGACATGACTGAGCATGACTCGGCACACAGAGCGGGAATCCATTCCCTTGCCTGTCCTCCTTCTAGCAGCTGTCTACATTCCTTGGCTTCTGGCTGCCTCACTCTGACTCCTGCTTCTGTCCTCATATCTCCTTCTGACTCTCATGCCTCCTTCTTTCCTTTTAAGGACCCTTTGATTACACTGGGCCCACTCAGATACTCCAAGATAATCTCCTTCACTCAAAATCAAGCAATTATGAATTTTAGTCACATCTGCAAAATACCTTCACAGCAATACTTACTGTGTTTGATGGCATTACTAGGGAGATAGCCATAAGCTGGTCACCACAGTGACTTAATATTTTCTTTAAATATGCACACTATTTAAATATACTTACTGAAAAAATAATTTGTTTTACTACATGATGAAAAACCCATATTTCATTCCACAGATATAAAATATATGGAAACAAATACTATGAAAATACTCACTAAATTCCAGCTAGATACCACTCACTGCCTGCTGAAGGCTAAGCCTGTGGCTTGGTCTCCTTGTTTGCAAAAGTGGACCAGCAAGAGTAGAGAGGTGTTGACAATTCAATACCAAATTGAGCCTTTCTCCTTGACAGGAAAAGGATTGAAAGACCTTCAAAAGGAAAGTCATGCCTTTCTCAATATTTAATGAAGCATCTGTGCACCAAGTAAAATCCGGTCACAGATTACAGAGACTCTGTTTCTGACTTTGGGAAACATTGGCATAATGTTTTCAAATCCAGGCTCTTGAATCAGGCTGAATATAAACCCGGAGTCTCTTCTCCATGCACTAGCTATTCACCAAATCTACTTCCTTACCTGTAGACTGGCAGTAATAATAAAGCCTCCTTCACAGTCTTATCTGGTTATTTAAGTGAGATATGCATGCACAGTTCTTGGCATAATGCCCAGCACAACACATCTGCCTCGAAAACGTCAGCAGCTTTTGAAGGAGAAGTCACTGCTGTGACTCTGACGTCAGGATGCTTTCTAGTATTGTCCGCTCTCTCCTCTCCCTCTGCCCAAACTCAAGTTGAGACCTTGCGCTTGACCTTGACTTAATCTCCTCACTCTCAAGGTACAGAAACACACCACTGAATCTTATTTTAACTGTAGAATCGACCATAATTCAGGCCTAAGTGCCCTCTAAAGGGGGCGTCCCAGGTGGTGGTGGTTGTAAAGAATCTGCTAATGCAGGAGACACCGAGATGGGGGTTCAGTCCTTGGGATGGGAAGATGCCCTGGAGTAGGAAATGGCAACTCGCTCCAGAGGAAAATTCCATGGGTAGAACTTATGAGAGCTTCAGGGCATTATGCTCGGTGACATTTGTGAACTTGAGGCTGGATGCCTGCAACACACTTCAAGGAGCCATTTGAAAGCTACAGATCTTGCACAGATAGGCTGCTTGATGGCTGAGAGGCACAAACTACAAGGGATAAAATTATAACTTGCTCAGAATTGTACTTTATATTTCCCTTTGGTTGCCTGTCTTTTTATCAGTATAATTTGGGGTGTTGACTGTGGCCCACAGCAATCTAGGTGGTTTGGTGTACTGAGGTGTCTTAGGAATTTTCTTTCTGAGTTGTTTTATGAATTACCTTTCCTTTAACTTCATTGTGACCAAGATTAGCAAGCATAGTTTAGGATTATATGTGCTGCATTTCAGTGACAGGAAGATTCACTGTGATGAAAGATGTCCTAATTATCCTGATTTGATGAAATATTAGCTTCCCTTATGAAATGGTTATAATGGACAGGTAATTTTTTATGTAAGCTTTTTAAAAATATAATTTTTCTCAAAAGGAAAATGCTAGAGGAGACATATTATTTCACCTCTTTATGGGCATACATTAAAAGAAAAATCTGCATGTCTGTGAAATGTTAATTGTATATTGAATTATTGCCAAGTTCTTCTAATTTTATTAGGAAGCATGAGTTATGGTTAAATTATTAATAGAAGCTAAATGCTAATGGCTTAAATTACAGTTGGACTTAGTTGAATATTAAATAGGCATTTTTTTTTCCAAATATTACTTTCAAAATAGTCTAGTATAATGACTCAAATGAACACACTTTTTTTTTTTCCCCTCAGTCTTATGCAATTAAAGGGCTTCCCAGGTGGCTCAGTGGTAAAGAATCTGCCTGCTGAGCAGGAGACACAGGTTTTGTCCCTGGGTTGGCAAGATCCCCAGGAGGAGGAAATGGCAATCCACTGCAGTATTCTTGCCTGGGAAATCCCATGGACAGAGGAGCCTGGCGGGCTACAGTCCATGGGGTCACAAGAGTCAGACACGATTTAGCAACTACACCAGCATCACCATGCAATTAAAACAGTATTTTACAGAAGAGTTGGTTTGCTGTACTTACAATCGTACTTTGGAGAAAACCAGATTGCTAGGTTGCTTTCCATTGAGATGAGGCGTAAATCAGATTTTATGCTGTCCAAAACCTAGGCAGTTTTGGAGTTCCTCTTTGAGAGGAAAAAAAAGGCCAAACAATTGATTTTTACAAACTTTACAAAAATATATGACCCTATGAACACATTGGAAAGGTTCCCTCACAAGGTCAAGGAAAAATCAAGTGAGGAGCCCTTGGGCCTCAGCCTTGTTACCTTCACAGCAAATTCACTTCTGGCTAAATGTATATTATTGTGAAAGCTTCTGAGAATGCTCCACTTTCCCAAATTCATGAAAAGGCTCTTTGGGTATCCCTGGGGACAGGTAATATTATAAATGATCAGTTACCTACATAAGATGATGAATTCTATTATCGACACTGTCCCTTATTATGTCTATTTATTGAACATGATACAATAACTAAAAATATTACCATGTTTTAAAGGAAGTAGCCAATATCACTTTCACAAGTATGAGGAAATAGAAACAAAGGATTATATATATATATATATACTGCTGCTGCTGNAAATGATCAGTTACCTACATAAGATGATGAATTCTATTATCGACACTGTCCCTTATTATGTCTATTTATTGAACATGATACAATAACTAAAAATATTACCATGTTTTAAAGGAAGTAGCCAATATCACTTTCACAAGTATGAGGAAATAGAAACAAAGGATTATATATATATATATATACTGCTGCTGCTGCTGCTGTTAAGTCACTTCAGTCATGTCCGACTCTGTGCGACCCCATAGACGGCAGCCCAGGAGGCTTCCCCATCCCTGGGATTCTCCAGACAAGAACACCAGAGTGGGTTGTCATTTCCTTCTCCAGTGCATGAAAGTGAAAGCATTTTTTCCCTTGGAGTAGATTTGTTCAAGATAATTTTATCTTGCTAGTATTTACATAATTACTTTCTCAAAGAACATTCCATGAATATATTAGGTTTAAGTAGTGGTTGAAAGTGGAAAGAAAAAAAGTAAAGCAAGGAACCTAAACTTAAAATAATTTTACAACAGAGAAAGAACAATTTTCCTGACCATGCTTCTTGGATCTCCAAGATCAAAAAGAAGTGGACAATTTAGATATTTACTGCATGTAGAAAATATAAGTAATCTCTCTGGATAATTCTAGAAGAAACTTCTTTTCAGAACCTCCTGAAATAAGAACATTGTTAATTTCCCATTTTGACTATAAGGATTTGATCTCTCAATTTTTTATTGTCTCAGGTACATAATTTTAGTAGCCTAATAATTGGTCATGCTTTTCCCATTTTCTTTTTTAAATTTTATTTTATTGAAATATAGTTGATTTACAATGTATTAATTTCCACTGTGATTCAGTTAAAATATATACATTCTCTTTCATATTTTTTTCCATTATGGTTTATCACTGGATGTTGAATATAGTTCCCCTGTGCCATATAATAGGACCTTGTTGTTTATTCATACTGTGTATGATAGTTCACATCCACTAACCCCAAACTCCCAATCCATCCCTCTCCCACTCCATCCTTGGCAACCACAAGTCTGTCCTGTAAGTCTGTGAACCTGTTTCTGTTTCATAAAAAAGTTTATTAGCCTCGTATTTAGACTCCATATATAAGTAATACCATATGGTATTTGTCTTTTCCTGACTTACTTCACTAGGTCCATCCAAGTGGCGTTATTTTCTTTATGACTGAGTAGTATTCCATTGTATATATATTCTTTATCCATTCATCTGTTGGTGGACATGTAGTTTATTTCCAACCCATTTCTCCTTTTTGAAGGTGAAGAATGAAATAACTAAATGATCAGATAATGGAGGAAGGGGAGGAAAGAGGCATAAATTAGGATTTTCAATTGGATACTGAAGAAGGGAAATAATGTGAATTTGCTGAATAATAAATTAATCTCACTGATCTCGTCATCTTTTGATACCACATTTAGAGCAGGGACACTGGGAAAGAGACATGTCAGCTGTGTGGATAAGATGATCTGTTGCCTTTAGATGGGACGGGACTTGTTAGGTCTGTCCAGATTGGGCAGCAAGGTGGTTTCTGCAATTGGTTCAGGTAACCCTCCTTGATAATGCATAAATTATCTTTACAACCTAAGAACATTAAAAATAATAAGAGGATAAGTACAAACAGTACTAGGGATGTGATGTACAACATGATAAATATAATTAACCCTTCTGTCCATTCTACATGAAAGTTATTAAGAGAGTAAATCCCAAGAATCTACATCAAAAGGAAAAAACATTTTTTCCTATTTCTTTAACGTTCTGTCTATATGAGGTGATGGATGTTCACTAAACATCTTGTGGTCTTCCTTTCATGATGCTGTAAGTCAAATCATTATGCTGTACACCTTAAACTTAGTAGTGGTGTATATCAATTATGTTCTCATTGGAGCTTTCCTGGTGGCTCAGTTGATAAATAATCTGCCTGCAATGCAGGAGACCTGGGTTCGATCCCTGGGTTGGGAAGATCCCCTGGAGAAGGGCATGGCAACCCACTCCAGTATCCTTGCCTGGAGAACCCCCATGGACGGAGGAGCCAGCGGGGCTACAGTCCACAGGGTCACAAAGAGTTGGACTAGATGAGTGGCTTTCACTTCACTTCAAAACCGGAACAACAAATTTTTTAACTTTTAATAAAAATATAAACATAATAATGGGTTAGTTGGGAATAGTGGCACTCATATTAAATAATTAATTCATAATTAATTAAAATTTAATGCACACCTCATATTTTTCAACCAAGAATTTGAGGCAGCTCAATGGATACACATGTAAAAATGTAAATAAATAGAATTATTTTTTAAAAAAAGTATAGTTATGGAAAATAGAGTAGAAAGTTAATAATTGTGATAGTGAGATTGGGAGCAAATATAACACATATATCCTGGCCAGGGGGGCTTCCCAGGTGGCGCTAGTGGTAAAGAACATGCCTGCCAATGCAGGAAAAGTAAGAGACATGGGTTCGATCCCTGGGTTGGAAAGATCCCCTGGAGGAGTTCATGGCAACCCACTCTAGTAATCTTGCTTAGAGAATCAAATGGACAGAGGAGCCTGGTGGGCTCCAGTCCACAGGGTCACACAGAGTCAAACGTGACTGAAGGGACTTAGCACACAAGCAGGCGTCTGGCCAGGAGGGCACAGATCCTGTAATAGGACAATAAATCTGTGTTGAAGCTTCATAGAAACCTAAAAGAACCTATGGTCAGTTAACTTTTTTAAAGTAACTGTGAGAGAAAAAAGCGCTCATTTCTTCTAGGAAGCTATGCTTTTCCAAATACACAAGGTTTAAAATGAATTTCTCAAGTGAAACTGTAGTAAACAATATTCACAGAAAACAAAAATAATGGGCTTATAAGCTGTTTCTTGTATTGTCAGTTGACAAAGGCCAGCTGAATTTTTGAAGTGCTGCTGGGTCCCAACAGCTCTGCAGGGAGTAATCCAAACTAAGGAAAGAACCTGAAACCATTTACTAACCGGTTTACCAAAGTATAAATATGAAAGCAACAAGCTAAAATAATACATAGTATAATTCTGGTACTTCCAATCTCTTCAATAACATGTTGACATTAGTTAAGAGAGATGTTTCTGCCCTGATTCTGATTCAGGTTTTCTTTTACCTTGCTTTTTGTAAAATTCATATAGTACAGTCAAATAACTTTAAAGAAGTTATTTCTAACTGCTCTGGTTGATTTAAAGGCTATTTATTTGCTGCATTTCATTTTCTGTAGCTGTTTTCTCTCCCTGAGTCACAGTTCCTTCATTCCTTCTTGAGGTGGTTACTTGGTACAGAAGAATGGCAGTGTGATTTTGGTAAAGCCTTTGGAAGACTCCCATGATATCCCTGAAGACAAGATGGAGGGATATAATTTGGGTGGCAGATCTGTAGCCAGTTGAACATCTATATCCCCCAAATGATGTTAATAGATAGCTGTTATTCTGGACGGAGGACTTGGTGGCATGTTGTAAGGAAGAGTTCAGGTGTAAGAAATGCTAAAGGAAGAGCAGGTTGGGGTGCAGAAGTAGATGAACTCAGTTCTAGACAGTTCTGTGAGACGTTCAGGTTGAAATGTTCTTTATCAATTGAGCAAATGGGTTTGAGGGAGGGAAGAAGGAAGAAAGAGAGGGGAGAGGGAGAGAAGAAAAGGAAAGAAGGAAGAAAAAAGAAATAAAGAGATTGAGATCTAGGTACACAGCAAACATTTAAGTACCAACAAACTATGTGGGCTTCCCTAGCGACTCAGTGGTAAAGAATCTGCAGGCAGTGCTGGAGCTGCAGGGGTTGCAGGTTCAATCCCTGGGTCTGGAAGATCCCCTGGAGGAGGGCATGGCAACCCACTCTGGTATTCTTGCAAGATTTGAGTGTGTTTTAAATGCTCAAGTGGCAAGTGGAGAGACAGAACGAAGATTCTAAAGAGTGGTGATTGTAGGAGCAAAGTGACAGAGATGCAGGAACAGATGAATCCTTCTTGAGCATAAGTTAAGTAAGCCGTCCACTTGGAGATGGAGGAAATGATGAATATGTGTACAGGGAGGTCTGGAGGTAGGGCTTCCCTGGTGGCTCAGGTAAAGAATCTGCCTGCAATGCAGGAGACCTGGGTTCAATCCCTGGGTTGGGAAGATCCCCTGGAGAAGGGAACAGCTACCCACTCCAGTATCCTGGCCTGGAGAATTCCGTGGACAGAGGAGCCTGGCAGGCTACAGGCCACGGGGTCCCAAAGGGTTGGACACGATTGAGGGACTTTCACACACACACTGGAGGTAGAGGAGAAGCCACTGTACCGTTCATTGTGAGGAAGTCGTGGCCCAGATAAGCTAAGAGGTTAGTATGGGGTCTCACAGCCAGCTTGTAGCATTTCTGGAACTAGCAGAGTCCACTGTGTTTTCCACGGTATTCTATCTTCTCCCAGTGAAAACGTCTCCCCTTGACTTCTAAGATACTAGGCTATTTTGGGATTGAGGGAGTCTTTTCTGGTTTTACGAATCTTGTTTCTTTTCATCAGTTAAATGTATTCCAGGCCCACCTGGTATGACACAGTTGAACAATTAGGGATCCTGTCTCTGACCTGGACTCAGACTCTGACGCTATTGCTTCCTAGCTTTGAGTTCTTAGGCAAAGTATTTAATTGTGCCCATCTGTAAAGTGGCTACAATAAAACTTACCTTCAGATTACATGAGGATCAAGTGAGATAATAGGCACACATGCCCCATTGCTCAGAATGCTCAGAAATACAATGCTCTGTCTCTCCTCTCTCCCTTGGCGAGATTCCCTAGAGACCCAGGCTCCTTGCTTCTGTGCAGTTTTGAGAAAGTCACTCATCTTTCTGAATCTATTTGTTCATCTCAAGAAATGGAAGCAATCTTACTATGCTCCTGTGTTGTGAGGATGAAAATGGCCCTGAGGAAGCTTCTGTGAGGCTCCACCATCAAGTTTTGTTGACTCTAAATCTTATCTACTTCCTGAGTTTTACTTCTCACCCGCTATGAACATCTGCCCCCAGGCATGTTTTCCAGCCCCTTCTCACTTGAGCATTAGGTTCTAACTACTTGTTGGATGTTGTCTGGTTCATCTGCCAACAGGCATAATTATTTTTAACTTGTTATAGTCACAACTCATCTATGTCTCTTTCGTATCTCATATAGCTGGCAAACTCCTTCTCCTTACCCCTGCTTTCCCTGGTGGCAGCCCCTTCTCTTTCCTCTCCTGTGCTGGTTCTTTTCTGTTTGCTCTCTACCCCCTCACCTGAGCATCTCTCAGCATCTTCAGTCTCCCTTGCCAACTGGCTCCTCACTGTAATTCCTCATTCACAAGGGGGGAAGATGGCAAATGTTCTGCTGGAGGACAGAGCTGTGATTCCACTATATTGGAAGCTAAGGTGACCTTGGTTATTCGGGACTCCTCTTGCCACTGGAGCTATTGGTCACTTACTAAGGAGAAATTTGGTTGTTGCTACACAAAACAGTCAATGGAAAACTGCTGTCATCAGAACAACAGGATGCTGCAGGGATGAAGTTCTGTTTTGCCCTGACATATGCTGACCAAGAGTAAAGAGAACAGGGAGTGGATGGTAGAAGATGGGAGTTGCAGTTATCAGTTTAGACCCCATGATTAGCTATAGAGGTGGCTGCATAACTTATACTGATTTTGTCTTTATCTTCCTCCTTTCCTGCTTCCCCATATGAGGTACTAAAGGTAGACAACATTGCAGTTTAGGTCCTGCTCAGGACAAACCTGAATTGATATCACCCTGAGGCTGATAATAGCTAGGGGTGTTTTCCACACGGGGGACAGAGTTTCTTCATTTGAGGGACGAGTAAAAAGGGATACTGAGGATCAAAAATGTGGGTTGTTCTGATTAACCTCCATTTGCATCTGTTCCCCTCTGCCCACCCCATCTATCACCTGATCTGTTCTAGCCTGGGATATTGGGCTGGCTTCCCAGCAATGGGAAGTAAGGCAAGAAATTGACAGGGAGGCAGAGGAGAGGTTGAGCTATTTCTCCCCTGCTTCCTTCCTGGTCAGGGGCTATATTTTGGCAGTTAATGCACTTCCATAGGTTGCAGGTGCTTGGCGAACACTTCCTTCCCCTTGGCCTTTTTTCCAGGTCAGGTTCCATGAGAAACAGACTCCAACATTGTGTCTGTAGAAGGCCTAGTGAGTGAGTGCTCTTGGAGTTGCCACTGTGGGTGGGGAGATGAGGGAAGCAGGACTGGGCAGAATGAGTTAGGATGACCCTGCAGTTGTCAGCCGAGGGTGTGCAGGGGAGGGGGGCAAGTGGGCAGATCCTTGTAACTCCAAGTAGACCAGTTATTGGATGTGTTAAAGGACGTGTCTACAGTAAGAAGGTTCTTTTACTGAAGGATAAGTCCCAAAGAGAGATTTGGCTAATGCTGGTTGGCCACCAGTACTCCCAGCTGCTAATGGATGAGGTCAGTCCTGGAGGGGAATCAGGATGGTGTTCCCCTGACACCCCTCAAACCCAGGTGGCCCTAAGACTAGTCCCTGGGGGTTTCGACAGCCATTGTTGTCTCTCTTAACCTGCTCACACCTCTGCAATATTGTCTTTTGATTCAGTTCTCTTAATTGAATTATCTGAGGTTGATTTATTTCCTTTCAGAGCCATGACTAATATAGTTATTTTAAAATAACCTGAATATATAAATACAAACTCTCATGTATTCAGGGAGTACGGTACCTGATACTAAAGCAGACCCTATCTGGTTGGGGAGGTGAGGGCAGGCTTAGTCAAGGAAGTGATGTGAGTGAGCATCTGAAGGGGGCGCCAAGGTAACTATGAAGAAAAGAGGTAGGGGAGGGGAAAGGAAGGCGAGATCTTTAACTGAAGAAAACTTTGCGTTTGTACATCCAACCCACCCAACTAACAGGTAAGGACTCTCAGGTGGCTGGGAGAGTGGAAGCAGGAAACAGAGGCTGGAGAGAAAGGCAGGACCACACCCTCACGGCTTTAAGCCCCTTATTAAGGGTAATCCTAGAGACTTTGGAAAAGCTTTGAAGGTTTTTGGGCCATAATCAGAATTGCATTTGAAGATCATCTCTCTGGCTAATCAAAGACCAGTGCCATTTTTAATTTGGGGAAAATTACCACTTGCCTGCCATTGTTTGTTAAAAGTGGAAGACTTTTGGGTTCATGGAAGTCTCCAAACTGACTAGGGAGAAATTTCTGCTGCTGCTGCTGCTAAGTTGCTTCAGTCGTGTCTGACCCTGTGCGACCCCATAGACAGCAGCCCACCAGGCTCCCCCGTCCCTGGGATTCTCCAGGCAAGAACACTGGAGTGAGTTGCCATTTCCTTCTCCAATGCATGAAAGTGAAATGTGAAAGTGAAGTCGCTCAGTCGTGTCCGAGTCTGTGCAACCCCATGGACTGCAGCCCACCAGGCTCCTCTGTCCATGGGATTTTCTAGGCAAGAGTACTGGAGTGGGATGCCATTGCATTTCTATCAGTTGGCAAATCTGACATATGAACTGCAGTATTTCATGGACAGAATGTTACATGGTACACCCCACTGTGCCTGTTGTTTCTTTTTTACATTATGATGATTTGTTGCTCTTTTCCCTACTGGTAAGTGATACTAAAAGTGTATCAACCATTAAGCTTTTCATACAATAACAATTTGTACTCTGTATCAAAAAGTTGGAAAATACTGTATACTCTATCAGGACTTCTGATTTTGATTTCCACTTATTTTTGGAGTCTTTAAAAAGTATACAAACATCTACCTCTTTGGTCCTGGACTTGATTGAATAGGGTTTCTCTTTATTCTCTCTTCAGGTTAATGGAAAAGTGTGAATACAGAGTATTAGTCATGGTTTCATGTACAGATATAGCTTAGGACCTCAGGGCTCCTTTCTGCTTTCTCAGTTCTTGTTGACCATTGAGCAGAGATGAACAGAATCAAGGCAGAGCCTGACCCCTTGCTGAATTTATGAACGGAGAATGCGGGGTGATGGCCACATAGGACCAACCAACAGGAGTGCTGTGGCCAGAGCCCAGAACACTTGCCTCACCTAGTGTTTCTATCCTATCAGCCTTCCCCGCAGCCCCTGCCTCCCCCAGAAAGGCCCCGGACCGGGACCTGGGAGTTCAATATGCCATCGCTTTTTGCTTGAAGTAATTCAGGCATGAAGAGTCTCTCAGTCTAAATAATTAACCTAAAAATAGTCACCTCATTGGGCTGATATTTTTGAATTGTGTCCCTTAAAAAGGTACGTTGAATGCTATCCCCCAGTACTTCAGACTGTGACTGTACTTGGCATTGGGTCTTGGCAGATGTAATATGTAAGTAGACAAAGTCTTACTGGAGTGCAGGTGTGCATGCTAAGTTGCTTCAGTCGTGTCCACCTCTTTGTGACTCTATGGACTGTAGCCCACTAGGCTCCTCTGTCCAAGGGATTCTTCAGGCAAGAACACTGGAGTGGGTTGCTATGCCCTCCTCCAGGGCATCATTACAGCCCAGGGATTGAACCTGTGTCTCTCTATGTCTCCAGCATTGACAGGTGTGTTCTTTACCACTAGCACCACCTGGGAAGCCCTCTTACTGGAGGAGGGTGTGCCCTGGGCCCTTAATCCTATATGCCTGGTGTCCTCAAGAGATGGGGAGAGGCACAAAGACGTATGGGGAGAATGTGGCCGTTGCAGCAGCAATTGGATTGGTGCATCCACCTCTAAGTGAGGGAACACCAAAGATTGCTGGCAAATACAGAAACTAGAAGAGGCAAGAGAGGATTCCCCTCGACAGGTTCAGAGGGAGCAGGGCCCTACTGACACCTTGATTTCATCTTTCTAGCTTTCAGAACAGTGAGACGATAAAGTTCTGTTGTTTTAAGGCCTCCAGTTTGTAATTTGTTAGGGCAGCCTAGGAGATTGGTGTCAATTTTTATCATAAACCCTGAGGTAAAGGCCCATATTTATTATCATTTAAGGTTTGAGTCATTTTTTATTAAGATTTAAGGATTTCCCAGGTGGCTCAGTGGTAAAGAATCCACTTGCCAATAAAGGAGATGCAGGAGACATAGGTTTGATCCCTGGGTTGGAAAGATTCCCTGGAGAAGGAAATGGTGACCCACTCCAGTATTCTTGTCTGGAAAATTCCATGGACAGATAAGCCTGGTGGGTTACAGTCCATGGGGTCTTACAGTCAGACACGACTCAAGCAACTGAGTGTGCACCATTAAAGATAGATTTTAAGTTTTGCCTTTTGGATAATTATCAAGAAGACACAGTTGATGCATTTTGCTTGCCTTTCTTACTAAGGACATTTCCTTTCTCCATTCACATAATCATAAGTCATTGTTCTGAGATTTCATATTTGGTGCCCCCTTCTCTAATCGCGACGTTCTTGCCTATTTTTTTTTCCCTGATATTTTTCTGCAGCCACTTTTCAGGCCCATTCCATGAAGTCCTGGGCCAACCCAGGACTGCATGCTTGAAACTCTCCCATGGAACTCAGGCCATTTATTTAATTTGTCCACTGCATTCTTTAATCAACTGGATACTCAACCTTTTAATGATGATCTTAATTGTGACCTTGATCCCCCTGAAATTCCCACTGTGCTAATTTGCAACCATGTGTTCTGCTTCGGGGCTTCTAGAGTGCAGGGAAAGTTAGATCCATGTACCTCTTACACAAGCCATCCAGTTCACCCAAGCTCTTATTCAGTAATTCTTATATTCACCACTTGTTGAGTTGCTAAGAAACTCCCCACCATTTCCTCTTTCTTATATCCGCTCCAAACAGATGATTTTTGCTCTCTCCTTATTGGACACCTAGGCCATCTGGCAACCTCATCTGTATTCTTGATCTCATCCTTCCATACTCACTTAATTCTCTCCAGAATCTTCAATCCCTTGATCACCCACTATTTTTTCCTCTTCATAAATTCCTATGTATTTGACTGAAGTAAAAGGAAAATTCACCCCACAGGAGTTTAGCTAGTGCTTCTCAAACTGTAAATACATCTGAATCACCTGGGGAGCTTGTTAAACTAGATTCAGTCAGTCTGAGGCCTGAGATTCTGTAGGTCTAACAAGATCACAGGTGATGTTATTGTTCCTGGTCCCCAGACCACAGGGATTTACTTTAAGTGCATATATGTGTGTGTTAAGTCGCTTCAGTCGTGTCTGACTGCAGTTCTATGGACAGTTGCCAGCCAGGCTCCTCTGTCCATGGCATTCTCCGGGCACAAATGCTGCAGTGGATTGCCAAGTCCTCCTCCAGGGGATCTTCCCAACCCAGGGATCAAACCCATGTCTCTTAGGTCTCCTGCATTGGCAGGTGGTTCTTTACCACTAGTGCCACCTGGAAAGCACTTAAGGGCATCCAGGGTCATCCTTATGGGGTAAGTGCAGCATTTGCATGGTGGCCTTTATTCTCCAGGGCTGTCTCTCATGGCCTCGAGACCCCGCCGCTGTTTCAGACATTCCATCATGATCTGAGTACATTCAAAGGCAGGAGGCAGGGTTTGACCAGAGAGGGGAGAATGAGAGAGCCTTCTTTTCTTTCTCGTCTCATCAAGGAGGTGAATATTTCTTGAAGCCTCCCACTTCCCCTTAAAGTTTATTGGCTTATAGTTGGGTCACACCTGACCACTAACTGTCAGACCAGGATGGGACAGAAAGATTATGACTTATTTCAGAGGCTGGACATACCAGTACACAAGGCGAGTTCTGTCAGCAGCAGGGGGGTGGAGATGGCCCACTGAGGCAGGCAGTGTCATGGTTCTCATAGTGGCATCTTGAGCTAGACCTGGCTTTCAAGCATTTATTTCAGGGAAAAATGTTTTAATAATATTGCTTCATCTAATTAGTTTTTGAGCATCATTTCATGTTTTCTCTATGAATATTCCAATATCTATTCATGTTCTAACACTGTGAATATACCAAAAAAAAAAAAAAAGCCACTGAATTGTATACCTTAAATAGGTGAATTGTAGGTTTGTGAATTCAGCACGTTATTTCTGGTCCCTTGCACTTGGAGCACCCTAATGGGTGGGATTCTAGCCCATGCTTCACACACAGGCGCTCAGCAAATACTTCTTGTGGCAATCGCACACTTTTATACTGTACCTGATGTTTATACAGTGCTTCATAAATTTCAAAGGATTTTTTTTTTTTCAGGGACAGCAACAGTTCCTTTGTGCCTCAGAACACCTCAAAGGTGGTCAGAGTGGGTGATTATGAGATTGTTATTCGTCCCTACTGTGAAAAATGATCAGCTGTACAACAAGGGAAAAAGACCAAAACCCATTTCTGTTCACTAACTTTCATCTGGAGGGCTCTCTCAGGGCTGTTGGTCTTGTACTCGTATCTCTCGGAGAAAGGGGAGCCACTTTGTAGTACAATCAGCACCGCTCTGGGAGACTGATTCCCAAACTACAGCCCAACAGCACGGCAATTAGGGTCACTTGGGGGGCAGAAACCAAAGAACCGAGATTCCTTTGCTGAGCAAACATCGCGATGAGGCCAGTGGGATTTTGGCTTCGGGGTATTGGACTCCTAAAATACTTCTAACCAGTAGGTTTGAGTTAGTGGGGTGTTCTATGGCCATGACCTCAATAGCATTTAACTACACGTCTTCCAGGTACATAATTCAGGGTTCTAGGTTCTGATCCGCCCCTATCCCCTTGCGTTCCCCACTTTCCCAACACACACACACACACACACACACATATGTCTGGGGGAAGAAACCCAGGTTCGGCACATTTCAGCCAGGACCTTTCCAGACGGAAGGGAGGGAGGCAAAGGAGGAGCCATCTTGCCAACAAACACTTGAAGCCCCTCTGCAAAAAGAGGTCCTTAGAGTCCTCCTCCTCCCCCTAATTAGGAGGCGCGCGCTCCTGGTCTATTACAACACCACTAGCCCCTGGACGATCTAACGATGTCCTCATTTAGATCCACCACAGCAGTCCGGAAGCCCTGGCCGCTTTCCAGTGGGGGGACTGGAGAACTCCTGGGGACCCACAGAGGCCCCGGGGTGTCCCCGCGGGGTCGGGGTGCGCCGACCTGGGCCTCGCGGGCAGGAGCGCAGGTGAGCAGCCGCAGCTGGACTTGCCGCCTCCGCCCCCGCGGGGCCCACCCCTCCCCGCACTGGGCTGGGGGCGGTCGAAGGCTCTGTCCAGCCGCCGGGAGGCTCTGGCGGGAAGTGTGGCAGAGACTTCGGAGACCCGGGACCCGGCGACAGTGCCCGGCCGGCCAGGGTGCGCCCAGGCGCGGGGCCACCACCTCCCCGCGGGCGCCGGGCGCGGCGGCCGCGGGAGCCGCAGGTGGTTCCCCGGGCCGGCCCTTTTCTCCTCCCCCTTTCCTTTCTCTCGCCTCCCCTCCCTCTTGCCCGGTGTCGGCGGCACTTCCCCCGCTTCCTCCTCCCTCTCCAATCGGGAGGGAGGGAAGGAGCCGCCGGCTCTTTCCTGCCTCCCTGCAAACTTCAGCGGGACTCGCGACTCCAACTCGCCGCCGCGCCCCCAGCTCGGGAGCTGCTCCTCGAACTTCCTCTGGCCGCGCGGCTCGGGAGCCCCGGCGGCTGGAAGGTCGCCGCCGGGCGCCAGGCGGCCGCCGCTCGGACCCCCCGGAGCCCTTCCCCGCGGCTCCCCGGGCGGCCGCCTCTCCCCTCTTCGCCGCCCGCGCGTCGGTCCGTCCCGCCCGCTCGCCTCGCTGCTCCGCGGCGGGCAGGAGCCCCGCCGGCCCTCGGCGCCCCGCCGCCGCCCGGGCTTTTCTTTGTGTTGGATGCGGACTCGCGCCCCGCGCAGACTGGGGCTGGACTGAGCGCCGCGCTCCCGCGCCGCGCCCCCGGCCATGCCCTTCCACCAGAGGACCGTGGAGCCCGCGCGGCTGCGCCGGCCCGAGGCGGCCGGGGCGGCGGACGCGCCGCTCTTCCGCTCGCTGGAGCAGGTCAGCTCGCACGCCCTGGTCTGCCTGCTCGCGCAGCTCGCCGACCTGTCGCGCTGCGCCGGGGACATCTTCGGCGAGCTCGAGAGCCAGGCGGCTGCCCTGGGCCGCCGCACCGCCGCGCTGCACTGCCGCCTCGACGCCCTGCACGCCGCCACCGCGCGCCTGGACCACCGCCGAGTGAAAATCCGTGAGTGGAGGGGGAGGCTCGGGGGAAGGGAGCGAGGCGGGGAGGCGCCGCGCCGGCTGCTCCCTCTCGCCCCCTGGCGGCTCCGGGCCGGCTCTCGGGAGTCCGCGCTGAGCCTCGGAGCCACCCGCCCGCGCGAGGGTCGGGCTCCCGAGTGGGGATGGCGTGATCCGAGACACGGTGGCCGTGCAGGTGGCGGGCGCGCGCGGCGCTCTCGGGTTCCGAAGGCTGCTGGCCGCCTCGATGGAGTGGGCGCCCTGATGGCTTTGGGCTGTCTGTCTGTCCGGTCCTTCTCTCTGTGTAGGAGGCGGAGAGGAGCCCCCGGGGCGCTGTCGGCAGAGGAGGAGCCAAGGTCGTGGGAAAAGGGTCAGAGGAAGGTAGCCTGTTGGAGGAGCCAGGGTGCTGGATGGGTATGGATTTATGATGCTTCTAGTCCTCGCGACTTCAAGAGGATCCGTTTGTGAAAATCTCAAAGGTTCTCAGAGAGTGTTTGGGGCTGCCGGTCACTTCTCTGACCGGTGCTGTTAAAAATAAAAGTATGCTTTTAGTTCAGGGTTTTCTCTTTTGGTGCTAATTCTTGCCGACCCCTAACCGCTTCGCCGACCAGTTCTTTGTAATTCAGGGGTCCTTGACTTTGTACTGAGACTCAAAATTCCAGTCGTCCTTGTCTGACCTCCTCCAACCCTGAAAATCAAGTATCTGTCCGTAGGTAGTGATCTCTTCACGCAAGCATTTCAGTTCAGTAGCTTAACTAGCCCTAGTGAATGAAGTAACTGGAATTTCCTGCTGGCCCAAAATAGAGAAACTTTCAGCGTGATGTTTGTGTGGTTCCTCTCCTTTTGGTAGGTGGACTTGATTATAATCCTAAACGTGAAGAGTAAAGTGGAGATGGATTGCAGGGTGGGAGGGGAGGTGTAACACACGGCCTCGATTTCAGCAGCTCAGGATGAAATACTGTGTCTCTTCGAATCACTTCATATGCAATCTTGAATAGCTGGTTTTAATTTTTTTTCTTCTTCCTAGAGAAGCTTAACTATATTTTACCACCTTACAACTGGAAGAGTTCATTTTTAGTACTTTAATACCAGTGAGATTGCTTGTTGTCATACATCTTTCTCCAAGTTGTGAAGTTACCACATAATGGTTTTACATTTTACAGTTCATCTCTTTGATATCGCTGTCAACACATCCTTATAAGTTGTGGACTGTTCCCACCCAGGGAGAGTTCCCTGTATCCCAACCCTGCCCTCTAAAAAAAAAAGTCAAAGAAGAAAAATCAGTCTCAAAATTGTTGGACCTAAGTAGAATATATATACTTAAAGTGAGTAATGACCTCATGCATTAGGATACATTGTCTTAGTAGAATGTCCTGGTCATCCCATAATCACGAGTTTCTTCTATACCTTTCCCACGTAGTGTCTGTGTGTAGGTGAAGGAGAATTTCACCCTTGAGGAATGCTGTGATGAGGCAGATCTGATTGCTAGGTGAACTGATCTATTGTGGGAATTGAAAGACTAGAAAAAAACTCCCTGAAGGTTCAGAATTCCTTCTTTAGACAGTTTTGTTTTACATTTAAATGTATCACTTTTCTCTCTTTTCATAGATATGCACCAATAGCTAAGATTTGCAGCCAAATCCCCCCCCCCACCCCCAATTCCCTGAGTTAACTAAGGTCATCCTAATTAGTGACTAAAATAACTCTTTTTAAAACTTTTCACAAGTTTCTTTGAATCTTTGATTTCATCCCAGAAAACCTGGCTCATCTTTTTTTTTTTTTAAATGATGGAGATATAAGGCTTTTATTGAATATAATTATGTCTGAGAGTAGAAGTACAAATGCAGAGAAGAAAGCTGAACTATAAACGTGTTTCTGTGGTTTTTTACCTTCACACACTTTTTTATATGCTAAAATGAGTTGAAACATTATGCATTCATCTTATTTAGACTCAGTAAGATTTTTCTTCTTTTTTAAAATGTTGTATTTCTGTGTAAAAGCTACATTTTGAAGTAATTTTTGTCCCTTTTTAGTCAGGTGTAGAGGATAACATGTTCCATTAGATTGGAGGCACAGACATTTAGACTTGAAACCGACTGTAAAGGTCATCTCTTTCATTAACGCTTAACATGGGAGTCCAAGAGAGTCGAAGTGATTAAGGCCAGGTTAGGTGGTGGGCTAATGGCACAGGCAGGCCTCGATCCCAGACCTTCTGATTGGCTTACCTGCTGACCCATTGCATATATCCCATCCCTTTTAGGGTCATGTGGAAATGGGGAACAGTTTAGATACATTTCATAAACAGTCCCAAGGATAATGATGGCTGTTAATTTCATCCTTCTTGTCAGATGAACCTTGTAATGAGTCTCCCAAGGAGCAAGTAACAACTAACAGTTGATCAGAAGCCAGAGTGTAGCAGTGATGTGTGTATATTTCATGGCCTGATGGGTCTCTACATATCAGAGGTGTGAGCGACCTGTTGAAAAAATGGATACGCATTATCTTTTCAATATAGAACCAGCATTTTAGTCCTGTAGGCCAGTCCCCTGCCTCAATAATTCTGAGAAGAATCTAGTCAAGTTTGCCATTCCTCACAATCTCATAGGTAGTCATCCAAAATAATTTTTTGTTATGATCGGGGATAACACAGTTGACTTTTTTCCTCCTGCTTATCCTTACAGACTCTCCTAATGCTTCCTCTGACACTGCCAGGTTGGAGAGAGAGCTCCCATGGTACCCAGTATGGACACCTCTTTCGTACCTCTGTCCCCACATTTACAGTATGGGCTGAAATCTATTCATTTCTGCTCCCCTCTGCTAGATAGCAAGCTCCTAGGGTCAAGGATGGCTGTATCTTTGTGTTTTAAAGTTTAAAACAGTGTCTGGAATGCACTACCTCAGTTGACATTTGAACTGAACTAATATTTAGTTTTTTAGTGCTCAGTGTCAGCAAGAATCATTACAAAACCTTTGGGAGGGACTGGTATACTGACTGCTGCAAGCCTGCAGAACGAGACAATTACTCTAAAAGCAAATGAAAAAGTAAACTCTCTACCTCTTTAAGGTTATAAGCTTAACGACCAGAAAACTTCTTCCCATAGCAGTCAAATGTCATTAATTTTGCTGACAAAATAAGTTCCCACTGCAAATAGTGACAGTGGCCAGAAATGTGGGTGGTTACATCTTGGCTCTGTAAACAATCAGAACAGACTTTTCTTTGCAGAAATCAGTATACACTCAACCTCACAGCCCTGTTTTATTTTTAAACACTGTGTGATTTGTTTCTTTTTATAATTAGTAATAACATTACACTGTGTAGCACTTTTATAATTGAAAGAGTGTTTTTCACATCCATTATTTGATTCAAAACCTGGTGAGGTAGGAGGGACAGGTTGTAGTGTCTGTTTTACAGACAAAGAAATGGAAGTTCTGGAATTAGTAAGAGGTGTATACAGTCAGACAAACGAGTCTTCTGATTTTAGTCCCAAACTTCACCTTAACAGTGCTTCCTGGGTGAATACAAAATGTAATTGTTGAAACAGAATAGGAAAAAAGATGATTTGTTGGCTTTTTTCCCCTACAGTTCCAGAAAAGTAGATTGTTCTCCCCCTCAGAAGATTCTAGAAGTGTCTAAGTTCAGGGAGGTTTGCTGTGTTGCACAACTCTAGGGCGCATCATTCATACATAGGTATTTGTTAGCTGTGCTTCCATGGGGTAGGTGTGGTTCTCAGCGTGTGCACCCACACGTGACAGCCTTGGTAGAATGTATGCAGTTTTTGTAGGTGAAACAAGTGGTGGTCAAGATAGCTAGCCAGCAGAAAGATTGTATGAGCACTATTTTTACATAAACAAGTTTGGGTTTGTAGTGTCTGTATTAGGCAGACACTGTAGCCTAATCACTTTCTGGGTGATGCATGTTGTCCTACCTCACAATGACTGTTCCCCTGACCCAACCAGAGGGTTGACTGGTCCCGATGTCAGAACATCTTTGCTGCTTCCTCAGAATGAACCTTTCGTGCAGGGCGCTTGTCAATTCAGAAGGCAGAGTAGAGACTTGACTGCACTTTTAAGAGCAGCTTGTGTGATGGTTTTTTGTGCCTGCATGCCTGCTGATTAATGTTTGTTATTTCTGGTGAAACTGGCATTAGACTTGCTTTCATTGAAACATACCACATACTAGGGAGGATGTTGGTGTGGAAATGAAGTCTCCACCCACCTCTAATCCCTGGATGGTCCCTAAATGTATTAATAGAAACTGACAGCTGAGTGACCAGATTGTACCTCAGGTTAAGGAGACTGCATGAGATGAAGCAGTGTTCCCCATACTAGCCAGACCTTAAGAACTGCCTGGAACTCTCATTAAAGTTACAACTTCCCAGACCCTTCCAAAGCCTGTTGAGCCAGAGTCTCCAGTATTTTAACAAGGACCCCTGTGTTCTTAGAGCCCAGGGAGGAGTGTTAAAATGGATGGGGAAGCTCATTGGATTCAGAATCCTGAGACTTGAGTCCGACTTCACCTCTGCCATTTTCTAACGCATATTGGAGCAATTTATTCAAAACCTCCTTTCCTTGTTTGTAAAACAGAGACATCGACTAAAATAACCCCTATGGGCCATTCCAGTTTTGGCATTTTGTGATTCTAATGAGAGGTTCAGCTCTGCCACTCCATCGTGTCTGACTCTTTGCGACCCCATGGACTGGAGCACACTAGGCCTCCCTGTCCATTGCCAGCTCCTGGAGTTTACTCAAACTCATGTCCATCGAGTCAGTGATGCCATCCAAGCATCTCATCCTCTGTCATCCCTTTCTCCTCCCGCCTTCAATCTTTCCCAGCATCAGGGTCTTTTCAAATGAATCAGTTCTTTGCATCAGGTGGCAAAAGGATTGGAGTTTCAGCTTCAACATCAGTCCTTCCAATGAACATTCAGGACTGATTTCCTTTAGGATGGACTGGTTGGATCTCCTTGCAGTCCAAGGGACTCTCAAAAATCTTCTCCAACACCACAGTTCAAAAGCATCAATTCTTCTGCCCTCAGCGTTCTTTATAGTCCAACTCTCACATCCATACATGACTACTAGAAAAACCATAGCTTTGACTAGATGGACCTTTGTTGGCAAAGTAAGGTCTCTCCTTTTGAATATGCTGTCTAAGTTGATCATAATATTTCTTCCAAGGAGCAAACATCTTTTAGTTTCATGGTTGCAGTCCCCATCTGCAGTGATTTTGGAGCCCCCAAAATAAAGTCTGTCACTGTTTCCATTGTTTCCCCACCTATTTGCCATGAAGTGATGGGACCAGATGCCATAATCTTAGTTTTCTGAATGTTGAGTTTTAAGCCAACTTTTGATAACATTGGTATCTCAGATGATTTTGTAAATGCAACTTTGATCAACATTCTCTCTCTGATTCTTAACATTTGTTCCGAAGTAAATTTTTTATGACCATACAGACTCTTTACGTCTTGAGGGGTTAGTCCTTTTCCAAACAGATCAGGCAGGTACTTGTTTCAAATTTGTGTATATCCTGCCCACAGTCCATTCACAGCTTCCTCTTCATCTTTGTAAAGTGTTAACATTTTGGAAAGAGAATTGTTTAAATGCAATCGCCATATGTTAGATTTCTAAAAAGGAGAGTTATTTTTGAAAAAATATTATGAGCCTATATTGTTTAAGCCAAAACATCAATCTCCTCTTTGACATCTGGGTATTGAAACTATAATTATTTGGTTTAGGTAGAAATGATTTAGTTAGTAATTACCTAGTATTTCCTCCGTATAAGAGGAAGAGCCAATATTAACATTTCATTTGTATGTATTAGGATTGGGCCTAACGAATGAGAAAACTTACACAATGAGACAGAAGTCTTTGAGGGTCTTAATATTTTGAGAGAAAATGTAGAAATAGAAAACTCATGCAGTGATTTTCTCTGGCTATCATTTTAATATATTTTAAAATTCACAGCTTAAGTGTAAAATAAAATGACTTGCAGCTAACTAGGTACCTACTAACTTATTTATTTAGCTCTGTTTCTCCTCAAATTGCTGTATATCCTGGAGTGAATTAATTTTGCAAGGTTTAAAGTTCAAAATCAGCAGGATGGTGCCAATGGCCATCTTGCTTTCACATGTTACATTTGTGGTCTGCGATTCTAAAAACACGTGCCTTAGTAGCATGTCAGACAAATGTAGCAAAAGATATGGACCTTCTGTTTCTGAATGAAGGCTCTTCTGAGAAAAGGCCCTGGAGGTCCCAGTCTCAGTCCCTTTCGTTCTGAATTAAATATATCTGTGAGAGTGTTTGGCATTTCTCCAACAACAACAGAAAAGAGATATTGATATCTAGGCAGCAGCACAATTCCAGTTTCTGGGCTGTCTTTTTGGTGATTTGTATTGCCTGATAATGAGGACAGCTGATGTCAGAGTACTTGGCTGTAGACCAGACACTTTACTATGTACAGCAGCTTCATGAGGCAGATGTTGTTGTTTGTTTGAAAGATGATGCAGCTAAGGCACAAATAACTTGTCCACATTCACAGCTAATAAGTGACAGAGCTGGGATTTGAACCCAGGCAGACTTGTGTCCAGAGCCTGTCCTAACCATTCCATGGTACTCAGTTCAGTTGCTCAGTTATGTCCGACTCTTTGCGACCCCATGAATCGCAGCACGCCAGGCCTCCCTGTCCATCACCATCTCCCGGAGTTCACTCAGACTCACGTCCATCGAGTCCGTGATGCCATCCAGCCATCTCATCCTCGGTCGTCCCCTTCTCCTCCTGCCCCCAATCCCTCCCAGCATCAGAGTCTTTTCCAATGAGTCAACTCTTCGCATGAGGTGGCCAAAGTACTGGAGTTTCAGCTTTAGCATCATTCTTCCCAAAAAACACCAGGACTGATCTCCTTTAGAATGGACTGGTTGGATCTCCTTGCAGTCCAAGGGACTCTCAGGAGTCTTCTCCAAAACCACAGTTCAAAAGCATCGATTCTTTGGTGCTCAGCTTTCTTCACAGTCCATGGTACTATTTCTCCTCAAATCATGACATTCTGTACTCAGATGAGGGAAACTGACGCCGAGAGGATATGACAAAAGCCTGTCAAATATCGGAGGTGGGGGGCAGTCGTAAGTCTTTTGGCCTTCTCCCCTTTCCTTCTCTTCGTTTTGAAACCTCTCAAACTATTATCAACTAGCCGAGAAATTGGAGACATGCCTCTGAAGTACTTAGCACAGTGCCCGCACACAGCTAATGTGTTTAATCTTTGCTGTTGTTTTGATGACGGTGACGGCTGAGTTAGTACATGTGGATGTCCATGTACTACCTCAGGTGGCTGTTCACTGAACCTGAGAAGATAAAGCTTGGGTCAGAGATAAATACACAGCTACTTCCCATCTGAAAACCAGAGAGTTCTGCCCAGGATCTTAAAGTGCGTAGTTCCTGACAGGAATGTGTGAAGGGTGGTGGTTTCTTTCTGCCTTACGGGAGTCTGGCTTGTGGGGCTGGGGATGGGAGAGGGTTGGGGATGGGGGAAGCCAGCCCTTCTCCTGGAGCCTTTGTGCAAATGCTTGGGGGCCCTGTGCACCTCCATTTCCTCCCTTCTCTTTGTAGGAACTGCAGACCCAACTGAGCTCCCACGGGTTCTTAGCTCTAAGTGTGGATACTCAGGAGCTCAGTCATGTCTGACTCTTTGTGACCCCACAAATTATAGCCCGCCAGGCTCCTTTGTCCATGAATACTGGGGTGGTTTGCCATTTCCTTCTTCAGGGGACCTTCTCCCCCCAGGGATCAAACCCATGTCTCTTGTGTCTTCTGCATTAGCAGGCAGATTCTTTACCACTGTACCACCTGGGAAGCTCTAAGAACATCTTTATCTCAGTTGCCCAGGGAGCTGTCAGAGCCTAAACCCCGCCCCTACCTGATTTCAGGTCCCCATTCAGAACTTGAGGGGCTCTGTTCAGATCTCAGCATTCCCTGAGCACCTTTGGGTGCAGAACAGTTGTTAGCACTATTTCATTCATCTGGTGTTTCCCACATATTCTGAGTCATCAGATGCACCAGAGACCTGTTTAAAAACAGATTCACAGAGATTCTGGAGACTCTGAGTCAGCAAGTCTGGGGTGAGGCCAGGAACACGCCTGCCTGACAAGTACCCCCAGGTGATTCTGATTAACCAGAGTTTTGGAAACACCAGTCTGTGTTGTGGGTTAGGAATCTGCTCCATTGAAGATGGTGGGATAGTCCTCCGTACATGAGGTGTGTTTGGGGTTATTCTGTTAGTGCTGAGTTGCGAGGGGTACAAGGGAAATAGGGCCCTTATTCAGGTAGTTTACCACTTCGTGTGAATGATCTGATACGCAAGTAAATATTAAGGAATGGAATTAACCATTATTGATAACATTATGCCTAGAAGGAAAATCTGTTCTGGTTTCCAAATTACCAATTTAAATTGGTATCTAACTTAGAAAACCTGCCTGTAAGTTTGAAGGACAGTGGCACTCCTATACATGTAAAATATTTTAGGTGTTTTTAGCTTGCTTCGTCTAAAAATTATATTTTAAAACAAATATAAACCCTTCTGGAATAAGATTTTCTTCACACCGCCCCCCCCGCCCCGCCCCTCTGTGAGATGGTGGAAATTTTCTTCCATTCATGTTCTTCTATTTTCATTTATTCTTCTGATTTGTTTCACAAGACATTATCTCCCCTCCCCCCAAAGAAAAACAATGTCTTGCTGGAGGAGAACAGACAAGTTTGAGGTTATTCCCACAGGGAAATCCCTTTGTTCTTTCCTCTGCTTTTTACCCCTTCTGATTAAAAGCTGCGAAAGTACTGTGTGAAGGACTGTGTAGTAACTGACACATGGTAAAATATAGTGGGGAACTTTGACGTGCCTGTATTAGACATCCGATAAAAATGTTCTGAGGGCTTAGCACTCAGACGAGTAGAAAAGGAGATGGAGTTAAGCGGGGGCTCTGCTGAGTTGGGTTAAGTCACTCAGTCCTGTCTGACTCTTTGCAAACCCAGGGACTGTAACCTACCTACCAGGCTCCTCTGTCCAGGGAATTTTCCAGGCAAGAGTACTGGAGTGGGTTGCCATTTCCTTCTCCAGGGGGCTCTGCTATGCATAACTCATTTCTGCCTAGCTCTGTTGGCATCTGAGAAGCACTGTTGAGGTGCTCTGCCATGTCCCTGCTGATGATCTGGCTCCTGTGACCACCATATGGGCATGGGTGCCTCCTTGGAGCTCTCAGGATGTTCAGCTGGTGGTATCTCAGGGAACTCCAGGCAGCCTGACTCCATAGCTGGGATTCTGTACATCTACATTATATGAGGGCTGTGGGTGGTGGAAAATCGTGAGCAGTCTAAATAATCTTAGCATAGTTTTTCACTTAGCTTATTGAACAGGCTATCTATCCACTTACGTTATTGAAAAAAATAAGCAAAAAGTTATGCCTTGGGAAGGCTCACCCTTGCTTCTATCCCCCATCTGCCTTGTCCTCCCCTCTCCCCACTAGAATAACTGCTTTTATTAGTTTCTCTGTATTCTTCCAGAATTTCTCCATGCAAGCTTAAAAATATTCTTTTCCCTCCATTTGCTATATATATAATTTCTGGATTATCTTGTTTATCCTTTAATTTCCTCATTACCCTTTATTTTTATATATGATCAGAGTGATTACTTTCATTATTTTTCTGTATGTATTTTAAACCAGTTTCTTTTTTATTTCTGAAAGCGAAATTAGCCTTTTTGGGGTGGGGGGATTGGAGAATGCAGTTGATTAGGGAAAAATGAGATTAATTAACCTTGAAATTGATTGTTAATTTAAGCACCTTCTTAAATGTTTTTTATCGTCAGTGCTTTGATTTAGATCCATTTTAAATATAAGCCTCCCAAGAGATGAGTAAGCTTTTCCTGTCTTGAGAATGAAAAAGGGAGGAGGTACGTCTGCTAAGCGTTTTGTAAGAACACAGTGTAAGTTAAGTTTGTTTACAAGTGGCATTTTCTGCCTTTTATCTGGATATCCTGCATGCAGAACGTGAATTACTTCCTGACGTGGGAGACTATTACTGATACAGGGCTGTATTTGAGTTTCAGTGTGAAACGTTTTACTCTGAGAGAGTGACTTCATTAGCTAAATAAATGCATGTGATCTGGAGGTCTGCTTGGTATTTTAACTTCACTGGGTTGGTTATAACTACCTTGAGTGCAGAGTACAATGTAGAGTAATACTTACAGACATTTGAGTGAAGCAAAAGCAAATGTGGATATTTCAGTTATTTTTTTCCTGGTTGTCAGTATGCTTAAGATGAAAGATTGGTACTGAATTAGTATAGAAATGATGAACTTAAGCATTATTCATGAGAGTAGACTCAGAAACTTAATCATTGAATTACACAGCCTGCCAGTGTAGTTTAATAAAGGTACGTTGAAAAGCTTTCAACCTTGCAAAGTATGTCATCAGATAGTTCTGATTATGAGATTAGTGTATATTCATCCTAAATTTTAAGCTTGTAAAGTACAGAGGATACAAAGAAGAAACAGTATCACAACCTGGAGTGTGCCTGCTTCCCCCTCCTCCTTTTTTGCTAATATGTATTGCTCTAGCTGGAGCTTCCCTGGTGGCTCAGGTGGTAAAGAATCTGCCCCACATCCGAGAGACCTAGGCTTGATCCTTGGGTCAGGAAGATCCTGTCTGTCTGTCTATCGGTATAACACTAGATAGCATTTTAAGAGAACAGTGGTACCACTGTCTGTATATAATTTTTTGTCCTGGTCTTTTAAAACCTAGCTATGTGAGAATTTCTGCCAGGCTGTCGACATCCAGAGGCCGTTTTAAATAGGAGAAGCATTGGAGTGCCTCTTTCTGACACTGTCTCACTTTGCTTTGTCTTCCAGGTGAAGTACCTATGATGTTTCCAGGGGCCCGTGTGTTCACACAGAGTTACCAAGCAGAATTTTTTTTTCTCCTCCTGCTTCCTAGGGTTTCTTCTCTGTGTTTAGTATTTGTGAACTCGCCAGTTGTACTCATATGAGTAGTATTTAGGAGAGGATGTGTTGGAGTTCTATCCATTAGTCCAGTGGATTGTTAAGTGTTTGTTCTTATCCTCATCTGCTGGAAGAATTCATCATATTTTATATCTAAGATGGTTTGCCCACAACGGCAGTTCTCTGACTCTACCACAAACAGATTGTTGAGTAGAAACATAGTTGTCTCCTTCCTTCAGTTCAGTTGCTCAGTCATGTCTGACTCTTTGCGACCCCATGAATTGCAGCATGCCAGGTCTCCCTGTTCATCACCAACTCCCGGAGTTCACTCAGACTCAACGTCCATCAAGTTGGTGATGCCATCCAGCCATCTCATCCTCGGTCGTCCCCTTCTCCTTCTGCCCCCAATCCCTCCCAGCATCAGTCTTTTCCAATGAGTCAACTCTTCTCATGAGGTGGCCAAAGTACTGGAGTTTCAGCTTTAGCATCATTCCTTCCAAAGAAATCCCAGGGCTGATCTCTTTCAGAATGGACTGGTTGGATCTCCTACCTTCCTTATCGGTTCTTTAATTAAGTAGTGTTCCCTGTTATACTAATACGTATTATGTTGCTATTTTTCCTCTGAAGTTATTTCTCTTTTCCTCTTAAAAAACAAATAAACATCTCCCTTCCCCATTCACCAGAATGGCGATTAGATATCTGTCTCAAGATTTCTCACCTTGGCGGGTGCCTGGTCTTGGCAGCATATGGGGTCTGTTTAGATTTGGCTCACCAGAATTTGAAAACAAAGGTCTGTCAAATATCTCTTGCTGCAGCTTTTGTTCTTGTTTTGTGGAAGGGTGAAGATTAACCTTGTTTCTTTTACTCTAGATGTTGGATGGTTTAGCTGAAACGTTAATAGTCCATGGAAAAATAGGGGAACAGGGCAAATACACCCATGATAATGGTGGCAGGGGATGAAGGTGTGAAATGAGTGAGAAAAATGTCTGAGTGCCATTAGTACATTTCATATTCCACTACATTTAGTAATCTAAATATTGCTTGTAAATTGCAAAGTCCACTTAATAATTATGTTAACATTGACTGAATAACTTTTGTAGCTTACATTTGTAGGATACTTACTATGGTCTGATTTCATTAATACTCAGAATAACTGTGTGAGAGAGACATGTCACCACCTCCACCTCCATTTTACTGAGTGGCACAGAGAGGTAATTTGCTGAGTCATAAACTGGTATGTTGTTGAGACAAAATATGGTAAAGGTTCAGTGCAGTTCAGTCGCTCAGTCGTGTCCGACTCTTTGCGACCCCATGAATTGCAGCACACCAGGCCTCCCTGTCCATCACCAACTCCCGGAGTTCACCTAAACTCTTGTCCATCTAGTCGGTGATCCCATCCAGCCATCTCATCCTCTGTTGTCCCCTTCCCCTCCTGCCCCCAATCCCTCCCAGAGTCAAAGTCTTTTCCAATGAGTCAACTCTTCGCTTGAGGTGGCCAAAGTATTGGAGTTTCAGCTTTAGCATCAGTCCTTCCAAAGAACACTGTGTTTAAACATTTTATGAGAATAACTTTAAGTTTTGTGAACTTTTGTTCATTTTAATATTGAAAAATTTCTCAGTTTGGCTAGGGTGTGACAGATATTTTCTGCTTTATTCAGGTTATTTTTTAATCACTGTGCCACTAGCCCAGTGGCATGACCCATGGAGGTGAATTAGCAGCCTATGTGACAGTGTTTTTGTGAATCTGCAGAGAATTAATAAAATTTGTGTGGTTCTTTGAGCTGTGCTGATGAAAGGTAATCTAGCCTCTAAATCAAAGTCTTTTTGTTAGTGGGTCCCAGCTTCTGGTCTCTTCCTTTGCCAGACATTCATGATCAGTGTCAGCAGAGAGATAATACAGGAACAAATTCAATTTCAGGCTTATTTTTATTTAGTGGTGGGTTTTAAGGGGGCATTTTCTCTTCTTGCCTTTCCTTCTCTCCCCATGCTTGCTGTATTTAAATACTGTAACACTGTAATATACTATCTCACGCTTATGCCCCAAGGAAATGGCCTAGTTTACTTGTTAGTGATGGAGGAGGAGAAGCAGAGGTGAGACTAACTGGTTGATACTCCACTCTCTAGCACGTTTAGCTGTATTAATGGAAAATACCTTTAATCGTGTAGTGATTGCTGGTGGCAGCAGCTGTGAGAATTGGGATCCTAACCATTAACTTCATTCAGCAGTTCTCAAAATGTGATTCCTTGGCCAACAGCATCAGCATCTCCTGTGAACTTGCAGGAAATGCCAAATCTTGGCCCCACCCCAGGTCTGCTAAATCAGGATCCCTGTGGATGGGCTCAGCAATCTGCTGTGAACAGCCCTCCAGGTGATTCTGAACCTGTAGTTTGAGGACAGATGTCTGCACTATCAGCTGGCCTGGGGCCAGAGGAATGAATGTACATAGAGACCTGTAGCCTGTGCTTGGCAGTGACTGGGGCTGCAGAAGCTTGATTCCCAGAGGGTTGAGCTTCTGCCTCTGGAGCAATTTGGGTTTTTGAACACACGCTTCATTACCATACACTGAGAACCTTGCTTTAAGCATCTACGAATCCTGCAGGTCTGTGCCTTAGAGGCACACTTGCTAGCCGGCCTGTTTGGAGATTAATAACCTGCCCCCTGGGCTTGTTCCTCATCCCCTGGCTAAGGGCAGCCTCTCTGATTTCCCTTTTCCCAGGAACTTTAAACAGCATCTAGAGAGGGGGGAGGTGACTCACCACAATCACAGGGTAGGGATGGACTTTCTAAACAAAATCTGAGGGGAGAGGATTATTCTTTCTAAATACTGATTACATAAAACCCCCATTTTGATATTTTAGTGAGTGTCTCCTAACAGAAAAACGTAACTAGGAATACTTGAGGCAGACATGGGGATTTTACTTGTGGATGGGACGTACACGTTTGAATAAACATGAGAACACTATATAAGCATGAATGTATCGAGTGCTTGGTGTTCTGTTGCTGGCGGAGGAATCCTATTTTGCTTTACCCGATATAATTCAGCTTTTCCATTGATTATTTTCTTATTTATGGAAGCTATCTGTAAATTGGCTGTTAGTCCTGTATAATCCATTGTAATTTGGAGAGGTCAGAGATAATTGAAGCAGTTTGATAATGGCTGCAGAGCATAGTAAAGAGAGAGGCTGTGTGACCTTGAATAAATTACTTAACCTCTCTGTGCTTTTTTCCTTGGTAAAATGGGCATTGTGTTAATGGTTGTTGTGTGGATAAAATGAGATATATAGAACAGTACCTGGCCCGTAATGAACAAGAAATATTAACTGATAGGTACTTTGGACTGGCCCTTACAATTTTTTTTAAACTTCTTACTTTTTCTTAGCATATTTTAAAATTGGAATGTAAATAAAGTTAAGACTTTGAAATAAAGGATTGGGCTTAACTGTTGGTATAAAGGGTTGAACTTAATTATTTGATTGGATTCTTATAGCATATGGTCTTCTCAGGTAGTAAAGAATCTGCCTGCCAATGCAGGAGATAGTAGAGATACGAGTTTGATCCCCGGATCAGGAAGATCCTCTGGAGTAGGAAATGGCAACCCACTCCAGTATTCTTGTCTGTCCATGGACAGAGGAGATTGGTGGGCTACGGCCCATGGGGTTGCAAAGAGTCATACACGACTGAATTGACTTAGCACGCATGCAATGAGTGTGCTTGTGTTCTGGTTAATTGAGTTTTCTAGATGGTTAATAGTTAGGTTTGGTAATTGGGGTAGTTGTGGGACTTCAGGATTACCATTGTGGATACCATGATAATTCAGTTCTGAAAATCTAGAATATTGGATTAACCGTATTCAGCATGTTCTTTAAAAATGGTGTCTTGATTACATTTTGATGTTTTGATGTTTTTCCTCTTTTCAAACTGTGAAGTGTTAGTTGCTCAGTCATGTCCGACTCTTTTGCAACCCCAAGGACTGAAGCCCACAAGGCTTCTCTGTTCATGGGACTCTCCAGGCAAGAATACTGGAGTGGGTATTCCATTCTCCAGGGGATCTTCCTAACCTAGGGATCAAACCCAAATCTCCTGCATTGCAGAAAGATTCTTTACCATCTGAGCCACCAGGGAATCCTTTTTTCAGATTGGGATCAGATAAAATCACATTAGTTAGGGATTTTGGTTTGTTGAATTCCAGTGAGTTGATTTTATTACATAATTTCAAATCTAGAAACCTGTCAAGTTACAAAAGTGAATTTGTATGTTGTTGTGAACTTGTAATACCTTTCCTCTTATAAACCATGTTTCCAAAGCATGACCAGGCACAGGGCAATGTAATGTAAGCCTGTTCAACCTGAAAGATAGATCCCCAGACCAGCAGTGCCAGAGGGTCCAGGGTCTAATCATCACGTGAGAATTTGCTGTGGGAAAGAGAATTATAAATAACAACTAGGATATAAGATCGCAGTCTTTTGTCTTCCCAACCTGTTCGCTTAAGCTGTGTGACCCCGGCTTCATCTATAGCATGGATGATCTGAGTTAGGCCTCCAGAGACCTTTTTTAGGAGAGGGGAGGATAGACTATGATTTCATGGTAGTAGGATGTGTGAGTGAGAAGCTTTGGAGGCAGGGAACAGTGGTTTCTAGGATGTGCGGGTGATGGGACAGGGCATGTTTTAGGTCTTGTGCTTATTAGCAGAGTCTCGGTTGCGGGCACGTATTACCCCTTAGAGGTCCAGGCTGGGCCGGAGAAGATGAAGCCTGCAGGGTCACGTGGGGCAATTGGCAACTATATGTGAAGCATTTCAATCTAAGTGTTTATAATAGGCCGCTGCTGGTGCCTCTTTTAAATTTTTTTCTAGGAGAATTAAAATGGATAAGGGTCAGCAGTTTTGTCAGTTTTAAAAGCCCCCTTCTTATAATAGTTATATGTATTTTTGGTTTTACTTACCTCTATTTTATATGAACATGCATTTAGATTTGATTACTGTTGTAATATGGTGTGTGTGTGTTTTAAATAAACAATATGTAAAGCATTAAAGATGCTTTCCACTTCTACTCAGCATTCTCTGGAAAAGGATCTGAAATGTTTATAGAATCCCACAAGCTTTTGGTAAAGTACATGTTTTCAAATCATGTTGAACATGTAAAGAAAAGATAGACTTGAGCTTGTTAAAAAAATTACTCCTGTCAAGTTCCATGTAACTTTGCCTGTCAAACAAGACTTGAAAATGTTTTCCCCAAGTGACCATGTCTTAACAATTTATGTCCTTGAGGGAGTTCCTTGGAAGGAACTAAGTTCTGGGAGGTCACATTTTTCTTTCAAGTTTGATTTCCAAAGTGAAAATGAACTTCTGTTTTTTAACTTGAACTTTGAAAAAAAAACCAATGAAGAGCTTTTTGAACTATGCAGCAATTGTGTTATATGGAGCTGGGCTTCCCTATCTCTGCAGCTAGAAATGAATCTTGACAGTTTCCTTTGTAGCTATAAAAATGGAGGGAGAAAGAGAAGAGGTAAAAAAAATGCTGAGTCTGAGAAATTATTCTAGCCACTTAAACCTTCACTACATAAATGTCTGTTTATATTAATGAGGTAAGACCAAATAACAATAATCTTTTTTTTTTTTCTAATGAAATATTTTCTCCCTGGGAAACCAATCACTTTGCAAGCTTCTTGTTGAAAACATATAAATAGAAAAAAAAATTAACATTTATTGTAGTTAGGAAATGTACAGTTTTGACGATGAAATTCCAGTTGAAGTGGCATATTCAGGTTTTTTCTTGATTATTTAGGCTGATGGAGAAGAGGTAAATGGACTAATCTAGAAATGTTTTTGCTTTATTAAGTCCTTGAAAGTGAATGTATTTCATGTTTTGAGAGTCATAATGTAGTACTTTAAGCTGAGCCACAGTGAATATCTGTTTCGGGAAGAATTGGAAAGGATTCTCAATTATGTGACTGCTTGTGCACGGGTGCTCTGTCGTGTCCACGTCCAACTACTTTGCAACCCCATGGACTGTAGCCCGCCAGGCTCCTCTGTCCCTGGGATTTTTTCAGGCAAGAATACTGCAGTGGGTAGCCATTTCATCCTCCAGGGGATCTTCCCCACTTAAGGATCAAACCTGAGTCTCCTGCATTGCAGGTGGGTTCTTTACCCGCTGAGCCATCAGAGATACCGCTCTTGCTCACCTGTTTTTTTTCTGTAACCATTTAATATGAGAAATATAATGCATTACCTTTTAAGTGGCCTTGCAGATCTAGACAAAGCTGAAGTACCCTGTTAACATACTGTGGGTTTTAATTTTCCTCAGTCGGAGATAATAATTAAATGCTTTCCTTTTTAAGTCTTATTGTTGGGTGGTCAGATGAATAACTGTGAAGGGGAAAGAAAATCATGAAGTGGAGGCCGTGATAAAATTCTTTATTGGCTAAATAGTTCCTGCAGTTCCTTGACAGGTAATGTGTTGTCCTTAGCATTCAAGGACGTACCTGCTTTGTAGTTGCTGTTGACTCGCTAAGTTGTGTCTGACTCTTTGTGAGCCCATGGCCTGTAGTATGCCAGGCTCCCCTCTTCTGCACTCTCCCAGAGTTTGGTCAAATTCATGTCCATTGAGTCAGTGGCGCTATCTAACCATCTCATCCTCTGCCGCCTCCTCCTTCTTTTGCCCTCAGTCGCCTAGAAGCAGGGTCTTTCCCCATGAGTTGGCTCTTCCCATTAGGGGCCAAAGTATTTGAGCTTCACCAGCAGTCCTTCGAATGAATAGTCAGGGTTGATTTCCTTTAGGATTGACTGCTTTGATCTCCTTGCAGACTAGGGGACTCTCAAGAGTCTTCTTCAGCACCACAGTTTGAAAGGATCAATTCTTTAGTGCTCAGCCTTCTTTATGGTCCAACTCTCACATCTGTATATAACTACTGAAAAAAACAGTAATTGCTAAGGGACTGTTCCTTTGACTTTTCTCTATGGCTGTAGCAGATTTATGGTGATTGATTTCATGTTGAGTACATTTCCTTTGATGATGAGCTGGCTTTATGGCCATGGAAATGAGCAGTGGGGCTTGGCTCATGTGAAAAACCATGGACATGGGTAGCCATTCACATTTTTTAAGAAGTTTACTTGCATAATCATGCTGGTTTTGTGATTTCATGATTTTTTATTTTTAGGTGTTATTAATATCTGTTGACCTCTTCAGATGAGGATTTAGCTCTTTTCCTTCCCTCCAGCCAGCCCCCACCACACACGTATACCTCTCATCCCCACATCCTCCCTACACACTTGTCTTGTGGTTTTTAATTCAGCATTTGGCATTTGCCGTATTATTACAGACGCTGTTCAGAGCAGAGCCACATCAGCAAACATGATTATTTTTCATTTACTATACACCTTCTGTTTTCCCTGATGTTAGTGGGTTTTTTGGTGTGTTTGTTGTTATCTCAACTTCAGACTCTGTCCTAGCAGTGTCTTCTTTTTACCCAAAGAATTCCCTGAATTCCATCTGTTTTTGAAGTTTCTCGCCGAGCTTTCTGGTCTGATAATCTAGGTATTTTCTCCTCTATAACTGCTATGCAGCTGTCACTCTGATCTCCTTCACTGTCATCCTAGAGATCCTGCTCTCTCCTGACTTAGGTTCGTCTCATAACACCTTCTTGGTTTACTCCTCCATTTGGGTGGAGCTTGGCCTCGGTGTCTTCCTTAGAAAGACTGTATTACAGGCAAAGTTTTGTGCACATCAACCCTTTCATTTGATTGGTCGTTTGGCTCAGATGGTTAAGAGCCTGTCTCCAGTGTGGGAGACCTGGGTTCAATCCCTGGGTCGGGAAGATCCCCTGGAGAAGGAAATGGTAACCCACTCCAGTATTCTTGCCTGGAGAATCCCATGGATGGAGAAGCCTGGTAGGCTACAGTCCCCAGGGTCGCAAAGAGTTGGACACGACTGAACGACTTCACTTTCACTTTCTTTCTTTCTTTACTGAAATAGGAATCTTAGGTTAAAAATTGTTTGCTTTCTCTACTCTGAAGACATTGCCCTTTAAGTTTTTTTAGCTTTTAGTTTTCACGTTGGTATTGAGAAGATGGAGCTTTGCAGGTGGCTCAGTGATAAGGAATCCACCTGTCAATGCAGGCGACAGGGGTTTGATCCCTGGGTTGGGAAGATCCCCTGGAGATTTTACCCAAAGAATTCCCTGAATTCCATCTGTTTTTGAAGTTTCTCGCCGAGCTTTCTGGTCTGATAATCTAGGTATTTTCTCCTCTATAACTGCTATGCAGCTGTCACTCTGATCTCCTTCACTGTCATCCTAGAGATCCTGCTCTCTCCTGACTTAGGTTCGTCTCATAACACCTTCTTGGTTTACTCCTCCATTTGGGTGGAGCTTGGCCTCGGTGTCTTCCTTAGAAAGACTGTATTACAGGCAAAGTTTTGTGCACATCAACCCTTTCATTTGATTGGTCGTTTGGCTCAGATGGTTAAGAGCCTGTCTCCAGTGTGGGAGACCTGGGTTCAATCCCTGGGTCGGGAAGATCCCCTGGAGAAGGAAATGGTAACCCACTCCAGTATTCTTGCCTGGAGAATCCCATGGATGGAGAAGCCTGGTAGGCTACAGTCCCCAGGGTCGCAAAGAGTTGGACACGACTGAACGACTTCACTTTCACTTTCTTTCTTTCTTTACTGAAATAGGAATCTTAGGTTAAAAATTGTTTGCTTTCTCTACTCTGAAGACATTGCCCTTTAAGTTTTTTTAGCTTTTAGTTTTCACGTTGGTATTGAGAAGATGGAGCTTCGCAGGTGGCTCAGTGATAAGGAATCCACCTGTCAATGCAGGCGACAGGGGTTTGATCCCTGGGTTGGGAAGATCCCCTGGAGGAGGAAATGGCAACCCTTTCTAGTATTCTTGCCTGGAAAATCTCATGGACGGAGGAGCCTGGTGGGCTAGTCCAGACACGACTCCAGTTCAGTTCAGTCGCTCAGTCGCTAAGTCATGTCCAACGCTTTTACTACCTCATGAACTGTAGCCTGCCAGGCTCCTCTGTCCATGGGATTTCCTAGGCAGGCATACTGGAGTGGGTTGCCCATTTCCTTCTCCAAGGGATCTTCTGACTCAGGAATCGAACCTGAGACTCCTGCATTGGCAGGCAGATACTAGACTGGTCAGATTCTCCAGAGAAAACTCTTTGCGTCTCATAGCTGGAGGGTAAGACTTGGCTCTCAGCTTTGCAGAGACTGTGGAAAGAAGGCAGGAGTCTGAGCATTCCAAAGGCAGTTATTTACTTAATACCTCTGCTTTTGGTAGGTTCTCAACTGTAAACCTTCCATGTTAGCCTCTGCTGGGAAATAGTCTCCAGTCTCCTACTGAGGTGGGTGAGGGGTGGGCACCAGTGGTTTGAAGAGGAGGGTGGTGGGATGTAGGGTTCAGACTGCTTAAGCAGTTTTCAACCAATCCTTGTTTTTGCTGTTCCCTGCTTCCCAAGAAAATCAGCTCATTTCTACATCGTCAGTGCTTGTTACCACCAAGGCCTGCCCTGTGAAGACCCTGCAGTGTGAACAGTGTAGGTTCTTAGCTTCCTCCAGCTGCCTCAGGGTCGGCCTTCCAGCCTGCTCAACTTTCTGTATTCCAGTTTCCAAAATTTTCTTGTTGCACTTTCCCATTCTTTCCATCTTCTGAAAATAGTTAAAAAAAAATTTTTTTTTGTCTGTGGTTTTAGTGAGACTTTTTATACTTGTATTCAGTTTACCCCTCTTTGCCTGGAGCCCCTGGGCATTTTTATAGGTATGTTTTCCATACTTTCTCCAGAATGTCTTCACCCCATAGTTCCTCCATTTTCCCTGTTCTCTTGGGAGTACCACCATTCTTCCAGCCATCACACAGAAGCCTGAAGATCAGCTTTGACTTTTCTGCCTCCCTCATTGTATATCCACCCAGTGAACAATTTCTTCCTGAAGATCTCTCTCATTCTACTGTGTGAATCACAGGGCCACTGTGTTCCTGGCAGGGCTGCAGAAGTAGCCTTGTGGACAGGGACTGGATTAGCAGCCTGTCATAGTGAGGCTCGAACCATTCTTAATGAGATAATTGGAGAGGCTTGGCAGGTCATAGGAGGATGGACAGGAGCTGCGCCTCCTGGTTCTCTAATTTTCTCTTTCAAGGCTGTGTGAGGTCTTCTGGGTGAAGTGGACATTCTACTGAGGGCCAGTGGAAGGGAGAAAAGTGCTAAAGGTCATCCTCAGATCTGCCATGTCACCACCAAGACGAGAACACTACCCACAGTACTTCTGATGCCACAGCGTGGGGGCTTTCCTCTTACAGTAAGCAATTCTCACTCTACCTTGAGCTAACTCAACCCCCACAGGTTAAGGATTCAGCCCCACAAGACTGCCAGCCCCAGTTTAGACACAAGTTAAAGGTCCCTTTTTTCTTTAAAAAAAAAAAAAGAAAGAAAGAAAGAAAAAGAAGTCCCAGGTTATCACTTGTATTTCTGACCAACCAGTTTATAAATCAGGGGTTCCTATAAACCCCTGCTCAGATTGCTAGAAGCTCACAGAATTGGTGGTCAGACAATAAAGAATCTGCCTGCAATGTGGGAGACCTGGGTTTGATTCCTGGGTTGGGAAGATCTTCTGGAGGAGGGCATGGCAACCCACTCTAGTATCCTTGCCTGGAGAATCCCCATGGACAGAGGGGCCTAGCAGGCTACAGTCCATGGGGTCACACAGAGTCGGACATGACTGAAGTGACTAAACACAGGGAAACCCTTACCTATGTTTATTGGTCTATTATAAAGAGTGTCATAAAGGATCTAGATGAACAGCCAGCTGAGGAAGTACACAGGGTGGCATTTGGAAGGGCCCTCTGGACAGAACCTTCTGTACCTGTGGAGTTGCGGTATGCCCCAGCAGAGGGATGCATTCACCAACCAGAAGCTCACTGAATTTCATCATTTAGGGTTTTTAATGGAGGTTTAATTACATAGGTATGGTTCACTAAATCACTGGTCATTGTTGACTGAACTCAGTCTCCAGTCCCTCTGTCTTCCCTAGAGGTAGGAGACAAGTGAGGTGGGACTGAAAATTCCAACCCCCTAATCACAGGATTGGTTCTATCCCCCACCATTAAGATAAATTTGGGCATAGTTGAAAGGAGCTACCTGTGAATATCAAGAAACACTTCTGTCACCTCTGTCCTTTTGGATATTCCAGGTGTCCTGGAAGCTCTCTGCTAGGAACCAGGACAGAGATCAAATCAGTGTATAATCAGATACAGGCCCCATGTCCTACTGGCCCAGGCCTTGTCATTCTGCAGCCGCACTGTTTGGTTTGTCTTCTAAGAGTCTCCTCTGCAATCGTTCCTGTTCATCAAGCTCATTTTGCCCTTGTCTTCCAGATGAATGTTTTGAAAAGTTTTTATGTCATATCCCCAGTTGAAAACGTATTACTTGTAAAATAAAGTCGAAAATCTCGACATGGAAAGCACTTTCTATTCTGATCTGTGACTGCCCCTGGTCAACAGATGGGCCTCTTGGTCCATCCCTTTGCTGACTGACTGACCCAGCTAAGTCCCTTCACTTTTCCTGGTTTCCTTTTTTGTGACATGGGAGGATTGTAACGGCCAACTTCCAGAGTGAGCTGATGACTGAATGAGATTAAAGCTTATTAAAAAAGTTTACAAGCTGAAAGTCTTATAAAGATCTAGTGTTTTTATTCGTATTAATAAATCTGTAAGTTTGTCCCTATTTTCTTTTAGCTCCACCCCCTCCCCCCCATTGCCCATTCTCTGCCCCCAAGTGAGGCTGGTTTGTCATTGTTCTCTGAATTTAACTTGCTTATTTTTGCCCCCATGTCTTTTGTTTATGCCATGTTTAGAATTGGCAAGCAACTGAGTTAGCAATAGATTTTGACTGACATCAGTTCTGATGGGTGAGGATCCCTGAGAAGAGTGTCTGTGCTGAAATGAATGTGTGAATGAGGCTCCCAGTTACGTTCTGTCCTAGAACAGTCTGCCCTTTCCTCTCTGCGTATCTCAAGTGATAAATGTTCAGTCACCGATGACCAGTGATTTAATGAATCATACCTATATATTTAAGCCTCTTTTAAAAACCCTAAATGATATTTCTGGGCCAAGTTAAAAATCCCTTGCTTTCCAGATGTCTTTCTTTTCTACCTAAGTAATAATAACAATTAGAAAATGGCTTGCTTTTCATGTTATTTATCTCTAAAGTTCAACAAAAATATGAATACCTCAAGAATAGGAGCTGCCTTATGCTGCTTAAGATTCTTTTTCATGCACTCACAGATGTTCAAACAGAGTGCCAAATGCAGTGTCTGGAGGTGACCTTGACCTTGGAAGAGTGTTGGAATTTTGAGAATTTTCTAGCACTCGATACTGCAATACTTATACAACTTATATCACCTCTTTAGGATACAGTTTCCTCATTTTAAATGTAGATGACTGAGATTGTGTGAGCTCTAGAATCCAAAGTAAAGAAAGTGAATTTTTTGTTTGTTTTTAAAAAATTCCTAAGGAACTTCATACATTGGGACACTGTGAACTGACATCAGAACAGACAGATAGGCTAAGAGTTTCTGGTGATCTCATTATGCAGTGTACTTTGGTACTGAGTGCAGCTGGCATTTCTCTAGTTTGGGTTATAAAGAGGAGTTCTTTTCCTTGGTTTCCCAAGTAGCTCAGTGATCCGCCTGCCTATTCAGAAGATGCCAGAGACACAGGGTCAATCCTTGGGTTGGAAAGATCCCCTGGAGGAGGAAATGGCAACCCACTCCAATATTTTTGCCTGGAGGATCCCATGGACAAAGGAGCCTGGTGGAATACAGTCCATGGGGTAGCAAAGAGTTGGACATGGCTGAGCACACATCCATGCATATTTTCCTTGCAGTCTGGTTTGAAGTTCAGGCCATCCGTGCTGGTTTAACACTTAAAGTGTGTGTCCATTATAATGAGTTCTTTCTCAGTGATCCTTAAGTTTTCACACAGTGTGTAAACGTATTAGAATGTTTTTCTGATTTCATAGCAAGACTGAAATATTAACTGTTAAAATATTCGGATTGTATGACTAGTGAACTTTTTTTCATAGGCCTCCAAGATGCAACTACAGTTGGTGTGTACCAAAAGGATTTGAACACCACAGATATTTTCCAGTTATTGATACTTCACTTTATATTTCTGTTTCTAAATTCATGTTTGTGAGAATGTGGAAAGGGTATGAAAGTAGGGAGAATAATGAACAAAATAAAGAAACATTCCTTGAACAGGCAATTAAAGGGTCTGAGATTCTTTCTGTTAGCTGCTTTGCATTTTGACTTGCTTGAGATTTGGTGAGTGAATGAAATTCTAGAAGAGAACTGAAAACATTGTGGCTGACCAAACATTGACATTTTATCCTCCTTTTCTTCCCCTGCTCTTTAGAATAATGTCTCAAGTACATGCATTTCCATTTGGTTCTTTCCAAGAGAAATTATGTCGTGTTGAGTGATGGTCATGCTATCCTCCTTAATTTATTACATACAGCAGAACAAGGATTCACTTAGATGACTTTTGCATTATTTTACATGATGACAAAACATGAAAACCCAAAATTCTGATGTGGACCCCAAAGTAATTCTTAATGTTGAAGTTTTCCATTATTTCAGTCTTTTTTTTAAAGGAATGCCAGAAGTTGCTTCATTGTTGTGTGGACTTCTCCTTCCTTTTACCTCCTATTGACCAGTTGTAGAAAAATAAATATTCTTTAATTTCAATAAGAAGGCGACTGTTGTGTGGTAGAATACACCTTTTACAGTCCTATACAAGGCTTTCAATTAGAGCTAATGTTATGAACTACTATTAGACTTCGACCTCTGAAACAGTCCAGGAATAGTCATTTTAAAACTCTGCTTTGCTTCCTTTTGTTATGCTTGCGCTTATTAAGTTCAGAAATGGGACTCCACTCGCTTGTTCTACGTTTACAGTTTCATCTGGGTTGCAGTTTTGGTTCTTTGCCTTGGCTAAGGAATTGCTATCTTTAAAGGGATGTTAATAGCAGTGGTAGTGAGGCCCCCAATTTTCCCATGAAACACAGCTCTGGAACTCTAATGGTTGCAAATAGTCGAAATTTGACATTTAAGAAAAAAAATCTGATAGGTGGCTCAGATGGTAAGGAATCCTCCTGCATTGTGGAAGACCTGGGCTTGATCCCTGGGTTAGGAAGATCCCCTGGAGGAGGGCATGGCCACCCACTCTGGTATTCTTGTCTGGAGAATCCCCATGGACAGAGGAGCCTGGCAGGCTCCAGTCCAGGGGTTGCAAAGAGTCGGGCATGTCTGAGCGACGGAGCATAGCACAGCATTGCATTTAGGTGGAAGCGCAAGTGGCAGCCCACTCCAACGTTCTTGCTTGGGAAATCCCATGGGCAGAGGAGGCTGGCAGGCTACAGTTGCAAAGAGTCAGATGTGACTGAGCAACTAAGTGCGCACACACATTCTTTTCGTAGTCGTTACTTTGAGAGAGTACGTCTTTCATCCAGTGTTGTTAGTGTTGTTAAAAACTTGGTTGAATTTTTAAAAAATGGAATCTGGAATCTGTTAGCATGTTCACAGTTTCGGTTTGCGCTCATTCATTAGCTGTGTGGCGGAGTTTTTGTTGCAGAGGTGCTAGTGGTACAGGACTCTGTTCCCCAGGCTCACTCATCCCGCTTCCCTCTTCAGAAAGAAGCACAGTCAGCATTTTCATGTCTGTCCTCACAGCTCCTGTCACGGTGTTTTGTCATCCCCCGGTGGATAGACATTTGGATTGTTTTTCAGTTTTTATCATCTCAAGCCGTGATGCAGTGACCATCCTTGTGCCCACCTTGTTGTGTAGCTGTATTGACAATATCTGGTGTTACTGTGAAGCTGTCCCCTTTCTTATTGTTACATGTTGATAATTTATTTTTATTTTTTAACCTTTATTTTGTATTGAAGTGCAGCTGATTAACAATGTTGTGATAGTTTCAGGTGGATAGCAAAGGGACTCAGCTATACATATACCTATATCCAATTCTTCCCCAAACTCCCTTCCCATCCACAGGCTGCCACATAACACTGAGGAGAGTTCCCTGTGCTGTCTTTTGAAGAGCATGGAGTTCATTTTTGGCAAAATTATATGGCAAGAAATCTGGTGATAAGGTATGTGTTAAGCTCTTCACATAATGAAATTTTGACATAGAGTGATATTTCCAGAGTTATTCCTGAAATAAATGTCTCGAGATCATTTCTAAAGATGATATTGATCTGGATATAACAGTTCCTGGGGTGTGTATATGTATGTTTAATTCATCTCCTTACTTTATAGTTAGACATTATACTCAATGTGCTGTTGAATTGTATTTAGTTGTAACAGATGGTTTTCCTGAATCTTCAGTTAAATAAACATACTTTGATTCATCGTTGACTTTCACCCTCCAAACTGCAGGCTGCTGTTTCTGCATGGGCTTGCCTACAGTTTGTCCACTTGGCTAAATCTACCAGCTTCTGCAAGGAGGTGGCATTTGAGCTGTGTGTCCTGGCCCCGCCCCTCTGTGCCTCTCCACTCTCCTGAGTTCTGGCACCCTGTACCTACCCATCTTAGTGCTGCTGCACGTAGTGGCATGTGCTTTCCTTGCAGATCAGGTGTCTGGAGCGCAGGCACTGGTGCTTTACAGATCATTTCATCTCCAGCTAGACTGTGTATGTTGAACTCTTGACTGAATACAGTAGTGGGGATAACTGTGGAGAGAGCCTGGGGCTTACACTGGGAAGGACTTGGTCACCAGGTAAAAAACTTGGTGCTAAGTTCAGTGGGCAATAGGGGAATTACTGGTGTTTGAATAGAAGTGGAATAGGATTATACCTCTGATTAAGGAGATTAAGTGTTTTTATGTATGAGATGAAATGGAAAACTGAGACAGGAGTTGAAAAACAAGAGTGAGGTTAAAGTGGGCTGGCTTGTATTTCTGTAAGATAATAGAAAAAGAAAGGAGGTGACATTTTGAAATAGAATTTGCCAGAATGACAACTGACTAGATGCAACATCCGTGTATTCATTCAGCTACTTGTGTGGTGTGACACTCTGGGCACTGTGTTAGGCATTGATGGAAAGGGACAAATGACAAGCCTGCTGAACAGGTGTGGAGGGTGGGTGGCCTGTAGGATGGTAATGCCACTACGGGTGATAGTAAGCCAGGAAGGAGGAACTGGTTTTGTTGGACAGTCTTGTTAACTTTTTGATTTGTGGAGTTTAAGCTGCAGAGGAATGTTCAGTAGAATACTGTTGGCGACATGAGTTCTTTTGAAATGGATTTTGTGTTTAATCTGTGTGAAGGTGGGAGTCGAAGCCCCAGAAGTAAAGCACTCCAAGAATTACTTAGATTCTGCCTCGCTGGAAAGCTCAGTCACTCTCACTCATGGCGTAGTGCAGAAGCCTTGGGTTTCCGAAAGCCCTCCTCCTCTCACAGCCAGGGCAGTACACACAAGGACTGAGAAATGAACTCTGAATTCAGGTGAGAGCAAAGCGAAGATGCAGAGTTGACAAAATGAGGATGAAGGGCCAAAGAACTGCTAATTTTGTTGTATCTGTTTCTTATTCCACTTTTCTGACTTGGCATTTGTGACGGTTCGTTTTCTGTGTCAACTTGGCTAGGCTCTGATGCCCAGATGTTTGATCAAACACATGTCCAGGTGTTGGGGTATTTTTTAGATGTGATGAACATTGAAATCAGTAGACTTTGAGTACAGTTGATTTCCCTCCACAATGTGCTTGGCAGCTGTCATCCTATCAGCTTGAAGGTCTTAAGATAAAGATTGATGTCCCCCAAGGAAGAGGCAGTTCTGCCTCCAGGCTACAATGTCAGCTTCTCCCTGGGTCTCCAGCACGGCCTGCAGATTTCAGACTTGGCTGCCCCCACAACCCCATGAACCGATTCCTTAAAATAAACGTCTTTAGATAGATGGATGGACACACGCATATGAACACATATACATACACACACACACATCCTGTTGGTTCGGTTTCTTTGGAGAGCCCTAACTAATACAGATTTTAGCATAGCTAGAGTCAAGTTGTATTTTCTACTTACTGAGGTTGTTATTTAGCATTTACTGTCATGCTGGCTTCTGAGTCTTTTGACAGATGCTTCTCCACTTCTCAGGAGTTTCTGATTCTGCTCTTGGCTCGCTCAGTACCTGATGTGTGCCTCTCCTGGACATTATATTATTGTAATTGTTGGCATGTGTGCCTGTTTCCTAAATGAATCTGTCAGCTTCCTGCAACCTATGACTTGCTCCTACTAGCTTGTGTAGCTTGGGTAGCCAGCCTAGGGGGCACATAAGGATTTGTCTCAGTGTGTCTATTCAGTTTAAGAGTTTACCTCTGACCGATACTAGAAAGAACTCAAAAGGAGACACACTAAAATGGAAAGTGTGACCAGAAAGAACCAGAGAGGCTGGCGAGCACATTGGCAGCATCGTCTGATTTATAGTCTTGTATCGTATGGCAGGTGTGATATGTATTATGGTCACTTGGCTACCACAGACAACCATTATCTAATCTGAATTTGTTTTTCAATTTATCAAATATTTACTCAGATATGACTTCACCAGTCATGGCTAGGTAAAGCTAGACTTTAAAGTATTTCTTAGAGACATTTTCAAAGATACATAGAGCACCAAGAAACAAATGCTTATAATCTCATTACCCACAAAAAAACCCCACATTTTTAAAAATAGGCTGACTTAGAATTTTTAGTATACTCAGGTATATGCAGTGATAGCATATTGTGTAGGCTGATTTTTATTGTTTTAAAAGTAAATATGTCATGTCATCTTTTGCTGTTCTTTATACAATATATATTTTTTTTTTTTACTACCTGTGTAGTAGTTCATTATAGGGAAACATGTATTACATAATCAATTCCCTTATTATTGGACATTTAATCTCTCTCTTCCCCTTTTCCTCCCTCTCCTTCTCCTTGTTGTTCTTCCTTTCTGTCTTAAACATGGCCTCAGTGCATATGTTTGCACAATGTATTTTTCTATACTTGGCTATTATTTCCTAAGAATGAATTTTTTAAAGTAAAATTTCTGGGTCACTCGTTGTTTAGACACTAAGTTGTGTCTGACTATTTCTGAGACCCCATGGACTCCTCTCCCCATGGATTTCCCAGGCAAGAATACTGGAGTGGGTTGCCTATTCCTTCTCCAGAGGATCTTCCTGACCCAGGGATCGAACCCGCATTTACTGCATTCCATGCAGGTTCTTTACCGATGAGCTGTTGTGGAAGCCCTCGTCACTGGTAACCAGCTTTATTTTTAAAGGTTTTTGCAATATGTTACCTAAGTGCCTTCCAAATACATTTTACCAATGTAGATTAATTCCAGTGACATAGGAGAGTTCCATGAATGGCATTCTTGCCATATGTACAGGTGTGTAAGTGACTGGTTGGGATTTTTTTTTTTCCTTCTAGGATGGGTTGTTTTTTCTTAAGTCTTGAATATTCTGCATAAGATCTTGTTCAACCTGTTAAGCCTATTAGTAATTCTACCCAGATAAATTAACAGTCATCATGTATCCATGCTTGTTTGAACAGAATGCTCAAGCATCCAAACTATGAGCAGCCAGTCTTGCAGCATTCGTGAATGGCTCACTTGTTTGTTTGAAATGCAAATTGATGGGAGGAGGCAAGTCAAAAGACTATGAATCTTTAAAGGAACCATAATATAGTATGAAGATGAATAAACTATCCCCAACCACAATCCTGGAGGATGAAGTATAGCACATCAAATCATATTATATTGTCATAAAATTCCAAACAATTACAAATGATATAACCATCAGTTAAAAATAATGGTTTCCCAAGAACCAGGATCACATCTCAGAATCTTAATTCATCTCTGATAAGAAATATTGAAAGAGTACTATTGTAGTCTCAAATTGAATTTTTCTCATGGATTACAATTAAGCTATACTTGTAATATTACTTCATGATAATTCAGAAAACTTTAGGACAGAAAAAATTATGAAAGTTATGGTAGTGCTGGTTTTGTCATTGTTCATAAAGCTGCTTTCATTTAATGTAAAGGACCATCATTTATTCTAAGACCATTTTTTTTGAAAAACAGTTTTATTCAAGCAATGAATTTGTTTTCTCTTTGAAAGTATTCAAGACTCATTTTCTTACTTAGATTTAATTTTTTCTCCATGAAGCTGAGGGACATTCTAGAAACTTCAGATTTCTAGCCAGAAAATCAAAACATAGTTTCATAAGATCAGTCCTGAAATAACTCTTTACTTCAGTTAAGTGTAGAAAAAGGTAAATCCATAATATGACAAATGAAATTAAAATTTTCTCCCATTTAACCATTTTTATTTTTTAATTGAAGATCATTAAACACTTTTTGGAATTTTAAAAACACATGGATAAATTTAAAGTGGTTCCCATAATAGCTATAAATTAAGGGGGTATGTGTAACTGAATAAATTTACCTTTCTGTGCCTTTGGCCAGAGTCCTATATTTTTCTTCCCCAGAGTTCAAGGAAGTAGTTTTATATACAAGAAAATTTCTGTGTAATCAAGTTTATGCATTTGATTCATTAAATATTCAAATGGAAATACAAAGACACACACCAGTCTGAAATTTTCTGTGCTCAGATTCAAGTTATAGCTTACTGAAGCCTTAGATGTTTCAGCGTAGCCTAATTAAGAGGTAGAAGAAATGGAAAAATAGACAGATCATCTAACAGAGAGCTCCTCTTGAGTTTGCTGCTGCAAAAGGGGAATTGCATAGGTGTGATTCCTGTTGCTAGTTGGGGTTAAAACTGCCAGGTAAAAAATTCCTGGGGTTCAGGGTCTTCAGCCATGCAGACTTTTTTTTTTTTTTTTTTTTACACAAGATGTGGTATTTTGAATCAGTAAAGGAGTAAGGATAAGGTGAGACATGTGAAAGAAGGATATCATACAAGTTATGTATTTCAGAAAGGGTATGGCAGGGAAAAAAACTCTCTCTCTTAACTCGTGTGACTCAAGATTCTGTTCAATTAACATAATGAATTAAAATGTCATGAATAATTTTTAATACTGGAATTTTTATAATTCTTGGGCTCCTGAATCCTCAGTGAGTCAAGTCCTTAGATCTGAGAGCATCATTCTCTTAACTCCAGACCCATAATCTGGTAGGAGATGCCCAGGATTATCTTGGTTTTTCTTCAGTAGTAGAGAAATACTCTCTTTCACAGCTGCTGCTCAGAAATGTCTTACATTTATTTATATTTTTATTAGTAGTCAGGGGAAGTATGAAAGTGATTTTATAAGACAAAAGTTAAGAATTTGAGCAAGTATCTCAAGCTGCTTCCCTATTCTCTTACCCTTTGTCAGTATGTGTAAATGTTGACTAGCTAACTCCAGTATACCACTGTAGTCATAAATGGGACATAGCCATTGTATTTACAACTGTAAAGATTAAAGAAATGAGACATTTTCAAAGTTCTTCTCCTTCCTGGTAGCCCCATGAATCCTCTTGTCATTAGAGTAGATTTAGTCAAATTAACTTAAAATTCTTCTAAGTACCATTTAAAGTTAAAGATAAAGAACTCAAGGAGTTGGTGATGGACAGGGAGGCCTGGTGTGCTGCAGTTCATGGGGTCACAAAGAGTCGGACGTGGCTGAGCGACTGAACTGAGCTGAAAGTTAAAGGGACTTGTATGGACCATAATTGAACTCAAAGATAGCCAGAGGCTTCTGTTTTAGGAGATGATTGTAGATAGTAAAAGATTTTTGCCAAGATAGTCTTTACCAGATACTCAGATTTTTTTAAAACTTTAAAAATTTTTTAAATTTCAACAAAATTTCCCAGGTCTGTCTTAAAATTCCTTTTCTTGCAGTTTTCTCATTGCAGTTATTTATAGACTTTTCCTTTAGATTTCGTTCATTCTCCAGATAGTTCAGGGACATTTTAGAAACTTCCAAATTCTATAAAGAAATGAAACACATTCTTTTGTAGCAACAGGGTGGGTCAGCCTTGGTGTTTCTTATCTTTCTTTATTGCTGTTACTAAATGTAATAAAAGGTAAATCTTTTTTAGAATACAAATGTGAGAAATGAAACCTAAATTTTCTCATATTTGATGATTTATATTATTTTTAAAGATTAAGCATTGGTTTTAGTTCTGACCTTATGCCAAGACAAAAGATGGCCTCATTAGGTGGAATTTCTTTAAACCTCTTCATGAGGAAGACTCTGAGTTTCTGATGTCATCAAAGGCTTCTGGCAATTTGCTTATAAAATGTATATGAATTTAAAAAATTGCAGGATAACTAAAATGTAAGTGAAAAAAATCCCCAGCAACCACAGTTCTATAAGCTCTGACCTTCAGACGGAACAAAGGCTGTGTTGATTTTTTTCAGGCACTTTGAGATAGGTACCTTCATGTTGCTATTTTGTCTGTAAATCATGCGGCCTTCTCGAGCAACTCATTAGTGACTTTGATTGCCCAGTTATGCATGAGTATGGTCAGCATGAAATCCAGTTCAAATGGGAGAATAGCATCTGTGAGGTGAAATGTAAGAGAGAGAGAAGAGAGTGTGTGTGTGTTTATAGGGTGGAGGACAGTGCTTACAGATTGAAGCAACAGTAAGGCTGAAATCCTCTATAAATGAGAACTGATCATTGCAACTGATAAATGAGGAATGGGTAATTTAAACATGGTATGTAAGGAAACAAACTTTTCCTCAGGGTTGTCCTCCAAAGACAGTGATGCTGAGAACCTGCATTGGGTTTCTTAATCATGTTTTCTTAGTTGGCTAATTAGGATGTGCTACGGATGTGATCCAGAAAGTTTTCAGCTCCTAAAGAAGTTGCCAGAAGAGGGGAAACTCCTTGGTGTGTACCAGTTTGGAAACAGAATGCCAGTTCTCCTTAGGGGAGAAGGGGCAGATCACCAGTGCGCCTGCGTGTGATCACAGCCTGCCTTAGCAGCTCTGTCTGCACTTACTCCTCATTATACGCGGGGTGCTGCCATCCACGGGGTGGCAGAGGGTTGGACACCACTTAGTGACTGCACGGCAACAACGTAGAGTCTCGGAAACAGGTTTCAGCACTGAAAGTGAAAGTGAAAGTGAAGTGGCTCAGTCGTGCCCGACTCTTTGCGACCCCGTGGACTGTAGCCCACCGAGCTCCTCCGTCCATGGGATTCTCCAGGCAAGAATACTGGAGTGGGTTGCCATTTCCTTCTCCATTCAGCACTGAGTGCGTTGCTAATTTCCACTCCCATAGATAATATATCACTAGGAGTGCTCTAAACCCTGCCCTGGGATGAAACAAACGTTTATTTTGCTCAAGTAACAGAAGGTCAGGCAGGTAGGCTGGGGTCATACAGCTTCTTACCAGTTTTGGTGGGGACCAGGCTCTTCCTGAGCTGGGGAGCCCACCTTGGTCATGGGAGTTCCTCCCTAGAGTTTTGAGGGGAGGTAATCTCTTGGTGACTTCGGCCTGCATCACGTTGGCAAGAACTGTGTGTGTCCATCACCACCTGCAAGGGGAGGGTCTTGTGTTTTCATCTGGGCACGTGTACCCTGGGAAGTGGTTGGTGTGGGGTTAGTAAGAAGGAGGGGTAAATGGGTTCTGGATCGGCTCTACAGTGTGTGTAGAAGAATGTTATTAATATTCCACTAATTTTATTTGAATATGATCCTTGTGAATAATTGCTTACATGAGATGGCATGTCATGTGGCTTTGCTTAATTCTTTTAGTGTCAAAGTTATTAAAGTGCAAAAACGTTAGTATTCATTATAGTAGGGAGGAAAGACTGAATATAATTTTGTGTTCCACTGTTTCTGTTGAATATAATCCATTTTCCTCTGACTTATCTCGAAGCTATAAACTCATGCCAAATTAGGTATTTGTTTCACAGATTTTTTTAAAAAAATTATTATTCAACAGCCCTCTTACTGAGCAGGAGCTTTTCAAGGGAGAGTGGAGCATGACCAATGGATGGGATCTGGCCTCTGGCCTCACAGAGCTTCCCATCTGGTGGGGCAGCGGGGCACCAGCTGCTGATCAGAGTAAAAACAAGCATGAAATACAAGCTGGATGTAGAGGTTAGAGGTCATACTTTTACATGTATTGTGGAAAAAGAGCAACAGGGTGGACTTAAAACTCCAGTAATATTGTTCAGTTTTCATTTTTTAATTGTCTTTTTATGTATGTTTAATTAACATAGTAAAGACAGATCTTATCACTTTAATAGGAAAGGAAAAGAACTTTTATGACTCACATGTCATTAGAAGCGTGTTCATTCCTCTTATTCTCTTTTCCTCTTGGTTTTATAGCTCTTTCCTAGACTCTCAATCCTGTTTCAAAGCAGCCACTTTCCCCAAATAAAATATTGTTAACCTAATAAAACTAAACCCCGAATACAGAAATTCTTTTTAAAATCAAACAATATCAGGGCTCATACAGCAGGGTTTGTAGATCCCTTCATTGGTCCCCCAATTAATTGCATTCATGTGCACATATACTGGTGCGGCTGGTTTATTTTCACATCATTACAGTTATACTCTATGTGTGGTTCTGCAACTTGATTTTTTTTTTTTTTTCTTGTGACATCTTTTTTGACTCTCTTTTCCAGAGTACACATGGAACAGTGGTTTTCTATTCCAAAGAAATATTTCTAAACCAAAGATGATACCACCCTTCCACCCTTCCCTCAGTTCAGTTCAGTCGCTCAGTCATGTCTGCCTCTTTGCGACCCCGTGAACTGCAGCACGCCTGGCCTCTGTCCATCATCAACTCCCAGAGTTTACCCAAACTCATGTCCATTGAGTCAGTGATTCCACCCAACCATCTCATCCTCTGTCGTCCCCTTCTCCTCCTGCCCTCAATCTTTCCCAACATCAGAGTCTTTTCCAATGAGTCAACTCTTTGCATGAGGTGGCCAAAATATTGGAATTTCAGCTTCAGCATTAGTCCTTCCAATGAACACCCAGGGCTGATCTCCTTTAGAATGGATTGGTTGGATCTCCTTGCAAGGGACTCTCAAGAGTCTTCTCCAACACCACAGTTCAAAAGCATCAATTCTTTGGTGCTCAGCTTTCTTCACAGTCCAACTCTCGCATCCATACATGACTACTGGAAAAACCATAGCCCTGACTAGACGGACCTTTGTTGGCAAAGTAATGTCTCTGCTTTTGAATATGCTGTCCAGGTTGGTCATAACTTTCCTGCCAAGGAGTAATTATCTTTTTATTTCATGGCTACAGTCACCATCTGCAATGATTTTGGAGCCCTCCCAAAATAAAGCCTGCCACTGTTTGCCCATCTATTTGCCATGAAGTGATAGAACTGGATGCCAGGACCTTAGTTTTCTGAATGTTGAGCTTTAAGCCAACTTTTTCACTCTCCTTTTTCACTTTCATCAAGAGGCTTTTTAGTTCTTCTTCACTTTCTGCCATAAGGGTGGTGTCATCTGAGTATCTGAGGTTATTGCTAGGGAGTGTTTTTAAATATATAGGGAGCTTTTATAAAATTTATTTATTTTAAATTGAAAAATAATTGCTTTACAATATTGGTTTGATTTCTGCCATACATCAGCATCCACTGTAGGGGCCTTTTTATGACAAAATATCCTGCCCAGACTGCCAATCTCATGGAGAAACAGTGATATAGAAACACCTTGTGTTTTCCACATGTCTTTGTATAATTAAAAAGTGTGATTATATCATAAATATTTCCTTTTTCCTGGTCAGTGACTTTAAGTGTGTGTGTGCACATTTGTAAGAGCCTAGCCCAAATTGCTAGAAGAATTGCTTGGTCAAGAAGGTATGCATATTTAAAATGTAGTTATGTGCTCCCAGTTGCTTTCCCAAACCACTGTACGAAATTGTAGTCCTAATAACATCAAACACATTCTCCCACATCCTTTTTCAACACAAGATATCATCACTTAAAACGTTTTGCCTACATAATGAGAAAAAAACAAAGTTGTGTTTAAGTTTCCATTTTCCTGTCCAAACTCCTGTTACACAGTCCTTCCAGTATGGTGATAAGCGACCAGTGTGCTTTTAGAGCAGTGCAGTGCATGCTTGTCTGCCCTGGACATGCGGTTGTCCATTTCATTCATGTTTCAGGTACAGTCCTATTCACCAGTCATTCACCTTTTTGAGGTGTCTTTTTTGTATCATCTGCTGGGAGTGTCACACTGATACTGACTGGAGTGATTTTTATGAAGAACTGTGAATTGATATTTGTCTAGAGGGACCTGTGTTTTCCAAAGTCTGGTTGCTGCCCAATTAGTGGGTTGATAAAACCAAATTAGCAATATAAAAAAAGAAATAGAGAATACCGGAAGATCTCATATATAGTAAAGGTAAGACATGTTTCATGAAACTCACTGAATATGTCTTTTAGTATGTGTTTTGAATATGTCTGTCCTTAAATATATGTGTGTGTGTATATATATATATGCCTATTTAATATGTCTGAGTGCTATACTGTGATATAAAATAGCGCTGGGTTGAGGATTTCTAGTATGGAGAGTTTTAGCCTTACAAATCTATTCAAAACTATTTATTTCTCTCCTAACCGAGGAAGAAGTTTCATACTTGTTTGTGGCATTAAAAAATTAAATTTCCAATAGTATTAGTATTATAAAGCTTAAAGACAGAGGCTTATAGAGGGGCTTAAATGCTTAAAGATACATGTCACCTAATTGGACTTGGAGATATAATGGGTGTGTAAAGCCAAATTGGCTTGGGTGCAGGATGAAGAAATGGTGAGTTACACCCTGCTCAACTTAATTCACTGAGCAGTGTAATTTATCTGTGCTTCCGTGCAGTTACTACCCTTGATTCTACAGTAGTTGCATCACTCAGTTCAGTTCAGTTTAGTTGCTCAGTCATGTTCGACTTTTTGCAACTCCATGGACTGCCGCACGCCAGGCTTCCCTGTGTATCACCATCTCTCGAAGCTTGCTCAAACTCATGTCCATCAAGTCTACTCTGCAGGCAGAAGGATGCAGAGTAAATCTTGACACTCAACAATTTCTCCTTGTGAGCTGCACACGTGCAACTGATCATCCAAGAGTGGTGACTTGAACTAAATTGAGTGGTGACTGTTTCGCTTTCCTCAATTCCAATGCTGAGCTTACATTGCTTAGAAAATTACCTGTTGGTGATTATAATAAATGGTGGTAATTAAAAAAAAAAAAAAAAGCAATGGAACACTCTGCATGTGGGTGTATTTAATTACCTGGCAGGTGTCCCTACTTCTAAAGTGTGAGACTTGTGGGTAAACAATGGCCTTTCTGTTAGAAATTCTACCCACACTTTTGTGTTGTATCCCTTTTATAGGTCAGTATTTTCCCTCATTTGGAGAACAGTGATGATGGTGATGAACTGCTTTGTGCTGTACTGTATGTTTCCCAAGTGCTTACAGCTTTCATTTGTAATACTTCGCCTCAACTAGTTTTAATGTTCTTACTTGAATCATTCTTATAATTGCATCTTCATAAAAATGATATGAGTGGAAACTTAGCTTATTTTCTGGATTTGTAAATAGCGATGTTAGAAAATTGGTGTTTAAAGTTTTGTGATATAGTCAATTAATTTCTTACATATTTTACAAGGTATTGCTGATACATTTTTGGCAGGTATGAACACTAGATAATACATCTTGTTTCACAATCCAAAGAAGATGGAAATGCAAGTTATCTAAGGACTGTCGACTAGCACATGATGTTATTGGGTACCAGTGTTCTCTCTTTCATATGAAGCATGAAGAGACTGTGTTGACACCGAGTATACTTACTGTGTTACCCACAAGGGCTTTCCTTGTGGCTCAGCTGGTATAGAATCTTCCTGCAATGCGGGAGACCTGGGTTCGATCCCTGGGTTGGGAAGATCCCCTGGAGAGGGGAAAGGCTACCCACTCCAGTATTCTGGCCTGGAGAGTTCCATGGACTATACAGTCCATGGGACTGCAAAGAGTCGGATACAACTGAGTAACTTTCACTTCACTTTAATCCCCCCCAAAGTTTAAAATGATTTTATTTATTTATTGGTAAGTATACTTTTTCTGAAGCATAGTTGATTTTCAGTGTCATATTAGTTTCAGAAAATAAATTTGTACCTATTCTTGTGCAATCTGTGAGATAGTGTCCTGACAGCATTTTTTCTGTGCATCTCAGATTTTGCTCAGTGGAAAGCATCTGATACCCATTGTGGTTATGGATCAGCATCTCCTACTGACTTACCAGAAAGTTTGCTTATGTAAAGCTCTTTGTCAGTGATGAGTATAATGACTGAGGTTCCTGTCAAGCATCTTTGGGACTTCGTTAGACAACACTTGAGCTGAATTTATAGTTACCTTACAGAAGTATGTTATTGATCTTTCTCCTCCTTGAAGGTCACTCCTTTCCATTCATCTTTCATCTAACGAAGCTGCAGCATCAAGAAAGGAAGACAGGGTTTAGGTGATCCGAACGAGTGTTAAAATTTCATTGTTTCTACTTTAGCCCTTCTATTTTTGTCTATTTAAAATGGTGGGAATGCTAATTGGGCTGGTTGGCTTGACGAGAGAATCTTGCATATTACAGAAACAAAGTCATTTTAGTAGATGTTTGAAAGAAAAAGGAAAGCTAATGTCATACGTTATGTTCCATATGTTCGATTTAGGAAAACATATTTTGTGAGTTTCTTTGAATAGAATTATTTGTCCTACTCAACAACCTTTTTACCTTTTCTCTTCTTTTTCTAAGATGCCCTCCCCACATTTAGATAGTAAAAGGACTAGTCAACATTTAGGAAAAAAACTAAAGAAATGGTAATGAAAATCAGTTGTAATATATATGGTATGATTTTTTTTCTTTGAAAACATAAAGTTGATGGGCACGTGTAGTTGTTAAGGCTTAACAGGCGAGTTTTGTGAAACGTTATTAATGTCAAAATATGAGACAATTCAAAACAAAGTGTGTTACAAATAGACGTATTGTTGTTGTTCAGTCGCAAAGTTGTGTCTGACTCTTTGACCCCACGGACTGCAACATGCTAGGCTTCCCTGTCCTTCACCATCTCCTGGAGGTTGCTCAAGTTCATGTCCATTGGGTTTGTGATGCCATCCAACCATCTCAATCTCTGTCTCCCCCTTCTCCTCCGGCCCTCCTCTTTTCCAGTGTCAGGGTCTTTTTACAATAAGTTGGTTCTTTGCATCAGGTGGCCGAAGTATTGTAGTTTCAGCTCCAGCATCCAGCGTTGATTTCCTTTAGGATTGACTGGTTTGATTTCCTTGCAATCCAAGGGACTCTCAAAAGTCTTCTCCAACACCACTGTTCAAAAGCATCAATTCTTCAGCACTCAGCCTTCTTTATGGTCCAACTCTTGCATCTGTACATGACTACTGGAGCAACCATAGCTTTGATTTTGTGGACCTTTGTTGGCAAAGTGATGTTTCTGCTTTTTAATACACTGTCTAGGTTTGTCATAGCTGTTCTTCCAAGGAGCAAGCATCTTTTAATTTCATGGCTGTAGTCACCATCCACAGTGATTAGGAACCCAAGAAAATAAAATCTGTCACTGTTTCCACTTTTCCCCTGTCTGTTGCCATGAAATGATGGGACCAGGTGCCATGATCTTAGTTTTCTGAATGTTGAGCTTTAAGCCAGCTTTTTCACTCTCCTCTGTCACCCTCATCATGAGGCTCTTTCTGCCACTAGAGTAGTGTCATCTGCATATCTGAGGTTGTTGATATTTCTCCCAGNGAAATGATGGGACCAGGTGCCATGATCTTAGTTTTCTGAATGTTGAGCTTTAAGCCAGCTTTTTCACTCTCCTCTGTCACCCTCATCATGAGGCTCTTTCTGCCACTAGAGTAGTGTCATCTGCATATCTGAGGTTGTTGATATTTCTCCCAGCAGTCTTGATTCCAACTTGTAATTCATCTAGCCTGGCATTTCATATAGTGTACTCTGAATATAATTTAAATAAGCAAGTTGACAGTATACAGCCCTGACATACTCCTTTCCCAATTTGGAACCAGTCCATTGTTCCATGTCCAGTTCTAATTGTTGGTTCTTGTCCTGCATACAGGTTTCTCAGGAGGCAGGTAACGTGGTTTGGTATTCTCATTTCTTTAAGAATTTCCCACAATTTGTTGTGATCTACACAGTCAAAGACTTTAATGTAGTCAATGAAGCAAAAGTAGATGTTTTTCTGGAATTCTCTTGCTTTTGCTATGGTCCAATAGATGTTGGCAATTTGATTTCTGATTCCTCTGCCTTTTCTAAATCTAGCTTGTTCAAATAGATCTAACTTGCTCTAATTAAGGAAGATCCACATAAAATCTTTCAAAAGTAGAATTCCGTGACTTCTTCCAGTGGCCTTGTAGAAGGAAATAAAGCTCTGTATCACATATAGGTCTAATTAATGGAAGACCAGGAGCTGACTGTGGCTCAGATCATGAACTCCTTATTACCAAATTCAGACTTAAATTGAAGAAAGTAGGGAAAACCACTAGATCATTCAGGTATGACCTAAATCAAATCCCTTATGATTATACAGTGGAAGTGAGAAATAGATTTAAGGGCCTAAATCTGATAGATAAAGTGCCTGATGAACTATGGAATGAGGTTCGTGACATTGTACAGGAGACAGGGATCAAGACCATCCCCATGGAAAAGAAATGCAAAAAAGCAAAATGGCTATCTGGGGAGCCCTTACAAACAGCTGTGAAAAGAAGACAGGTGAAAAGCAAAGGAGAAAAGGAAAGATATAAGCATCTGAATGCAGAGTTCCAAAGAATAGCAGGAAGAGATAAGAAAGCCTTCTTCAGTGATCAATGCAAAGAAATAGAGGAAAAGAACAGAAAGACTAGAGATCTCTTCAAGAAAATTAGAGATACCAAGGGAACATTTCATGCAAAGATGGGCTTGATAAAGGACAGAAAATGGTATGGACCTAACAGAAGCAGAAGATATTAAGAAGAGGTGGCAAGAATACACAGAAGAACTGTACA
>SJYX01004312.1:300328-319262 GCA_006410675.1 Oreotragus oreotragus | reverse complement strand
GACTGAGCGACTGAACTGAATGGAAGATCCATGGAGTTTCAAGTTTCAGAATGGCTTCATGGACTTGTGGAAGTAAAGATACTGCATAGAAATAGTCTATGAAATGAAAGTATGTCTAGTTCCTTCCCTGTGATGGGCCAGAAGTTTACAGAATCCACCCCCACACTCCCAGGCTGTCGTGCTCTGTGTCTTTGAGGAGTTCTGCATATAAAGGTCAAGCCACTGCTTGCTGTTGTCTTTCCACTGACTCTGCATGTTAGCCTGACTCTTGTCCTAAATGCCAATGAGGGTGTAATATCTACACTCTTCTGTAGTAAACTGGTGTGTCACTCTTTGTTCAGCTTCATGAGAATTATGTGATATGTAATAAATAATGGCTAAAGACGCTTCCTTATGCAACTCCTTAATTTACCAATAAACCAGTTTAATGATTTTAAAACACACTATATTAAGGTACAGTTTTACACCAGCTGCATTCATTTATGCTCTTTGTGTGTGTATGTGACTATGCTCTAGGATCTTAGTTCCCCCACCAGGGATCATACCTGGGCCCTGGCAGTGAAAGTGCTGAGCCGTAACCACTAGACCACTGGAGAATTCCCCATTTATGCTATTTTTGTGGTTGAGTATATTCATCTTACCTTCCCGCTCTAGCACCCTCATCTAATACCTCCCTTTCAATTATTTTGCCTGGAAACTTTTTAAAAAAACAAATTCTTGCCTTTTTCGTGATGCTGACCCAAAGGAATACAGTGTATGTTTGGAAGGCAGAATTAAATTACCCTGATTGTTTTTGTCCAGCTTTTAAGTGACCCCATGGACTGCAGCATGCCAGGCTTCCCTGTCCCTCACTTTTTCCCGGAGTTTGCCCAAGTTCATGTCCATTGGATTGCTGATGCTATGCAACCATTTTATCCTCTGATGCCCTCTTCTTCTCCTGCCCTCAACCTTGGTCAGCTGTTTGAGTTAGGATTTTGTCCAGCTTTTAAGTGACCCCATGGACTGCAGCATGCCAGGCTTCCCTGTCCCTCACTTTTTCCCGGAGTTTGCCCAAGTTCATGTCCATTGGATTGCTGATGCTATGCAACCATTTTATCCTCTGATGCCCTCTTCTCCTCCTGCCCTCAACCTTGGTCAGCTGTTTGAGTTAGGTGACCGAAGTATTGGAGCTTCAGCTTCAGCATCAGTCCTTCCAAAGAGTATTCAGCATTGTTTTTCTTTAAGATTGACTGATCTTCTTGCTGTCCAAGGGACTCCCAAGAGTCTTCTCCAGCACCACAGTTCAAAAGCATTAATTCTTTGGCACTCTGCCTTCTTTACGGTCCAATTCTTACATCCATACATGACTACTGGAAAGATCATAGCCTTGATTATATGGACCTTTGAGGATTATGTTACATTCAGTTCAGTTCAGTCACTCAGTTGTGTCCGACTCTTTGCGACCCCATATATTGCAGCACGCCAGGCCTCCGTGTCCATCACCAACTCCCGGAGTTCACTCAAACTCATGTCCATTGAGTCTGTGATGCCATCCAGCCATCTCATCCTCTGTCATCCCCTTTTCCTCCTGCCCCCAATCCCTCCCAGAATTAGAGTCTTTTCCAATGAGTCAGCTCTTTGCATGAGGTGGCCAAAGTACTGGAGTTTCAGCTTTAGCATCATTCCTTCCAAAGAACACCCAGGGGTGATATCCTTTAGAATGGACTGGTTGGATCTCCTTGCAGTCCAAGGGACTCTCGAGTCTTCTCCAACACCACACTTCAAAAGCATCAATTCTGCGGCCCTCGGCTTTTTTCACAGTCCAACGTTCACATCCATACATGACCACAGGAAAAACCATAGCCTTGACTAGACGGACCTTTGTTGGCAACGTAATATCTCTGCTTTTCAATATACTATCCAGGTTGATCATAACTTTCCTTCCAAGGAGTAAGCACCAATGAACTCTTCTCCCAGTATTTACATTTTGGAGCGGGCCCTTCTCTCTGAATGTGGGTTTGGTCAGAGATGTTAACTAACAGCATCAGCCAAAGTGATACTGTAAGTTCCAGACATAAGCTTTAGGAAGTCCCAGTAATTACCTCTAAGAAGTCCAGTTACTCTAATGGAGATGGCATGTGGATGGAGAGAGGCCATAGAAGTTACCCTACCGGAGAGAGAGAGGCCTGGCTTTTCCAGTGTCCTAGCTGGTCCCTGCCAGCTCAGTGCAGCCTCCTGTGATGACTCGCAAGATGAACGGAAGAGTTGCCCAACTGAGCCCAGCCTAGACTGCAGCATTGTGAGCAAGTAAAGCAATTATTTCTCTAAGCTACTAAGCTTTAGGATGGTTTACTATGCAGCAATAGATCGATGAAAACACCCCAACATTAAAAAATGTGTCATAATAGCTACTTAGTAATAATCTGTATTTATATGCTATAAAACTGAAATATAAGTTATTGCTCATCAGATTTTTTCTTTTTTAGAGTTTATTGTATAGTCATGGTACTGTTCGGCTATTTAACATGTGTTACTTATTTTAAAAAGTTTTTATTTTTGATTGGAGGATAATTGCTTTACAGTGTTGTGTTGATTTCTGCTGTACAGCAATGTGAGTCAGCCATGAGAATATAACACCTCTCTCCTGTGTGCTTGTTGTCGTTCAGTTGCTACGTCATGTCCAACTCTGTCGCCCCTCTGAACTGCAGCACGCCAGGCTTCCCTGTCCTCTATCTCCTGAAGTCTGCTCAGATTCTTGTCCATGGAGTTGGTGATCAGCTCTTAAAATAAGTTTATCACGGTACTATGTGCTGTTTATGAATACATTTACATCAAGAAGGAAAGAATAAAATAGCCATTGGAGGATTTGAATGCTACTCAGTGGTGTTATTAAATACAAGTGTTAGAAAGTACTGATGACTTTGAAGATTTTGACTTCAATTTAGACCACAAAGTTGGAAGAGAAATGTAAGCAAAACATTAAAAATATTATTTTTTGATGAGATGCATTAAGTTCCTTTTCCTTTCAGAATCCTTTTTCTTTTTCAACTGATGTTTCAAGGTAAATACCTGGGTAGGTTGACTGACTACAAATGTTTTCACTCAAGCACTACTGCTGCTGCTGCTAAGTCGCTTCAGTCATGTCCGACTCTGTGCGACCCCAGAGATGGCAGCCCACCAGGCTCCCCTGTCCCTGGGATTCTCCAGGCAAGAACACTTGAGTGGGTTGCCATTTCCTTCTCCAATGCGTGAAACTGAAAAGTGAAAGTGAAGTCGCTAAGTCGTTTCCGACTTCACGACCCCCTGGACTGCAGCCCACCAGGCTCCTCACTCAGTCCATGGGATTTTCAAGGGAAGAGTACTGCAGAGCTCCTAAATCTGTCTGTGAGCAGCTTTCTTAAAAGAGCGAGGAAGCTTAGAAAATAGTTTTTCCACAAAGTACACAACTCCTGAGCAAGCTTTTGTTCTGTGGACAGATCTGATTCATCAAGAAACATCAAGATAATTGTCACGATTTAAATTTTTAAAAGAAACCAAGAAGCCTTTGGCTCAAGTATAAAACTTTCTGTTGCTTTCTTGGCATGACGCCTTGAGTTGAATATTTTGTGCTGTATGTTTTTTTGTTTCGTATTTTTGCCCCTGGTACAGGAAACTGCAGAACAAAATATATTCATTTTGGTAACCAGTGCTGGTCCTTTGGTGACTCACTATTCTTGAGTGATTAGTGCAGAAAGAAGAGGCTGACACTTGAATGCTGCTCCCTAGTGGATATAGATGATGAGCCAAGATCTCATTCTTTCATCACAGATATTTTGTAAAGCTGGGAATCACTATTTTGACACAAGAAGGACAACATTCACATGCAAGCCCTCTCCTGTTTGGTAACTTTTTTCTTCCCAGTATAATATGCTCCATTTTAATTAAAATTCTTAATGGGCTTTGACAGTGTACATTTGAATACACCAGTGTTCCCTCCCTCTTGGCGTTCATCTGTGTGATCGTGTAAAAGTAATTTTATAGAGAAGCATTTTCTTTCAAAATTGTAAGCTTCCACAAGGTGGAATCATATCTTACTTGCTCAAGACTGTATAAGATCTGAAATCTAAGATAGATCTGAGCTCAAATTGTTTTTTGAATTAATGAATTTAGCTTTTTAGTCTACATTTCCCATACTGCCCTCCCCAACCCCCTGCCTCCCCACCCGCCACTCCAACCTGCAGCTAGGAGTTACTGGTCTAGGTAGAAGGCTGACCATTCCAGATGGGCAGCTTACGTTGAAGCAGTCACATTTTCGTACTTCTTTCTCATTGGATAGTCATTGATTTTTTTTTCTCCCCCAGTTTCATAAAGCATTGATAATAATTTTTAATTCAAGTATGTGTCATGTGCTGAGTCTTTTCACCTTACAGTTTCTAATGCTTACATGATATTATTTGGAGTTAGGATTAAAAATATTGGCATTGTTGATTTTCTCATAATTCCCTGTTGAAAACCTGTGTAACCAGGGATTTATGTGGAATGTTAAGAATGTTTCAGTGTTTCTGGAATTACTGATTTGGAAGGTGCTTGAGTAACAAAGATGCTTTAGAAAAGTTTTTGTAGCCCTATAATTATATGATAAAAATTTTAGGTTCTTGGGAACTTTACTAAGATTCTGTGTTAATTGTTTGTGTTTAAAATTTCCCCTCACCTAAAAGAATATAAAGAAATTTTGGTTTTCAGTTTACCTTTTTGCCCAGAATATGTCATACTCTATTTTATTCATTTTTTAAAAAATTTAAATAATACATATTGAGCACTTATTTTATGCCAGATACCTCTTAAGTCCTTGAGGTACAACAGTGAGCAAGAAGACCAAGATCCCCCCTCTGGGGATGCCTGCCTGGCTGTATAGAAAAGCAGACAAACGATGCTAACAGCAAAAAAGAGTTGTTAGAGCAGGCACAAGATGGTGAGTGCAGTGGAAGCAGTAAAGCAGGGCAGTGGGGATAGAGAAGAAGGGGTTGTAATTTTAAATGAGCTGAGCCAGCCTCTTTAAGAAGGTGACTTCTAAGCAAAGCCGGAGGAGGTGAGGGAGTCAGAAGATGCAGGCCTGGAGCGGCTTCCTGAAGAAGGAAGGGTAGGGAAGGAAGGAAAGGGGTGGGAACGGGCCAGAGCAGGCTACAGGCTGCTGCTGCCTCTGAGGGATACTTTGATGGCTCAGCTTGTCCAGACTGCTGCTACATAATGCTAGCGCTTATGAACCTTATTGGAAATGATCCTTTTATTATCCTATTATCAAATAAAGCAACACCAAAAGAAGAAATTACTAGAAAGAATCATGTCATAAGTTATGACCTACAAACCTCTGTTTTCTCCGTATGGTCTTGAGGCCCTGTGTAAATCACACAATGCCTTAGTGACAGATGACTGTGGTTCTGGAATTCCTGATCAGGCCCCAGAGGCCTTTTAGATGTTTAGGGTTCAAAACTATTGACCTTATATTCAAGGCTGGAAACCACATAAATCAGATAATTAGAATGAAAGGAGTGGAAATATATAAAATTCCTTACATCTGTGCCTATGTATAGTTAAGTACTCTGCAGCTGTTAATTGAATCTAGATCAGAATTTTAACTAGGTGCTGAATTTTAATATCTATATACCTGTATAGAAAACACGTGTCAGTTCTAAAATCTTTACTTATTCATGGCTGTGCTGGGGTTTGTGGCCGCTTGGGCTTTTCTCTGGTTGCAGAGAGCAGCGCTACTCTCTAGCTGGGGTGTGCAGGCTTTTCATCGTGGTCGCTTCTTTTGTTGAGGCGCATGGTCTCCGGGGGCTTCAGCAGTGTAGTTCTCAGGCTCTAGAGCACAGGCTTAGTGCTGGCACGCAGCCTTAGTTGCTCTGTGGCAAGTGGGATCTTCCTGGAACAGGGATTGAACCCAAGTCTTCTGGATTGGCAGGCAGATTCTTTACCACTGAGCTACCAGGGAGGCCCAATTTTTGTTTAAAAAGTAATAATATTTTTTTCTCATCTTTGTTTTACATACCACCTTATTCCTTCTCTTATGGTCTCTACTCCTCCAAATCAAAATCAGATGTTTAATTAATAACAGTAATAACAACACAACAATGCCCGTGTCTCCCTTTTAAAAACATTGATTTATTTGTATATTACACATCTTCAGCTTTATGGTCCAGATGGATTTTTAACCTGACCACCTGACATTTTAAAAGATACTGCTTCCTATTGACTATTACAATATGAAAATAACTATTTTCAAAAAAGTTTTTGCTGTCTTCTTGTTCTGATTTCCGTTTTTAAACGATGAATACATATAAACTTGAAAAATAAGTTTTATCTCTTATTAGAAGTGAAAGGTTTTTGTTGAATCATGACGCCAGGATTTTTGGCCTCCGGAGGAGAAGAATTTAATCTGGGGCCAGAGACGAGGCTTGATTGTTCAGGGCTTTTGTGTAATAAATCAGAAGTAGAAGTGATCCTGTTAAAATGGTAGCTAATTATACCATAATTTTTACTTCATATTTTTAGTTTTGATATTGTTGAGGGCCTGCTGTGTGCCAGGGGTTGACTAGGTGCTCACACAGGCACAGCTTCATCTCACATACTTGTGTTTTTAAACATACGTAAATGAGTATGGGCTTGAGTATTGGCCCTACCAGTTTTAAAAATGTGCCCTCATTCCAGTTAATTACTTAATTCTGTGAGATTCAATTTTCCCATTTATAAAAAATGGGACTAGTGATACCTTCAGCATTATGAGGAATGAAGATGATGCCTGCAGAATCTCTAACCTAGTGCTTGACATGCAGTAGACCTCGGGAAATGGTAACTGCTGTTAATTAAAAAAAAAAACAACAGTGTCTCACTTATTAGCTGTTTTGGCTTGATTTGCTTTCATCTCGACGTGTCTTCTACCTAATGTGTTAAGCTTACCTTTCCTTACTCTGCTCGTCAGCGTTTTGAAAATAACCACCTAAGTGTTTGATGAGTATGTTTATGAAGCAGATCCAGTATTTAAAAGAATCTTAGCATAAAATACTTGAGAATGATTACCCTTTAATTATAGTGTCTTTCTTTGAACTCCTGAGTTTCCTTTTTATTATTTTTTCCTTGCAGGCCCACAGCCCTTATCTCCTTATGCTTGGCCTCCTTCTAGATTCTTCCCACTAATTACTCCCTGTTCTCCTCTCTCGCCACTCTGTTCTACACTATGCACTGTTGCTAGAATAAATTTCTTGAAACATCACCATACCTCTCCTTTTATTTTCTTAAAACATTTACCTTGGCTCTTTGTCACCACGTTCGAAGTTCTTTGACTAATCTCCATGGTTCACTACCGTCTGAAACCTGCTCACTTCCTTATTCAGTTTAACTTTCCATGATTCCTGAAGTCAGTCCGTGGACACCATGCACAACCCTATGTGTTTTGCCTCCGTTCCTTTGTTGTCATTCACGCACTAAGTCATGTCCTACTCTTTGCAACCCCATGCCACGCTTCCCTGTTTTTTACTATCTTCCAGAGTTTACTCACTTCCTTACCTGCAGCTTTTTGTGTGTCTTGTTCTTTCTGCTCACATTCTTCCTCATCTTCTCTTTCTCAAGTCAAACTCATTTTGTAAGGATGTATTCACATTCTACATTCCTTTCAAATGTCTCTTCCTGACTCTAATTTCAGCGATTAAAAAAAAAAATCATGCATGACATAGTAAAACATTAGAGAATGTATTTTGTAAAGTACTAACTGCTCATTTTAGTCTTATATCTTGAGCAGAGATACACATTCTTTGTAGAACTGGCCTCTTTCACTAAATGTAGAATCTTTCAAATTTACCTGTGCTGCTGTATGTGCCAGTACTCATTCCTTCTTTTTGCTGAGTAGTGTCCCAGTGTTTGAACATACCTAAGTATAATTATCCATTTTCCTGTTGAGGAACGTTTGGATCACTTCCAGTTTAGAGAACTGGGTTTGATTTCTGGATCAGGAAGATCCCCAGAGAAGGGAATGGCTACCCACTCCAGTATTCTTGCCTGGAGAATTCCATGGACAAAGAACCCTGGGGAGGTGCAGTCCATGGGGTTGCAAAGAGTTGGGGATGACTGAGGACTAACGCTGGACCATTATGAATGTAGCTGTGAATATTTGTATATAAGTCTTTGAGTGAAAATTGTTTCATTTCTCTTGAGTAAATACCTCTGAGTGGGATTGCTTGGTCAAAGAATTAGTAAAAGATTAACTTTGTAAGAAACTACCACATATTTTTTCTGAAGTGGTTGGAATATATGAGAATTCTAGTTGCTGTCCAACCCTGCTGTTGGCATTCTTTTCAATTTAACCTTTTGTGTGTGTGTGTGTGAAAATATGTCTCATTGTAGTTTGAATTTTCACTTCCTTGAGATTGACTATGTTTATGTCTACTTATTGGCCATTTGTACACGTCTTTTCAGGTAGAACTTCTCCAGGTCTTCGCCAGTTTTTGTTGGGTTGTTTGTCTTTTGATTATTGTGTGGTAATTTGTCATGTATTCTTGTTATAAGCCTTTTTTCAGCTCTGTGGTTAGGGATATTATCTCACATTGCCTTTTTTTTCTTAGCAACTCAGAGGGAACAATTCTAGAAAACTGGCGCTTTAGACAGTGTCTTCACAGAGCTGTGTGAATGGGAGGGCTAGAGGCCAGGCAGCTAGAAGGAACCTCCATCTTATGTTTTCTCTTTCTAGAAGAAGAAACATGTTTTTAAGTAGTTGAGCTTGCTTTCCTAGAAAAGCCTTGCCCATGACCTCGCAGAAGATTTCTATGTATTATTAACAAGAACTAGGTTACTTGGCTTCAAAAGAATAAGTAGCTAGAATTTAAAAACTGGTTTCTCTATAAGGATCAGAAGGGTATATACTTTGATATTTCATGCAGTTGAAGAGTAAAATTTATTAGGTGGCTATTATTTTGTGTGAATGAAATATACTTATCCAAGATTGTCAAGTTTTATCCTGAAGATAGTTTCAGGTAATACCCTTAATTGCTCCCTGGAGATGGACAGGAGAAATAATTTGACGGTCTCCAGATGGCCATTAAAAAGCACTACATTTCCCTAAAGTTCCTAATTACAAACTATCCATTTTGTTGTATTTCCTCTCCAGACAAACCAAGTAATCCTGATGTGAGTATGACTCTGCTGTAACCCAGATTTAACTTTATTAAAACAGATGGTACAAAAGGAGAAGAAAAGTCTTTTACCATCCCCTATGGGCAAAGCTCAAACTTATTTATCCTCATCCAAAGCAGTTTCTCTCTGTTTTGGCCTGACTTCTGGGAGCCCAGCACTCTTAAAAGATGTTTTCTTGAAAATAGTGAGCTCTTTTCTTGTCTGTCCCAGTGTTCTTGGCTGAGCTTCCCATATTCTGGCTGCTTTTACTCATTAATATTCAGCCTGATCCATAGTGACTGAGAAGGCAGCAAAAGGCTGGAAACTAGTGCAGTGAAAGATCCTACCAGGGCTTTCTGAGGAAAGATGCAAATGTCCCCAGGAATAGTGTACCCAAGTTTCATTTTCTTAAGTCAGTTCAATACTTAAGGCTTTCAACCCATTTAAATAGGAAGTTTTTTTTTCCCTTTTCCTTTTGATGTGAATTCAACTAGGATTTAGCTTTTCTGCCTCCTTTACAGTAAATATACTTTTCTTGTTGAGAATAAAATAATGAATCAGATTAAGATAAACATAACACATTTCTTAGCTCAGGGATTCTTACCCTGATTGACAAATATTAAATTGTTTAAGAATTACTGTTGGCCATGTGGCTGAGATGAAATTGATGATAAAAGTGGAAACTGTAACTTCAGAATTAGTTGCTTCCTTTTCAGCATACTGAAAAACATATTTAGCTCTTCATCCAAGGATACAATTATTTCTTATAAGACAGCTTTGAAAAGAGTAATCTCCATATATAATTTCCAAAGTTTTACACTGTAGAATCTTCCAATAGAGATTTTTTTTTTTTTCTTCATGAGAAAGTGATTGTGTTCTGTTCAAGAAAATGCGAAAAATACATAAAGAGTGTGGTCATTATATTTTTAGACTGTACTACTTTTTTATGAAGCTTGTTTTCATAGAAATCAATTTCTAAATCCTGTTTGCTTATGAAGGTTTGAGGCTTCCTATAAGGTTAGAAGGAAATCCTATTATCACAAATGCTTTTATAATGTAATTTAGGTGAATTTTGTTAGCAGAAATGCCTCCACAACTAAATTTGTGTATTAAAATTTTTTTTTAAAATTCAGTATAATCTTGATATAAAAATTACTTGGCAGCAAACAAATTTGATATTTTTAAGTTATAGTGGGATCTGGCCTTCATTGAAATAGTGACGACTGTTCCTTGCTACCCCATCTATTGTCCACACTGTAGTAGCTTCTGGGCAAGGCTGATGGGTTGGGGATAGAAACCATTACTTCCCCCTTGGACACTAACTTCAGTCAGTGTTATGAACAGAATATTCTTATCATCTGTACAGGCAATAGAGCTTCTCAAGATGATTTCAGTATTGAACATGCTTTTTTTTTTTGAAGTTGCAGCCGTGGAGGAGGACTGTGTTTTATCATCAGAATTCTGATAGTGCCTCTCTGAGGCTGATACGGTAGTGGAGGCCGACTGGAAGTGGTTGAACTCCATAATGACATGTCTGATGTTTTCTTTTCAGACCTGTCAGTGTCGAATAAAAATGCTTTTTTTGGGCATCCATGTATCCCATAAATGTTTACTTGTTTAGTTGCCAAGTCGTGTCCGACCAGCTCTTTGCAGCCCCGTGGACTGAAGCAGGCCATGTCTTCCACTATCTCCCGGAGTTTGCTCACACTGTCCATGGGGTTGCTACCAGTTGGACACGACTGAGCGACTTCACTTTCCCTTTTCAGTTTCATGCATTGGAGAAGGACATGGCAACCCACTCCAGTGTTCTTGCCTGGAGAATCCCAGGGACGGGGGAGCCTGGTGGGCTGCCGTCTCTGGGGTCGCACAGAGTCGGACACGACTGAAGCGACTTAGCAGCAGCAGCATGTCCATTGAGTCGGTGATGCCATCTAACTGTCTCATCCTCTGTCACCCTCTTCTTCTGCTCTCAATCTTTCCCAGCATTAGGGTCTTTTCCAGTGAGCCGGCTCTTTGCATCAGGTGGTCAAAGTATTGGAGCTTCAGCAACAGTCCTTCCAATGAACATTCAGGAGTGATTTCTTTTAGGATGGACTGGTTTGATCTCCTTGCTGTCTAAGAGACTCTCAAGAGTCTTCTCTAGCACCACAGTTCAAAAGCATCAATTCTTTGGCTCTCAGCCTTCTGTATGCTCCGACGCTCACATCCATACGTGACTACTGGGAAAACCATAGCTTTGACTAGACGGACTTTGTTGGCAAAGTAATGTCTCTGCTTTTTAATACGCTGTCTAGGTTTGTCGTAGCCTTTCTTCCAAGGATCAAGCATCTTTTAATTTTGTGGCTGCAGTCACCGTCTGCAGTGATTTTGGAACCCAAGAAAATAAAATCTATCACTGTTTCCACTCTTTCTTCATCTATTTGCCATGAAGTGATTATGTAATTGTGTAAATATTTACTAAATAATTACTCTATGTAATTGAGTAGTTGAGTTTTTGCATTAGCAGTTTCTGTTAATCAGTGGAGCTTCAAATGCTTGTTAGTCTTGGCCAGTGGCTACTGTGGGAAAAGATTGGAGGAGCATGCTTTCATTACATATAAATAAATAATTTTAATGTAAATAATTCAAAATAATGTTTTAAAATATTTCAAAGTAATCTAGAGTCAGTGTTTTGCGTTATCCAGTGAATGATTCTTTTGGGGATACTCAAGGTAAATTAAAATATTGAAATAGGGGAATTAACCTAACTAGCGTAGGGTGTAATGTTACGAAGTGTGAAGGTAAAGCTATAAGTCCTTGACTCCATAGACCAAATTGACCTTGCTGTTCATGTTGCCAAATAGTATAATCCTTTCCTAGATATACATATTGAAGATGAGGATAGGAAATTAATAGACTTTGATCACAATGAGTGATTATCTAGATGTATAAATTATGTGTATGTATGTGTGTGTTTGTGTTTCCAGATTATGTTGATAAAATATTTAAATAACTTATAGAACTCATAAATGAATGTCTTATATATAGTGTGTTACTGATATATTCTGATGAGTATTATGAAAATTAAGATTTTCTTCTCTGAATGAAGAGCTCATTCAATTTATAAATATATGTGTGTGTGTACATATAGTGTATTTGTGTGTGTGTATGAATGTGAGAGATACTGTGGCCTGATAAAATAAAATAATAGTCAAGCCACCACCATATTGTAATCTAAGATGATGTACAGAGGGCTATTAGTTTTTATATCTCTTGTATAAAGAACCCAGAGAAACCAAACAGGGGAACTGCTATTTTAGACCTAGTTTTTAGGTACAAAGGAGAATAGATTCAGGAACTTTCTATATGGTAAAATTTGTTGATGTTCATCAACTCAGCCTTTGGTATATGCCTAAAATATAGAGTAAAAGGAAGATAATGTCCTGGATTGTATTGACCTACAGAACTGACAAACTGCATAGGGAGCAGTTTGGGAACTGAATATTCTAGGTGTCTAATTTTATGGTCCTATTCTTTTTGGGAACAGGTTTGGCATTAGGTTGGTATTTTTGCATCAAGAAATGTTGAGTAGAGAAGGCTTTCCCATCAACATTTCATTAATCATAATACTGCCCTTAGAAGGGAAAGAATAACAAGTGTTCCGCATTCCTGTATGGGGAAAGTTTAGAAAATAAATTTCACATTATTTTAGGTATTATATATATGTGTGTGTGTGTAGCAGAAATTTCGATATTCAGAAATACGCTGATGGAGTAAGAATGTGTATATGATGTACAGTAATGTTTTGTTTAGTCTTAATTATTAAATGAGATAGTCACTTATAAAAATGTTTATTGATTACACAAGCAACATTTGCTTGTATATTAGAAAATTTAGCAACCTGCCATGTGGAGTTGGTATATGCTGCTGAATTTTGACTTTTTTCTAATATTAATTTAGATCCTAAAGTGTAGCTGAGATTTATATGTGCATATGCATTCATGTATAGACTATTATAGTTTGATATTCTGTTTTTTCATCTATTATGAACATTTCCTCATGTTTTTTGATTGTAATTGTTAATGAAAACAGAATATTCTATCCTATGTATACACCATAATTCAGCCATTTCCCTATTTTTGAACATTTAGGTTTTCTAATTTATGTTTTTACTGTTAGCTTACTATAGTCTGTCATAATCCTTAATAGGCCCAATTGCTTGATTCTTTGATAAGAGTATTTTTGTCATGTCTAATATTATAGTTTATACATGAAATATGTGTATGACTCATTATTTAAGTGAAAATTTAACATGAATATTTACACACACAAACACTATTGCTATTTTTGTTTGAAATTCTGACATTATTCAGAAAGAAATGCTACTTTGAGTAGAGTGAAGACTGATTAGGAAATGTTTTTACACTGTTACATTTAATTATTTTACTTTTTTTTATGTAGCCTTAGATGTGATCATTGTCATCTTTTTCATAAAAGAGAAGAAAACTATCAGTCAGTCAGTCAGTTCAGTTCAGTTGCTCAGTCGTGTCCCACTCCTTGCGACCCCGTGAATTGCAGCACGCCAGGCCTCCCTGTCCATCACCAACTCCTGGAGTTGACTCAGACTCACATCCATCAAGTCCATGATACCATCCAGCCATCTCATCCTCGGTCGTCCCCTTCTCCTCCTGCCCCCAATCCCTCCCAGCATCAGAGTCTTTTCCAATGAGTCAACTCTTCGCATGAGGTGGCCAAAGTACTGGAGTTACAGCTTTAGCATCATTGCTTCCAAAGAACACCCAGGGGTGATCTCCTTTAGAATGGACTGGTTGGATCTCCTTGCAGTCCAAGGGACTCTCTAAACAAGTAAAACTGAGAGTATTGGATAAGGAGTTACTGGGGATGTAAGTTTCACAGTAAGAATATAGCAGTAGGAAACTAGGTCTGATAACCTGGGGACTGGGGGAGTGTGCCCTTTGTGTTTTCATTCCACTGTTTAGAGATTCTTTAACTTGATGGAGGCATAAATTTGATTTGAATATTGAAATTGTGTGCCAGTTAATGAATTAATAGCACAAAGTCTTTAATGCAGCATTCAATTTGTATGTTGAAGACTTAGCCATGTTTTAAATTTTCTGGCAGGAGCAAGCTGCTGTTTTGTTCTTGTCTTTATTTATCCCTTAGGATGACTGTGAGGGGATTGCTGTCAGGATTTTCAAGGCGACCAAAATCCTCAGATGCTCAGGTCACTTATAGAAAGTGCTTGTAGTAGTCACATATAACCTATGCACATCCACACTTTAAATCATCTCTGAATTACTTATACTGCCCTAATGCAGTATAAATGCTATGTAAATAGTTGCCAGGGTGGCAAATTCAAAATAGTTTTTTGGAACTTTTTGGAATTTTTTCACCTGAGTATTTCTGGTTGGTTGAATCCATGCATGTGGAACCTCAGGATACAAAGGGTCAGCTGTATAAACTGTATTATTATTGTCTTTAAACCTCGTACGTCTCAAATTATTTATTTAAAAATATTTTGGACATGATTACTTTGTGATGATTTTTAAAGTCAACTCCTCACACCACCCCGGCTTGTATCATTCAGCTGATCTTTGTGAATTTTTTTCTCTCTCAGGTAACCTTGCTGCTTGTCATTCTAGGGGCCAGCAAAGTACAAATCTAGAGAGGAAAATTGAGATAATGGGCTGAGAAGGGCCAGGAAAAACCCAAATAGCTCCACTGGAGCAGAGAGGGAATCTTTATGACAGAGACTTAGCTTGCTAGGAGTGAAGACTGAGAGACAGAGCCAGGAGCGGGGACGCTTCACTGACTTTTGTTCTCTTCTGTCACACACACACATACATACATACATACACACATACATACATACAATGTACTCAGTACTCAGGCCTGTCAAATGCACTAGGGAAACGAGGAGTATTTTCCTTATGAGATTCCTCCCTGCTGGGATCACAGAGAAGAGATGCTGATACTGAAACTCCAGTGAACAGCTTATTGCAAAAAAGGACCCAGTTTACTGGCTTAATGTGCCCTTGATCCCAAGGGCACTTCACAGGTATGTCTGGTATGTCTGGTGATAGAGCGAAATTTACAGACTATAGAATCAGCCCATCTAAGGACATCAACTGTGAGAAAACGACAGCAGCTGTTTCAGGATTTTTGCCTTAAGAGGAAAGAGATTCTTGCATTAACATCCAACCTAAAAGAGTTAGTTCTAAAAGTTGAATAACAGTCTTTAAGTGGACCGATCAGGCAGGTCTGGATGGTTGTTTCCAGATGTTTCTTTCCCAGATCAACAATTTGTTGGCTAAGAAGGTACATGGAATGATTTGAACACCTCAGAGCCAGGGATCATTTGATCACTTAAAACCAGACTGTCTGGAGACAGCCTTCTGCCTTTTCTTGATTCTAACAATGGATTGTTGTAGCCTCTAGTGCCTTCGTGTAGGGTCACGAAACTGACTGATGCTGAAGGCAGGAGAGAAACACCCCTCAACAGTAATTTTCCACAGAGAAATGCTGGGACAAGGAAACAACATTTATTCATCAGACAGTTTTGAGCTTACACTGTATTCGTGGCATTGTCTAAGAAAAGGACTCCTGCAGAGATACAGAGCAGTTATGTACTGAGGCGTGAGGGGTGATTGTTGAAACTTGAAGTGGAAATAGACATGAAATCTGAAAAAACAATGTCTGGATGTAATCAGGACACATGTTTACCTGGAATTTTATTTAGAGAGTTAACGGTTTGTTTTTCTGGTTATTTATCCCACACTTCCCTGACAGAACTTGAGGAGGACCTGTAATTCAAAGTAGTAGAGATAGGTACAGATATTTAAGAAATTTGGATTTTTCCAAGGATCCATTAAGGTTTTTGCTGATGCCCTTCTGCTGTCATTTAGGACCTTTGGAAACATTAAAGTTCATTTGTATGGGGAAGAAATGTTAGAGGGGTTTTGATTGTATTTAATCCAGGTGGAAGAAATGTGAGGAGGAGCAGAGGGGAACCTTACTGATCTGAGTGTCATGAGCACAGGGTTTCTGAAAGATATTAATTGCCCACTCAGGCTAAAGGGGGCATCTGCTGTTCTACTTTGACATCACATAATTTCCCCGGGCAGTCTCATTTCATCCATTCTGTTTTCTGTCCTTGGGGGAATTGCTCTCAGCCTTCTAACTCCAGACTCACGCATGCAACTGCAGCGACCCGAGGCCCCTTGTGTCGCACTGTGGACGCGTAACAGCTGCCCCCCCCTCCTCTTCTCCATACTTTCTCTCCCAGCGATTTCAGAGTCTCACTTCTCTAAGCATGTCCACTGACCGGCACCATCAGTGTCACCTGGCTTGTTGGAAATGCCGAGGTTCCAGCCCCAGTCCAGACCTACTGAATTTGAATCTGCATTTTGACAAGCTGTCTAGGCAGTTCTGCTCACATTAAAGTTTCAGACATACTGTCTTAAACTCTGCTGTTCCTCTCACATCCAGTCAGTCAGTTACTAATGTCAAAAGGTTGTCTCTCCTCAGTAATCTCAATAATCAGGAGAGTGGGTTGGACTTGTAGCTGTTGAGAAGCACACTGACGAGGACTAAAGCTCTCAGAGTGCCTCAGGCTCCAGCCTTCCTGTCGTCTCCTTGCCTCCTTCAGTCGTTTACCCGCCTGTCCCTGAAATCATCAGTTTGCAAGCACCTGTCCCTGGCTACCCTCACTTCACTGTGCCGGGCCTTTATTTTCTCTGGACCGAGTCACTTAAACCTTGTTCTCATCTGCTCACCCTCAGATCCATCTGCCTATAAATCCAGATTCCACACCTGCTGGAATTCCTCAGTGGCGTCTCATGACTCAGCGCTCTTTTTTAGAAGTAACTCCTTGAACACACCTGAGTGTTTCCATCCTGTTTTGTGCTTTGCTTCCCCACCCCCCCGAACTCTTCCTTCCTGCTCAGCCCTTGGACCTCACTGCAGTGTCACCTACGCTGTCTGCTCCTGACCGCTCCCGCTGCCCATCCTGTCCTCCACGGCCAGAGGCAGGTTCCTGGGTGTCTGTGCTCCCCCATACAGCAAGGTTCCGTCCTTGCGAGCAGCACTGTGGTTTTGTCTGTCCCTGATGTTTTGTGGGTGAGTGCAATGTCTGATAACTATAGTGAGGAATCAGTAGTTGTTTCTTGACTTGAATTCGTTACACTGACTAGGAAATTTTGTTTGCCTAGAGTTATTAAAATAGCCAAGTCTTTTCCCTCTCTTCTGGAACTCAGATAGGCATAATTGGATCAATCATAGTTTTTGGCTTATGATAGATTATTGTTGATCTGCGTGTGCCTCCCTTGATTTATTTAATAGAAAATTAATGTGCACTCCTAAAACCTCTTCTTCCTCAATGTGAGAACCAGTACATTATTTTTCATCTTTTCATCTACACACATCTCCTTTGTATAGTCCCCTGCTTCCCTGCTGCCTTCCCTCTCCTGTCTTCCATCTTTGACAGCATATTCTTGGATTCCCTTCGCCATTTCTTCTGTGCCAGGCATGCTGATGAGCAAGCTCTTTATTAATTTAGTGAATCCTCCAAACAACCCCACAAAGCAAGCAATACAATAAAGTCTCTCTTTTCTCTATTGACGCGATTTGAAGGCAGTAGTTACTATCATCTTAAATAGGAGTGGTGGCACATGCCATCCTCACCTGATCGTTGACTGTTTAAATCAGCTCACAGTATTTCTTCAGTAGGCATGGGGTTAGTTCTTGGTTTCAAGTGTATGCTCCTAGCACTCTTAGACCCTTGCTTCACTGCAGCACTGTTTTCCTTCAATAAGGTTTGTATTTGGAAAGGCTGATGTTTTTAGCCTACTTGCTATCTATTAAGATAAATCTGTTTGATATGGAACTTACCTGGAAATATGAGAAATCATAATGTTTTTCCTTCTGTAAAAATCTTACTGAGTTTCTAGTTCTTGTTTGAGTTGAGTGTGGCTTGTTCTTCTCTCTTTCACTATTTGGGATCAAAATATTTTCTTTTAAAATAAATATTTTGGCTTTATATATATTTTATAATTTTTTATAGATAGAGTGATTATATGAGTATTTATGAATTAAATGTAGAACAGCTTTTGCTGAAGTGTACTGGTTAATACTAGGACTGACTGAAATTAGAACTTTAAACATTGTACTGTATGGTCACTTTAATTATAAGAATGATTTTTTTGAAAGATTGTCAGATTTTTCTAATTCACTCGAATCTTTCTTGAGGAATGGAATTTAGTTATATTTTGAAATTTTTCCTTTTTTAATATAGATTTTCTGGAAAATCCCATGAATGGAGAAGCCTGATAGGCTACAGTTCATGGGGTCGCAAAGAGTCAGATCCAACTGAGCAACTTCACAATACATTTATCAAATGTATTGATGTATTTCCTACTCACATATCTTTAGGGTTTTGTCCATTCTTTCCAGTTAAAAAATCTTTTAACTTTATGCATTGATTGGTCATTTTCAAAAGAGTCATCCACAATTTTTGGTTGTCAGTTTCATTTCATTTTCCTTTTCTATTTGTTTCTTTATCAGGTTTGCCTTTTCTAATTTTATTTTGGCCTGCTCATTGCTTCCCTAAGTTCCAACTCAAGAGGCTTGATTTATTGTGCTTTTCTTTTTTAATTTTGTTACCAATATAATCACTTAGTTGGAGAGCAGTGAACTTCTTCGTACTGCCTAGCAGCTTTCCATGCATTTTGTTATCTCATCTACTGAAAAATATTATATTCTGAATTTCTTCCCAGCTTTAGTCTTTAGGATACTTTGGTACTGATTTTTTTTTTTT
>SJYX01004312.1:271768-300228 GCA_006410675.1 Oreotragus oreotragus | reverse complement strand
CATTTGACAAAATTCAACATCCATTTATGATAAAGAAAAAAAAAAAAAAACTCAACAAAGTGGGAGTAGAGGGAACATACCTGAAAGTAATACAGGCTACATACAAACCCACAGTTAACATCATAATTAACACTGAAAAGCTGAAATTGTCTCCTCTAAGGTCAGGAACAAGACAGGAATGCCCACTCTTACCAGTTTTATTCAATATAATCTTGGAAGTCCTAGCCAGAGCAATTAGGCAAAAAAAGAAATAAAAGGTATCCACACTGGAAGTAACTAGCTTTGGTGAAGATGTAGAGAAAAGGGAACATTGGTACACTGCTGGTGGGAATGCAAATTGGTGCAGCCACTATAGAAAATAATACGGAAGGTCCTTAAAAAATTAAAAATAGGACCAAGATATAGTCCAGCCATTTCACTCCTGGGTATATATCAAATAAAGTTAAAACACTAATTTGAAAAGATATATGCACTCCTGTCTGTGTTCATTTAATCATTATTTAGAATAGACAAGATACGTAAGGAACCTAAATGTTCACCAATAAATGGCTATCACTTTCTGTTACACATACACAATGGAATGATACGCCTCGTGAAAAATAACGAAGTCATGCCACTTGGGACAACAAGGATTAATCTAGAAGGGTATCTTAAATAAGTCAGAAAGTGAAAGACAAAAATGGTATGATTCTGTTTATATGTGGAATCTAAAAAACAAACCAGAAGAGAAGGGAGTTGGGGGTAAGCATAGTGGGTGAAGGGGGTCAAGGGTACGATAAAAGATGGTAACTAGAGTTTGGGTGATGATCACCAAACCTAATGATGTACACCTAAAACTTTTATAATGTTATATACCAATTTCATCTGAACGTGGGGGAGAGGGATGGAGGGAGGGAGAAAGAGATGTGGTTGGTTTCTAGAAGCCACTGAAAGCTTCAGGTTGATAAAAACATATGCCAAAGGACTTGAGTGGAAGACCTTATTCTAACTGCTTTATCAACGGATACTAATCTGCAGTGTAGTTAAATGATTTGCCCAGTTCCCTCCCAGCTAGTTTGTCAGAGCTTCAGTCATTTTCTCTCTGGGTGAATGCTATTTGTCTCCACTCGGAGTTGCCATAACACAGGGACATGCAGCAGTATGCCTGGAGTGCTTCAGCCATTTAAGCAATGAAGCTCTTTCAGGATAGAAAACTTTCTTGCTGTTACATGATATGTTATTCTTATAACAAGAAATACCTTGAAACCATGTATCACAGAGCAGAATGAGATAATTAAGATACTCCAGGATTCTGACGCCATTTACCTGTGTGTGAGGATGATGGGGTATTACCATTTGAGAAATTCCTCACTATACACACTCAATCAAGTGTGTATTATTTAAAGGGTACTATTTACTTCTTTGCTAAGAGCTGAGCCAGGATGGTTTTGAGTTCCTAGGGCATCCTGACTAAATGGTAAATTGGCTGTGACTATTTTTCAAAACAGTAGGTCAAGACCCATTAGAGGGCTGTGAAATCAGTTTAGTAAGTCAGGATTTGTGTGGCCTACTAAATAAGATGTGGGATTTTGTTTCATGGTAGGTGTGAGTTTAAAGACATTACAGAGCATCCATTTGGTCTCCCAACTCTGTTCCCTTTGAGCAGTTGTTCTTCTGAAAGAGACCTCAGTATTTAACTTTGAGGTCCTGTGGGAGGGAGGGAGGCAGACAAGCAACTCCACTGCAGTTATGACCACTGACGGTCCTCCCATTTGTGAGGCATTCGTCACTGCTTTCGTTCTGTGCAAAGCAACTTGTTTTTCTTGAGTTTCCCAAGCTTTCGTACACTGAAGAATCAGAGCTTCAAAATTTTAAACCTAGTAATATTCCACGTCACTCCCCAATTCAACTTCAAAGAAACTCGTAGAATTTTATGGTGTCCTGTGTAAACTGAAAAATCGCATTGCTACAAGAGTCTTTGCTTTTTTGCTTATGGGCCAGATGGAGTACTTTTGTCTTCCGATCTGTTTCAGGGCTGACTGTGTGAATGCATTCTTTTTCTTTTGGTTGGTTTATCAGATGACAGTGTACTTAGAAATTTGCAGTGATGTCAGACATTTGTAAGAGAGAGACCGTAGCTGACTCATTCTTCTGTTCACAGTGTTAGCATTGAGGCTTACGTTCAGTGAATGGATGCATTTACTCCTTGAACACAGTGTCAGGCATGGTGCTAGTTTCTGGAGATACAAAGTTTAATAAGGTACTAATGAGATGGAAGAGAGAGATAAAGAAGAGGAAATAGTTTCAACAGCGTGGAGCCTGCAGGCCAGTGGTCGGGGAATACGGTAGCACTGGAGAGCTTTTTATCTGGCTCTGAGACACCTCCTCTTTGAGAAGGCCCTATCTTAGCTGATAGGTAAGCAGGGGCATTGTGAGCAGGAAATACGGGCATTGGGGACATGATGCTACGTGGGTGCCTGGTAGCACGATACCTGTGATGGGTGCAGTCCTTTCATCACGGAGGGCCTCGTGTGGCTGGCACACCAAGGAGATTCGGCCCTAGCCTATGGACGTGACCTGGAGTGATACAGGCAATATGCGGAATAAATGGACGACTCTGTAGGCTTGTTAAGTGAATAGACATTTAAAACATTATCATAAAGGACACAGGGGCCTTCCTCAGTGGCTCACATGGCAGAGAATCCACTTGCAACGCAGGAGACATGGTTTCGATCCTTGGGTCAGCAAGATCCCTTGGAGGAGGGCACGGCAACCCACTCCAGTGTTCTTGCCTGGAGAATCCCATGGACAGAGGAGCCTGGTGAGCTACAGTCCATGGGGCTGCAAAGAGTCGGACATGACTGTGTGCAGGCGCACACAAGGGACCTTGTGGGACTTTGTATCATTTTGTTGCTTTGAACTTTTGTGATAATGGTTGGTGAATTAATTAATGATAGTCTGTTGCAGACGGGAATGAGACAATAATAGTAGTTCCTGCTTTGTGGAGAATGAAGAATTTTGATTGCAAGTGGGGAAGTTGTGGTGGAGGGAGGAGGAGGAAGAGGAAGGAGGTGAAGACGGTTTAGTCTCCAGGCTGGAGGGAGGGGCTGGAGCGAAGCAGCCCGTGTAGGCTGTGATTTGTGGATGGGGGTGGTCACAGCTGAGGGCGTTAAGAATGCGATAAAGACCTGCCTTCGTGAAGCTCTTTGCTGCTTGGGAAACCCCTTCACCTATATAATTAATTTTGAGCTCAGAAAATCTCTGTTTAAGAAGCAGAACAGCAACAGAAAAGAGGCAGAACAGTAATTCCCATCCAGTTACAGTTGACGTTCAGAGGGATTAAGTGAGATGTTCAAGAATATGCAATTGAGGATTGAAAGATGGGGTTAAACCTTGTTGAATTCCTAACTCCAGAACTCAGGTGCTCTCCGTATTGCTCGCTGCTCAAGGATCTTGGTCCTTTTCCTCCCGCATTGCAAGCAGCTTCCTTCAGCAGAGAAGTCGCTGTGTGAACAGACCCTTAACAGTAGAGACACCTCAGTCAGATGAAGATAGTGTTGGGCTTACTGTCTGAAAACAAAATCATTTTGGTTATATGATGCTTCACTTTGATGACAATCAATTATGCTTTTATGGTTGTGCCTAATGTCATTAAAAATACCCTTTAATCAAATAATAACGTCATGGTGGGGAGACAGGGTGAGTGAAGCTGGAAGCTGGTCAGTGAATAGTGCTGAGAGAATTAACACTCTTTTTTCTGCTCAGTAGTTCGTTTTCATGTACCTATAGCTGAGAGAAATCTGTTCCATTTTTGACTGCTGCAGTATTTTAATTCTGGCAGACTCTTTAGAGATGAGAATGTGAGCATTTATATTTTTATTTGTTTACACAGAAAGGTAAAAATGGTGAAATCCAAGTTAGGTCTGCTGCCCCTTTAACTGTGCTGTGCCAATCAGTTTCTTGCTTCTGATAATGATGATGCACCATTATTATGTAAGATGTCACTGCTGAGGGAGGCTGGGTGATTGGTACACCAATCTCTCTACTATTTTTGCAGCTTCTTATGAATCTATAATTAAAACAAATTTTCTTTAATTGATAAAAAGGTAAAGAAGATTTATCAGTAAAGGTATATTCCCTAGGTTTGAAACCGTTTGCTATGACTTTGTCATAGTACAAATGACATACTCATAATTCACTAATTCACCAGATATTTACAGGGTTCTTTACTTTGTGCCAGGCATTATCCTAGGTGTAGAATAATGGAGATATGCCTTTCTGCAAGGGGTTGGCTGGAAAGAGTCTCAGCCTTGTTTCTGTGCTATGCAGCTGTGATTATTAACCTGAGGCCTGTGGATTTCAGGGTTAACATCTGCGTGCATATGTGCTTTCTGCAGAAAGTATCTTTAGTTTTCATGTGATTTTCAAAGGTTAATGACTGCTCTTTGGAAAATTCCTTCTCTTGCAGAGGTTTCAAAAAGAAATTTCAATATCTAGGAGAGTCCTGAATATAGTTAGCTCCTGCTCAACTGTCTTTAAAAAGCTCCAGCTTCTTCATCCCAAATGGCCAGCTTGCCCACACAGCTCTGCTATTCAGAATCTATGTGGTCTTTTAAATTAGTTCCAGGTAAGCTTAAAATTCACAATGTAGTTTACAAGTTCTCTCTTCTATATGTGGTTGGTACAAGTGTGTGATTTTTCTTTGAAAAGAAAAATCAAAATTGATTTGGAATTTATATTGAACCATATTGCCCTGCAATTATAGCTATACTTCTTGGTAACATTTAGGGTACATGACGTGTTTCCACTTGAAAAAGGTGAGATATTCTTAGAATGAGAGATTCAAAATAAGAGAAGGTAATTTTGGTCTAAAATAGGCCTGGTTATGCCTGTAAGAATTTGTAATGATAACTTTTAAGTCAGTCTCCTGTCTAGATTGTGGGCTGCTTGAGGACAAGGGCCACGGCTATTTGCATTTAACCCCTTGCGTAGGGGCCGCACACAGTAGTTGTCAGTAATTGTTTGGTGAAAGCATTCTCACATAAGCACTTATGTGCTGTGCAGTTCCCACCAGACTTCATAGTGCTTACCGAGGAATGCATGGGAAACCTTTACACTGATCTCTGAATCTTGGGTTATAGAGCATTGAGTGGTGTTTTGTTTTTAAAATGCTGGAAATCCTCAAAAAAGTTTCCTCTAGAAGTGGATAAAATGTTATTCTTTTCTCAGCAAGTTATTTCATTTTAAAAGCTTAACTATTTGTTTAATAGTTACATTTTGGCTAGTTGTTTAAGTAGCTAATTTGGGGAGTGGAAGTCATCTTTTTTCTTTTCCTAAATGGAAACTGAAGCCAGCAAATAATATTGTGAGCTGAATTAATTTTTGTTCATGTTGGCAATTTCTTTGTTTGAGGGCTTTCTCTGTGGGTTTCCTCACATGCTTAACCATGATGATGTCCATTGTTGATTTATGAACTACCTAGGAAGAAATTCTGCTTTAATTTTTTAGAGCACAACAGTGTTTTGCATGCATGGATTCTTAATGCATCTGATGACAAGGATGTAACTCTAAACACTTATGTGTACTGATGATAAAAAGAACACAAAGCATGTCATATGCAGTTCCAGGTGCCTTCTCTTTGCTGTGTTACCCAAATGCTCCCAATTGTTGGTAATAATCCAAAATTAGATTGAGTAGACTTTAAAAAATAATTCAATTAGCATGCAAAAATCATTTTCTATGGAAATGAAAATTAAAAATGTAGCGTCCTTATTTGCTCTGAAGAAAATGAAATAATAAATATAAATCTGCACAGATTCCGTATGCTGCAAAGTATAAAATGCTAATGAAAGAAATCAAAGAAGACCTAAATACTTAGAGAGACATACCATATTTGTGATTGGCGTATTCACCATTTTAAAGATGTCAGTTATCCAAATTGATCTTAGGTTTACTGTAATTCTTATTAAAGTTTCAGTAATTTTTTTTTAGAGATAGACAAACTTATTCTGAAATTCATATGGAAAGGCAAAGGCCATAGAGTATCCAAAACGACTTTGGGAAAGAAAAAATGGGCATAATTACTTCCTGATGTTAAGGCCTATGGTATGGCTTTAGTAATCAGAACATTGTGGTACTGGGACTGGGTAAGCAGTGGATCAGTAGAACAGAATAGAGAATTCTGAAATAGGTTTGCAGAAATATGCTTAATAAGTGATGCTGGAGCAACTGGATATCCATAAGCAAAAATTTAATCTTGACCTAAGACACCTTACACTTTACTCAAAAACTGACTCAAAATGGGTCATGGACTTAACTGTAAAACAGAAACCTACAAAATTTCTAGGTAAAAAACAAAGGAAAAATCTTCAGGACTAGTACTAGGCAAAGATGTGCACAGAACTTTCACTGACTAGGAGATACACATGCCAAATAAGCATATGAAAAGATAGCCAATATCATGAACCATTAGAGAAATACACATTAAAACCATGATGAGATGTCACTACCTACCATGTAGAATGGCTAAAATAAAGGAAGTAATACCAAGTACTAGTGAGGATAGGTAGAAACTAGATCATTCTTATATTACTGGTACAGAAACTCTGGAAAATAATTTGGCACTTATTTAAAACCAAAAGTGGACTTGGACCTGCCATATGACCTAATAGTTGGACTCTTAGGCATATAAGCCGGAAAGACTAAAATGCATATATGAACGTTAGTAGCGGTGCAGCAGCAGCGGCTTTATTTGTAATAGTCCCAAACGACAAAATACTCAAATGTCCTTCAGTGGATGAACAAACTGTGATATATCTATACCATGGAATAATACTCAGTAATACAAATGAATAAACCTCAAGGAAATTATGCTTGAGTGAAGGGAAAAAAGGCAATCACAAGAGGAAATACTCTGCACAGTTCCATTTGTATAGTATTCATGAAATAACATAATTTAAAGATACAGAACAGATTCGTGGTTGTCAGGGGTTAAGGGGTAGTGTGATGGAGTCTGTGGTGATGTGATATTGATGGAGGTGGTAGTTCTTCAAAGTAACATGTGGTAAAATTATGTAGAACTACACACATACACCGGAGAAGGCAATGGCAACCCACTCCAGTGTTGTTGCCTGGAGAATCCCAGGGACGGGGGAGCCTGGTGGGCTGCCATCTCTGGGGTCGCAGAGGGTAGGACACAACTGAAGTGACTTAGCAGCAGCAGCACACACATACACATGAGTCCATATAAAACAGGTGAGATATGGGTAAGAATGTATGGATTGTACCACTGCCAGTTTCCTCATTTTGATATTGTACTGTAATTATGTAAGATGTTAATTTTGGCAGAGGGGGTGCGTGGGGACTTCACTGTACATTTCTTTGTACCTTCTTTAAATGAAAAATGATTTCAAAATAACAAATTTTCAGTAATAAACCTGATGTTTCACCTTCACATTGTAAAAAAAATATTCAACTAAATTATCTCTTCTCAGTATAGTGTGTCTCAGAGTCCTGGAGAGTATTGATACACTTACTGTGCTATAGGGATGTATGATCTGATAGGCCATCTTAGGAAAAAGTGAAAGCATATACATTTCCTTCCTTTTTAACCTCCATTTGACTTTTGTCATTAAAATAAATGAATTCCTGTGTTTTTGTAGTGCTGATTGCCTGATTGCTTGTCAGAACAAGACCCATTTTCCCCCACAGTCTGTCTCTCCCCTCAGGAAGCTTCCATAAGCCTCTTATCCTTATCCACAGAGGGCAGACAGAATGAAAACCACAATCACAGAAAACTAAACAAACTGATCACATGGACCGCAACCTTGTCTAACTCAGTGAAACTATCAGCCGTGCCATGTAGGGCCACCTAAGACAGATGGGTCATAGTGGAGAGTTCTAACAAAATGTGGTTCACTGGAGAAGGGAATGGCAAACCACTTCAGTATTCTTGCCTTGAGAACCCCATGAACAGTATGAAAAGGCAAAAAGATATGACACTGAAAGATGAACTCCCCAGATCGGTAGGTGCCAACATGCTACTGGAGATCAGTGGAGAAATAACTCCAGAAAGAATGAAAGGATAGAGCCAAAGTGAAAACAATGCCCAGCTGTGGATGTGACTGCTGATGGAAGTAAAGTCTGATGCTGTAAAGACCAATATTGCTTAGGAATCTGGCATGTTAGGTCCATGAATCAAGGCAAGTTGGAAGTAGTCAAATAGGAAGTGGCAAGAGTGAACATCAGCATTTTAGGAATCAGTGAAATAAAATGGACCGGAATGGGTGAATTTAATTTAGATGACCATTATATCTATTACTAGGGGCAAGAATCCCTTAGAAGAGATGGAGTAGCCCTCACAGTCAACAAAAGAGTCTGAAATGCAGTACTTGGATGCAATCTCAAAAATGAAGAATGATTTCTGTTTGTTTCCAAGGCAAACCATTCAATATCACAGTTATCCAAGTCTATGCCCCAACCGGTAATGCTGAAGAAGCTGAAGTTGAACGGATCTATGAAGACCTACAAGACCTTCTAGAGCTAACACCCAAAAAAGATGTCCTTTTCATCATAGGGGACTGGAATGCAAAAGTAGGAAGTCAAGAGATCCCTGGAGTAACAGGCAAATTTGGCCTTGGAATACAAAAGGAAGCAGGGCAAAGGCTAACAGAGTTTTGCCAAAAGAACACACTGGTCATAGCAAACACCCTCTTCCAACAACACAAGAGACGACTCTACATAGGGACATCACCAGATGGTCAACACCGAAGTCAGATTGATTATATTCCTGGCAGCCAAAGAGGGAGAAGCTCTATAGAGTGAGCAAAAACAAGACCAGGAGCTGACTGTGGCTCAGATCATGAACTCCTTATTACCAAATTCAGACTTAAGTTGAAGAAAGTCGGGAAAACCACTAGACTGTTCAGGCATGACCTAAATCAAATCGCTTATGATTATACAGTGGAAGTGACAGATTCAAGGGATTAGATTGATAGAGTACCTGAAGAACTATGGACTGAGGTTTGTGACATTGTACAGGAGGCAGTATTCAAGACCATCCCTAAGAAAAAGAAAGGCAAAAAGCAAAATGGCTGTCTGAGGAGGCCTTACAAATAGCTGAGAAAGGGAGAGAAGCAAAAGGCAAAGGAGAAAAGGAAAGATATACCCATCTGAATGCAGAGTTCCAAAGAATAGCAAGGAGAGATAAGAAAGCCTTGCTAAGTGATCAATGCAAAGCAATAGAGGAAAACAATAGAATGGGAAAGACTAGAGATCATTCAAAAAAATTACAGATACCAAGGGAATATTTCATGCAAAGATGGGCACAATAAAAGACAGAAATGGTATAAACCTAACAGAAACAGACAATATTAAGAGGTGGCAAGAATACACTGAATAACTATACAAAAAAGATCTTCATGACCCAGATAACCATGATGGTGTGATCACTCACCTAGAGCCAGACATTCTGGAATGCGGTCAAGTGGGCCTTAGGAAGCATCACTATGAACAAAGCTAGTGAAGGTGATGGAATTCCAGCTGAGCTATTTCAAATCCTAAAAGATGATGCTGTTAAAGTGCTATACTCAATATGCCAGCAAATTTGGAAAACTCAACAGTGGCCACAGGACTGGAAAAGGTCAGATTTCATTCCAATCCCAAAGAAAGGCAGTGCCAAAGAATGTTCATGCTACCTCACAATTGCATACATCTCACATACTAGCAAAATAATGCTCAAAATTCTCCAAGCCAGGCTTCAACAGTACGTGAACTGTAAACTTCAAGATGTACAAGTTGGATTTAGAAAAGGCAGAGGAACCAGAGATCAAATTGCCAACATTTGTTGGATCATAGAAAAAGCAAGAGAATTCCAGAAAAATATCTTCTCTGCTTTGTTGATTATGCCAAAGCCTTTGATTGTGTGAATCATGACAAACTGAAAAATTCTTCAAGAGATGGGAATACCTGACCTGCCTCCTGAGAAGTCTGTATGCAGGTCAAGAAGCAACAGTTAGATCTGGACGTGGAACAACAGACTGGTTCCAAATTGGGAAAGGAGTACATCAAGGCTGTATATTGTCACCCTGTTTAACTTATATGCAGTGTACATCATGCAAAATGCTGGGCTGGATGAAGCACAAGCTAGATTTAAGATTACTGGGAAAAATATCAATAACCTCAGATATGCAGATGACACCACCCTTATGGCAGAAAGCGAAGAGGTCCTGAAGAATCTCTTGATGAAAGTGAAAGAGGAGAGTGAAAAAGTTGGCTTGAAACTCAACATTCAAAAAACAATGATCATGGTATCTGGTCCCGTCACTTCATGGCAAATAGATGGGGAAACAATTGAAACAGTGACAGGCTTTATTTTCTTGGGCTCCAAAATCGCTGCAGATGGTGACTGCAGCCATGAAATTAAAAGATGCTTGTTCATTGGAAGAAAAGCTATGACCAACCTAGACAGCATGTTAAAAAAGGAGAGACATTATTTTGCTGACAAAGGTCCATCTAGTCAAGGCTGTGGTTTTTCCAGTAGTCATGTATGGATGTGAGAGTTGGATCATAAAGAAAACTGAGCCCCAGAGAACTGATGCTTTTGAACTGCAGTGTTGGAGAAGACTCTTGAGAGTCCCTTGGACTGCAAGGAGATCCAACCAGTCCATCCTAAAGGAGATTAGTCCTGGGTGTTCATTGGAAGGACTGATACTGAAACTCCAATACTTTGGCCACCTGATGTGAAGAACTGACTCATTTGAAAGGACCCTGATGCTGGGAAAGATGGAAGGCAGGAGAAGAAGAGGATGACAGAAGATGAGATGGTTGGATGGCATCACCGACTCAATGGGAGTTGGTGATGGAGAGGGAAGCTTGGCGTGCTGCAGTCCATGGGGTCTCAAAGAGTTGGACAGGACTGAGCGACTGAACTGAACTGATTACCTGATTGAAGAAAAATAACCTATTGTGAGTTTTAGTCATTACTTTAGCTTTACCAAGGAGTACTTTTTAAAAAAGAAAGAAAAAAGCAAACCAGTATTCCTCTGACGTGCATTTTCTACATGACAGGTGCAGTTAGGCAATAGCAACACATGTCCAAAGATGAAACTGAATGCATAACAAAAGGTTAAAAGGTTCTCCAACAGATTCCCAAGAATGTTTGACATTTCCTTAATGACATAGGTGTTGGTTTAGCTTGCGAAAGGGTATATAGAAAACTGGAAAACAAAACTAGAGAGATTTTGAACATAACAATAGATTTGGTTGCTGTGTTAAAATGAAAGCATTAAAATCATGCCGATGAGTGTAATCAAAAGATGTCCAATAATTTTGGTGAGGTTTACTTTAGATCAAGTTCCAAGATAAATGATTTAGGTTTATAGAGCAACCAGATTTATAGTCATTCCTATCCAATTAGTCCAGATTCTCTTCAGTACATTTAATCTCTCAAAAGGATCAAGGATCTTGGTCCTTTTCCTCCCGCATTGCAAGCAGCTTCCTTCAGCAGAGAAGTCGCTGTGTGAACAGACCCTTAACAGTAGAGACACCTCAGTCAGATGAAGATAGTGTTGGGCTTACTGTCTGAAAACAAAATCATTTTGGTTATATGATGCTTCACTTTGATGACAATCAATTATGCTTTTATGGTTGTGCCTAATGTCATTAAAAATACCCTTTAATCAAATAATAACGTCATGGTGGGGAGACAGGGTGAGTGAAGCTGGAAGCTGGTCAGTGAATAGTGCTGAGAGAATTAACACTCTTTTTTCTGCTCAGTAGTTCGTTTTCATGTACCTATAGCTGAGAGAAATCTGTTCCATTTTTGACTGCTGCAGTATTTTAATTCTGGCAGACTCTTTAGAGATGAGAATGTGAGCATTTATATTTTTATTTGTTTACACAGAAAGGTAAAAATGGTGAAATCCAAGTTAGGTCTGCTGCCCCTTTAACTGTGCTGTGCCAATCAGTTTCTTGCTTCTGATAATGATGATGCACCATTATTATGTAAGATGTCACTGCTGAGGGAGGCTGGGTGATTGGTACACCAATCTCTCTACTATTTTTGCAGCTTCTTATGAATCTATAATTAAAACAAATTTTCTTTAATTGATAAAAAGGTAAAGAAGATTTATCAGTAAAGGTATATTCCCTAGGTTTGAAACCGTTTGCTATGACTTTGTCATAGTACAAATGACATACTCATAATTCACTAATTCACCAGATATTTACAGGGTTCTTTACTTTGTGCCAGGCATTATCCTAGGTGTAGAATAATGGAGATATGCCTTTCTGCAAGGGGTTGGCTGGAAAGAGTCTCAGCCTTGTTTCTGTGCTATGCAGCTGTGATTATTAACCTGAGGCCTGTGGATTTCAGGGTTAACATCTGCGTGCATATGTGCTTTCTGCAGAAAGTATCTTTAGTTTTCATGTGATTTTCAAAGGTTAATGACTGCTCTTTGGAAAATTCCTTCTCTTGCAGAGGTTTCAAAAAGAAATTTCAATATCTAGGAGAGTCCTGAATATAGTTAGCTCCTGCTCAACTGTCTTTAAAAAGCTCCAGCTTCTTCATCCCAAATGGCCAGCTTGCCCACACAGCTCTGCTATTCAGAATCTATGTGGTCTTTTAAATTAGTTCCAGGTAAGCTTAAAATTCACAATGTAGTTTACAAGTTCTCTCTTCTATATGTGGTTGGTACAAGTGTGTGATTTTTCTTTGAAAAGAAAAATCAAAATTGATTTGGAATTTATATTGAACCATATTGCCCTGCAATTATAGCTATACTTCTTGGTAACATTTAGGGTACATGACGTGTTTCCACTTGAAAAAGGTGAGATATTCTTAGAATGAGAGATTCAAAATAAGAGAAGGTAATTTTGGTCTAAAATAGGCCTGGTTATGCCTGTAAGAATTTGTAATGATAACTTTTAAGTCAGTCTCCTGTCTAGATTGTGGGCTGCTTGAGGACAAGGGCCACGGCTATTTGCATTTAACCCCTTGCGTAGGGGCCGCACACAGTAGTTGTCAGTAATTGTTTGGTGAAAGCATTCTCACATAAGCACTTATGTGCTGTGCAGTTCCCACCAGACTTCATAGTGCTTACCGAGGAATGCATGGGAAACCTTTACACTGATCTCTGAATCTTGGGTTATAGAGCATTGAGTGGTGTTTTGTTTTTAAAATGCTGGAAATCCTCAAAAAAGTTTCCTCTAGAAGTGGATAAAATGTTATTCTTTTCTCAGCAAGTTATTTCATTTTAAAAGCTTAACTATTTGTTTAATAGTTACATTTTGGCTAGTTGTTTAAGTAGCTAATTTGGGGAGTGGAAGTCATCTTTTTTCTTTTCCTAAATGGAAACTGAAGCCAGCAAATAATATTGTGAGCTGAATTAATTTTTGTTCATGTTGGCAATTTCTTTGTTTGAGGGCTTTCTCTGTGGGTTTCCTCACATGCTTAACCATGATGATGTCCATTGTTGATTTATGAACTACCTAGGAAGAAATTCTGCTTTAATTTTTTAGAGCACAACAGTGTTTTGCATGCATGGATTCTTAATGCATCTGATGACAAGGATGTAACTCTAAACACTTATGTGTACTGATGATAAAAAGAACACAAAGCATGTCATATGCAGTTCCAGGTGCCTTCTCTTTGCTGTGTTACCCAAATGCTCCCAATTGTTGGTAATAATCCAAAATTAGATTGAGTAGACTTTAAAAAATAATTCAGTTAGCATGCAAAAATCATTTTCTATGGAAATGAAAATTAAAAATGTAGCGTCCTTATTTGCTCTGAAGAAAATGAAATAATAAATATAAATCTGCACAGATTCCGTATGCTGCAAAGTATAAAATGCTAATGAAAGAAATCAAAGAAGACCTAAATACTTAGAGAGACATACCATATTTGTGATTGGCGTATTCACCATTTTAAAGATGTCAGTTATCCAAATTGATCTTAGGTTTACTGTAATTCTTATTAAAGTTTCAGTAATTTTTTTTTAGAGATAGACAAACTTATTCTGAAATTCATATGGAAAGGCAAAGGCCATAGAGTATCCAAAACGACTTTGGGAAAGAAAAAATGGGCATAATTACTTCCTGATGTTAAGGCCTATGGTATGGCTTTAGTAATCAGAACATTGTGGTACTGGGACTGGGTAAGCAGTGGATCAGTAGAACAGAATAGAGAATTCTGAAATAGGTTTGCAGAAATATGCTTAATAAGTGATGCTGGAGCAACTGGATATCCATAAGCAAAAATTTAATCTTGACCTAAGACACCTTACACTTTACTCAAAAACTGACTCAAAATGGGTCATGGACTTAACTGTAAAACAGAAACCTACAAAATTTCTAGGTAAAAAACAAAGGAAAAATCTTCAGGACTAGTACTAGGCAAAGATGTGCACAGAACTTTCACTGACTAGGAGATACACATGCCAAGTAAGCATATGAAAAGATAGCCAATATCATGAACCATTAGAGAAATACACATTAAAACCATGATGAGATGTCACTACCTACCATGTAGAATGGCTAAAATAAAGGAAGTAATACCAAGTACTAGTGAGGATAGGTAGAAACTAGATCATTCTTATATTACTGGTACAGAAACTCTGGAAAATAATTTGGCACTTATTTAAAACCAAAAGTGGACTTGGACCTGCCATATGACCTAATAGTTGGACTCTTAGGCATATAAGCCGGAAAGACTAAAATGCATATATGAACGTTAGTAGCGGTGCAGCAGCAGCGGCTTTATTTGTAATAGTCCCAAACGACAAAATACTCAAATGTCCTTCAGTGGATGAACAAACTGTGATATATCTATACCATGGAATAATACTCAGTAATACAAATGAATAAACCTCAAGGAAATTATGCTTGAGTGAAGGGAAAAAAGGCAATCACAAGAGGAAATACTCTGCACAGTTCCATTTGTATAGTATTCATGAAATAACATAATTTAAAGATACAGAACAGATTCGTGGTTGTCAGGGGTTAAGGGGTAGTGTGATGGAGTCTGTGGTGATGTGATATTGATGGAGGTGGTAGTTCTTCAAAGTAACATGTGGTAAAATTATGTAGAACTACACACATACACCGGAGAAGGCAATGGCAACCCACTCCAGTGTTGTTGCCTGGAGAATCCCAGGGACGGGGGAGCCTGGTGGGCTGCCATCTCTGGGGTCGCAGAGGGTAGGACACAACTGAAGTGACTTAGCAGCAGCAGCACACACATACACATGAGTCCATATAAAACAGGTGAGATATGGGTAAGAATGTATGGATTGTACCACTGCCAGTTTCCTCATTTTGATATTGTACTGTAATTATGTAAGATGTTAATTTTGGCAGAGGGGGTGCGTGGGGACTTCACTGTACATTTCTTTGTACCTTCTTTAAATGAAAAATGATTTCAAAATAACAAATTTTCAGTAATAAACCTGATGTTTCACCTTCACATTGTAAAAAAAATATTCAACTAAATTATCTCTTCTCAGTATAGTGTGTCTCAGAGTCCTGGAGAGTATTGATACACTTACTGTGCTATAGGGATGTATGATCTGATAGGCCATCTTAGGAAAAAGTGAAAGCATATACATTTCCTTCCTTTTTAACCTCCATTTGACTTTTGTCATTAAAATAAATGAATTCCTGTGTTTTTGTAGTGCTGATTGCCTGATTGCTTGTCAGAACAAGACCCATTTTCCCCCACAGTCTGTCTCTCCCCTCAGGAAGCTTCCATAAGCCTCTTATCCTTATCCACAGAGGGCAGACAGAATGAAAACCACAATCACAGAAAACTAAACAAACTGATCACATGGACCGCAACCTTGTCTAACTCAGTGAAACTATCAGCCGTGCCATGTAGGGCCACCTAAGACAGATGGGTCATAGTGGAGAGTTCTAACAAAATGTGGTTCACTGGAGAAGGGAATGGCAAACCACTTCAGTATTCTTGCCTTGAGAACCCCATGAACAGTATGAAAAGGCAAAAAGATATGACACTGAAAGATGAACTCCCCAGATCGGTAGGTGCCAACATGCTACTGGAGATCAGTGGAGAAATAACTCCAGAAAGAATGAAAGGATAGAGCCAAAGTGAAAACAATGCCCAGCTGTGGATGTGACTGCTGATGGAAGTAAAGTCTGATGCTGTAAAGACCAATATTGCTTAGGAATCTGGCATGTTAGGTCCATGAATCAAGGCAAGTTGGAAGTAGTCAAATAGGAAGTGGCAAGAGTGAACATCAGCATTTTAGGAATCAGTGAAATAAAATGGACCGGAATGGGTGAATTTAATTTAGATGACCATTATATCTATTACTAGGGGCAAGAATCCCTTAGAAGAGATGGAGTAGCCCTCACAGTCAACAAAAGAGTCTGAAATGCAGTACTTGGATGCAATCTCAAAAATGAAGAATGATTTCTGTTTGTTTCCAAGGCAAACCATTCAATATCACAGTTATCCAAGTCTATGCCCCAACCGGTAATGCTGAAGAAGCTGAAGTTGAACGGATCTATGAAGACCTACAAGACCTTCTAGAGCTAACACCCAAAAAAGATGTCCTTTTCATCATAGGGGACTGGAATGCAAAAGTAGGAAGTCAAGAGATCCCTGGAGTAACAGGCAAATTTGGCCTTGGAATACAAAAGGAAGCAGGGCAAAGGCTAACAGAGTTTTGCCAAAAGAACACACTGGTCATAGCAAACACCCTCTTCCAACAACNAAAGTAGGAAGTCAAGAAACACCTGGAGTAACAGGCAAATTTGGCCTTGGAATGCAGAATGAAGCAGGGCAAAGACTAATAGAGTTTTGCCAAGAAAACGCACTGGTCATAGCAAACACCCTCTTCCAACAACACAAGAGACGACTCTACATAGGGACATCACCAGATGGTCAACACCGAAGTCAGATTGATTATATTCCTGGCAGCCAAAGAGGGAGAAGCTCTATAGAGTGAGCAAAAACAAGACCAGGAGCTGACTGTGGCTCAGATCATGAACTCCTTATTACCAAATTCAGACTTAAGTTGAAGAAAGTCGGGAAAACCACTAGACTGTTCAGGCATGACCTAAATCAAATCGCTTATGATTATACAGTGGAAGTGACAGATTCAAGGGATTAGATTGATAGAGTACCTGAAGAACTATGGACTGAGGTTTGTGACATTGTACAGGAGGCAGTATTCAAGACCATCCCTAAGAAAAAGAAAGGCAAAAAGCAAAATGGCTGTCTGAGGAGGCCTTACAAATAGCTGAGAAAGGGAGAGAAGCAAAAGGCAAAGGAGAAAAGGAAAGATATACCCATCTGAATGCAGAGTTCCAAAGAATAGCAAGGAGAGATAAGAAAGCCTTGCTAAGTGATCAATGCAAAGCAATAGAGGAAAACAATAGAATGGGAAAGACTAGAGATCATTCAAAAAAATTACAGATACCAAGGGAATATTTCATGCAAAGATGGGCACAATAAAAGACAGAAATGGTATAAACCTAACAGAAACAGACAATATTAAGAGGTGGCAAGAATACACTGAATAACTATACAAAAAAGATCTTCATGACCCAGATAACCATGATGGTGTGATCACTCACCTAGAGCCAGACATTCTGGAATGCGGTCAAGTGGGCCTTAGGAAGCATCACTATGAACAAAGCTAGTGAAGGTGATGGAATTCCAGCTGAGCTATTTCAAATCCTAAAAGATGATGCTGTTAAAGTGCTATACTCAATATGCCAGCAAATTTGGAAAACTCAACAGTGGCCACAGGACTGGAAAAGGTCAGATTTCATTCCAATCCCAAAGAAAGGCAGTGCCAAAGAATGTTCATGCTACCTCACAATTGCATACATCTCACATACTAGCAAAATAATGCTCAAAATTCTCCAAGCCAGGCTTCAACAGTACGTGAACTGTAAACTTCAAGATGTACAAGTTGGATTTAGAAAAGGCAGAGGAACCAGAGATCAAATTGCCAACATTTGTTGGATCATAGAAAAAGCAAGAGAATTCCAGAAAAATATCTTCTCTGCTTTGTTGATTATGCCAAAGCCTTTGATTGTGTGAATCATGACAAACTGAAAAATTCTTCAAGAGATGGGAATACCTGACCTGCCTCCTGAGAAGTCTGTATGCAGGTCAAGAAGCAACAGTTAGATCTGGACGTGGAACAACAGACTGGTTCCAAATTGGGAAAGGAGTACATCAAGGCTGTATATTGTCAGCCTGTTTAACTTATATGCAGTGTACATCATGCAAAATGCTGGGCTGGATGAAGCACAAGCTAGATTTAAGATTACTGGGAAAAATATCAATAACCTCAGAAATGCAGATGACACCACCCTTATGGCAGAAAGCGAAGAGGTCCTGAAGAATCTCTTGATGAAAGTGAAAGAGGAGAGTGAAAAAGTTGGCTTGAAACTCAACATTCAAAAAACAATGATCATGGTATCTGGTCCCGTCACTTCATGGCAAATAGATGGGGAAACAATTGAAACAGTGACAGGCTTTATTTTCTTGGGCTCCAAAATCGCTGCAGATGGTGACTGCAGCCATGAAATTAAAAGATGCTTGTTCATTGGAAGAAAAGCTATGACCAACCTAGACAGCATGTTAAAAAAGGAGAGACATTATTTTGCTGACAAAGGTCCATCTAGTCAAGGCTGTGGTTTTTCCAGTAGTCATGTATGGATGTGAGAGTTGGATCATAAAGAAAACTGAGCCCCAGAGAACTGATGCTTTTGAACTGCAGTGTTGGAGAAGACTCTTGAGAGTCCCTTGGACTGCAAGGAGATCCAACCAGTCCATCCTAAAGGAGATTAGTCCTGGGTGTTCATTGGAAGGACTGATACTGAAACTCCAATACTTTGGCCACCTGATGTGAAGAACTGACTCATTTGAAAGGACCCTGATGCTGGGAAAGATGGAAGGCAGGAGAAGAAGAGGATGACAGAAGATGAGATGGTTGGATGGCATCACCGACTCAATGGGAGTTGGTGATGGAGAGGGAAGCTTGGCGTGCTGCAGTCCATGGGGTCTCAAAGAGTTGGACAGGACTGAGCGACTGAACTGAACTGATTACCTGATTGAAGAAAAATAACCTATTGTGAGTTTTAGTCATTACTTTAGCTTTACCAAGGAGTACTTTTTAAAAAAGAAAGAAAAAAGCAAACCAGTATTCCTCTGACGTGCATTTTCTACATGACAGGTGCAGTTAGGCAATAGCAACACATGTCCAAAGATGAAACTGAATGCATAACAAAAGGTTAAAAGGTTCTCCAACAGATTCCCAAGAATGTTTGACATTTCCTTAATGACATAGGTGTTGGTTTAGCTTGCGAAAGGGTATATAGAAAACTGGAAAACAAAACTAGAGAGATTTTGAACATAACAATAGATTTGGTTGCTGTGTTAAAATGAAAGCATTAAAATCATGCCGATGAGTGTAATCAAAAGATGTCCAGTAATTTTGGTGAGGTTTACTTTAGATCAAGTTCCAAGATAAATGATTTAGGTTTATAGAGCAACCAGATTTATAGTCATTCCTATCCAATTAGTCCAGATTCTCTTCAGTACATTTAATCTCTCAAAAGGAGGCATGTAAAATTGGAGTAGGATCCTTTGTCTTTTTTTAATTTAATGCTTTCATAATCATCATTGAAAAAATAAGATGGGTTACAAATGATTTTGAAGTGTAGACAGCTCTTTCCAAGTAGACAGTATTTTCTGATACGTGATGATACAGGCAGTTGTATCATGCTACAGAATGAAGTGGTCATTTTTGTGGGATGGATTTTCTAAACATTTTGAAATATTGGAGGTCTGGATTATTGTAAAACATATTTACCTTCTCACAAATGAAACCTTTTGATCCCTGTAATTGCGAAATATGTAGATTCTAATGAGGATATTTAAAGCTAGATGTTTGCATTCTCTGGTTACTAAAGAAAATTTTAAGAAAATTTCAAGTAAAATTCTGGATTGTTAAAAAAGTGCCAAAATTATTTTTCCATTTAAATTTACTATACTATAATGAGACAATTAGTCTGAACCTAAGGAAGCATGGATTACACTTGATTTGACTTAGCAATGTTCTCTTTTGATTAAAAAATGAAAGTTAAAGTTTAAGGACATTTGGAAAGAAAATTCTTAGGTTTTTGTCACTCAACAACCTTGAGTTTAACAACCTTTTATGGTGCTAGTAAACAATATTTACAGTTGCATTGTTAAATGAAATTGAAAAAAGGCTGTGAGAGAACATCGAAACACCTCTGTATTCATCCATTTAAAATTTGTTACAGGCTTCACCTGGGTATCCATAGGATTATATTCTGAATTCTTTCAGCACCAGTCACCAGAAAAGACACGTAGGTGACATTGGAAAGTTACTTTCTAGCCCTTGTGCAGATACTAACCTAGCCCAGCCTGAGACCTTCCCTGGAAATCAGATTGGATCAAACTGCACATCTGTCATTTGATAAGCTCAAGGTATCTCAGGCACTCAAGGAGAAACTGGAGGTTTCTAAAGTATCTTGGGTTACACACTTGGTTAGATAAGCCAATTCTAATTTCATTAACACCATTATTTCTGCATATATTTACAAGGGGGAAAAAGGCTACAGCCTTCCAAATCTCTTTCATATAGAACTACTATAAAACTGTTATCATATAGAATGAAGAGATACATACCAGAATTTGAAACAATTAGGTAGCTCAGCATGTTTTCTTAGGTTATAAAATATCTCTGTGCTGGGAGGTAACAAACAAGTCTTCTGATTTTACAGCCAGATAAACCTGAACACAGAATAGGAGATTTGCTGATGGTCAAACAGGGGATCTGCTGGGAAATAGGATTCTGAGCTCTGAACTTTGACTTGTGTACTTTCGCAACCTAGTGACTGAAAATAGAAGAGTGACCTGAATTGAAAAGAGGTATGCAGAAGGTCACTTGCTGGAATTTCGTCTTCATTATAGTGCCTAAGGTGTGAGAATGCAGTCGTCCTATAAGGAACAGAGGCAGGATTCAGTATTGGGTACTAATAGAATCGTATGGTTTCTCCCAGCCCAGTACACAGCCGAGCTGCCTTCATTGTAGTCTGTTTGGACAAATCTGAATCTGAGTACAGTGGAGAAAGGGTCCATGCTCAGGTATTTTTAAAGTGATTCAATGATCTAACAAATACTTTGCGACAGCCTTTCCTGTAGTAGAATGGGAGTTTCTCAGGCAATGTAATCCAGTTATATGCTCCATTTTATTTTTTAATTTATTTTTTATTGCTTTATAGAATTTTGTTGTTTTCTGTCAAACCTCAACATGAATCAGCCATAGGTATACATATATCCCCTCCCTTTTGAACCTCCCTCCCATCTCACCCCTAAAGTCAATATAGTGCCCTAGCTATAATGTAAGGATATCTAAAAGGAAAGTAATTTCATAGTCATTGCTCAGGCAAAACTGTACTAGAAGATGTTATGAAGCAATTAGATGCCTCCATGTGTGTGCAATGACCATGTGTTTGAGACACCAAACCGTGAGCGGGGTGCTGTCAGTGATGCAGTTTTCAGAAATGATAAACACTTCTTGATAAAATTCCAAACTAAGCAAACTGAAATGATCTTTTGACTTAACAATATCTGCATTTCTGGAAGATTTAGCATACAGTAAAGTCAAGCACAAATGTTGCATTTTTATGTAAAATAGAATTGAGTTTCTATGCTCACATGATATGAAAAAGACCTTTTTTTACTGACATAATTCTGGAACTTCTGAAATCGGTGAAGGATGCAGGACCACATATGTCCCACACGTTGTAGGATGTCCAGTGTGCCCACGAAATGCCAGTGAAGTGACCCAGTCAGTGTGCCAACTTGAAATGCTCCACCCAGTTCCACGATGCCTGCTGCGGAGTGGTGCCCGTCCCACTCCCAGTGTCCATTTCCTGCTGCTTTCGCCGATTTGCCTACTTTTTAGAAGAAGGCACTCTGGCACACCGTCTCCTGTCTTCTTATTCGGTATTCTTGTGGATGAGGACCTGGGAGAAGACTGTAGTTTGTCGTAATGGAGAGTATTTGACTTTAATTCATGAGGGGTGATGGGTCTCTACCCTTAATAATGCTTTTTACCCCAGAAAAAAGCATTTGCCTGACCTCATCTTCTCCACAGTTATGCTGGAGAGTGTGTTAAAAACTATTGTGAAAAAGGATTGTTAGAAATTTTCTTAGGAACAGTTGAACTAATCAATATTATTAACTGTATAATTTCAAAGCCTCAAACCACCTTCTGTAGGTTATCACCCCAGAACCTATCTCCGACAGCTGAGTGTGACTGTGTTGCTGTTTTTGACTAGTATGTACCAGCAGTCACCTGACGGAGTATAAACAGAACGTGCTGTAACATAATAATAGTTATTTGTTATAACACTGTCCGAAATTACTGTTAATTGCATTGCATTTTGGATGCTTGGATGCATTTTGGACCCTCATGAAGCTGTGGTTCTCTGATGCCCAAACACCACCCCTGGTCCTCAGAGCCACATTTGTCTGGGGAGCCTGACCCAGTGCACTGGACTAGGTTGGCCATCAGTCCCAAGCTGGCCACACAGGGGCTCCTCTTGAGTACTGAGCCAGAGAGAATGTAAGAAGAGAATGGAGAGAGAGAGAGAGAATTACTCTGTGTAGTAGGGTTGAGTGCCAGGGCTCACATCAAGGCGCTGGCATGTTTTGTGCTTTCTGAGGGCTGAGGAAGGATCCGTACGAGGCCTCTCTCCTTGGCTTGTAGATGCCGTCTTCTCCTTGTGTCTCTTCACATTGTCTCGCTTCTATTTGTGTCTCTGTGTCCAAATTTCCCCCTTGTATGAGGACTTCAACTATATTGCATTAGAGCCCACCACAGTGATCCCATTTTAACTTGATTACCTGCATAAAGACCACATCCTCAAATAAAGTCACATTCTGAGCTACAGGCTTAGAATACTGACAAATCTTTTTAGGGCAGACTCAGTTCAACCCATAAGAAGTGCTTGAAACCAGTGTCCTACTGAGTGGACTGGGGAGCACAGGAAGTTGATTTGCAGGGAATAAAGCACAAACAGGATCAGTAAGAAGTACCTTCATGGATTCCTGACAGGTCATTTCCAGTTTTCCCTGGCAGCCAGTTGTATTCTTAATGTTGGTTTCTATGAGTTGCCGTTTTGGCTTTCTAATACATTCCCCTTGCTTCGGCTTATTTAAGCTTGTTGCTGTTGTTTTTAGTCAAGGGGCGCTGACTAGCGGAGAACCAAGCTGAGCTAGGCGTTGTCGCGTACTACTCAAGGAACTGGATATGCCTCTGCTCAGTCTTTGTGACGCTGTTGCCGGTTAGGTGGACTAGAAAAACGAAGCAGGAAGAAGCATTAAAAGCCCGCGGTAATGGAATCATGAGGCAATCAAGGGAAAGGTGAAAAAGCAAGTAGGTATCAGTCCTTTTCAGGGTGTCTTTTATTGTGTGTTTTGGACTGAATGCTTGTTCATGGCTCCTCCCCATCCCCACCCGCATTTCTATGTTGGAAGCCTAACCCCCTAGTGTGATGGTTCTAAGAGGTGGGGCCATTGGGTGGTTGGGTCATAGGAGTGGAGCCCTCATGCAGGGAATTAGTGCCATTTTAAGAAGAGACATGAGAGCTTGTTTTCTGTCATGTGAGGATTCAACAAAAAGACCACCATCTGCAAACCAGGAAGCAGGCTCTCAGCAGACACCAGGTCTGCCTGTTTCAGCCATCCCATCTATGATATTTGTGTTATAGCAGCCCCTGTGGCTCAGACGGTAAAGAATCTGCCCACAGTGCAGGAGACACGGGTTTGATCCCTGGGTCGGGAAGATCTCTTGGAGAAGGGAATGGCAATCCACTCCAGTATTCTTGTCTGGAGAATTCCGTGGACAGAGGAGCCTGGTGGACTATAATCCATGGGATCACACAGAGTCAGACACAACTGAGTGTGACTAACACACACAGCCTAAGCTGCCTAAAACACTGTGTAAACCCTTTCGTTTAATTAGGGTCTGAATTAAGGGCATGGATTAGAGAGATCCAAAGAAAGATGGAAAGTAAGAAATCAACACTGACTCGGAATTTTCTGTTTTAAGCTGTGGGGCTAGTAGGTTTGGTATTAACCAGTTAGATGGTGTTAACTTTCTGTTTGAGGAAGGACTTTAAGCTGTGATTTGAAAGTACAGAGATTGAGGGTCTTCAGCTTAATCAGATGAGAACTGCCAGGAAAGCAGCTGGGCATGGTAAGTGCAGTGTGAGTGCTGGAACCATCATTGTAGAGTCCTTGGAATATGTTAGTTATATTGTTTGAAGGTGTGTTGACTGGAAGATGTCACCAGAGAGAATCCCGGAAAGGGCCGTGAATGAACATCACCAGTTTAGGGGCGATCAGAGGAGGAGGGTCAGCAAAGAAGCGCACAGTAGAGAAATGGCCATCTGATACAGTGATTGGCTTTAAACTAACTCAGGAAACACTTATCAGTATTTTCAGCATAGTGGGTACAAAAGTTGTGAAGTTCTATTGCTACATGTTGAGGCAAGAACTGTGCTTTGAAAAAAGGGAGACAACAACATAGATTGTCCTTCACAAAGGCAAGAAGGGGAGACAGTGACTGCTCAAGAGGAAGGTAGAGCAGAAGGGATGTTTCCACGTGAAGGGGGAAATCCAGGTTCCTCCAGAGATGTGCTGCTTAAACTACCCATTATTCAGTGCAGCGTCTGGCTGAGTGTTCTGTATATGTCACCTAATTTACCCCTTCCACAAACCTCTTTGACTTTAGAAAGAGAAGTTAGGTTAAATCTGTATACCTCAAATTCATACAATGCATATGGAATTGAGTCAGTAAGGGAGCCCAGGTCTGTCTGAATCTATAGCCACCCCATCCCTCATGCCTACCGCCTGCCCAGAAGATGAATTCAAAGTGTTAGTTAAATACAACAAAATACAGAAAGGGAATTCAGGTCATCTCCTGGAATTTTAAGATGAGATTTGGCAGGCATGCTACATTACCAAATTAAATGAACAATAATAGGTTAAAAAAATAAAATTGTATATGGCAGTAAAGGGCAGAGTTCCTATTTGGTTTGGAAAGAAAGTGTTCCAGGGTTAATTGTGTAAATGAAATAACAGGAATAGGAATTGCAGATTCATTTGGGTGGCAATTAGGAAAAAAAATACCAGTTAATGGGAAACCAGACAAGCACTTTCAATAAAGGTCAGGAATATAATAAAGGTCACTTCTAAAAACAGTTAACCAACTTAGATATAGTGTCAGGAAGCCATAAAGGCCTAAGTTTGAAACTAGGAGATGAGAAAGTCAAAGATTATTGCAGAAAAATTAAGTAGGAAGGGTAGAGTGAAAGAGAACTCCCCCTCAAAAGAAGAGATGACTATCAAGAGATGAAAGAAGAAATTAATGAACCTAAGTTGCTCACTGGTTAAGTCAAAATGTAAGGTTAATATTAATTCATGACACACCTTTTCTTGCATATATAAAAGGGTATGTGTAAAATATAGCCATGCAGTCCACAAATTGAGAAGTTATGTATCATATATTGTCGTGATGTCTACTCGCATTCCCCTGCCTTCCTGACCCTGCACCCCCTGGAGCACCCCGCCACCTCTTACTCATCCTGTATCCTTAGTAATATGCCCTGGTACGCAGTGGTCCTCAATAGATACCTGTTATTTCTATGTGTTCTCTCATTTCCATTTGATGCAGGAAAATTAAGAGTTGAAGGTCATTTAAGAGGATTTTAGGTACTTGATCAATGATTCACTAGCTCAGTAAAATAAATACTATTTTGTTTTTATACCCGGGGTTGGAAAACTAAGAAATGGGGAATAAGTTGATATAATTCGGTTGCGTTAGATTTTTCACACTATAGGAAATGTCTGTTATCACTTGGCTTTTGATTACAAATCTGTATCAATTATTCATTATCTTATTTTTAACCCAAGATGACCTGTTGGAAAACCTAACAGTCACTTTCCTATTTAAGAGTTAACTTTATTAAAGTGATGCCAGACTTTGTTACCCAAGAGAACAGTGTTGATTTTTTGAAACTTTAATTGAAAGATAACATGCATACAGGGAAGTGTATATATTGCTTTTTAATAAGCAGATATCTTCTGCTTATTGAACAGGTTCATGGAGAGTTGGTTTGTCCTGCTTCTTGCTCTTTAATAGATCATAGTGTTCATTTCTGGGTCCTCCTAATGTGTATCTGCTAAAGAAAGCAAAAAGGGCCAATGCAAATACTAAAATAAAGTGAAAAGAGAATGTCATTTACATAGGACCTGCTGGGAGTATTGTATATTAGGTTTTTTGTGCTCCACTCAGTGCTTGAAAGTCTTAACTTTTTGATTGAGAGGCTGCATCTGCTTCTATAACCTGTTTTTTTAAAGAGTTATCTCAGTGAAGCTTTGAGAGTCTGTCCATAGATGCCCTTCTTCCCCGCCTCAACCTCCATTGAATCTAGGTGAGAAACAGATGTGAGCTTAAAAACATACTCAACCTGTTTACCCCCTTGGAGCAGTTCTGCTGAATTAATTGCAGTGCACTCTTGGGGGTGTCCTTTTGTGGTGATGCCGATGCTTCCATGAACCTTGGCTATTTTGCCAATTTATCATGTCTTTGTAATCTTAACACTAACATTAACAAATGAAACGCTGTTCGGTTTCTTCACTTGCTTTGAGGTATGTCATGATAGTTTAGCAATCCACTTAGTCATCAAAATTCTATTTTGACTTGTCCACATAATCCTTTTAGTCTATTTTTAGATTTATTATGTGCTTTTCACATAGTTAATAAAAAAGCTTTCATTTAAGAAATTGTTTCCACATGACCCCGGAGGCCTCCCATTGTAGTTTAACAGTAGTTGCGATGTTGCATTGTTTGTTTGAAACTGCAAAGTGGTGTTGGTGCTGGCATATCGGCACCCTAGCTGTAGAGCTGGGAGCACCTCTGGGTGGTAATTTAACCTCTTCATTGTATTGTCAATGCTGCCCAGAGAGTTGCAGCAACTTTTCCCAGCTGATTCCACTGGTCAGACCATGTATATTCTGACTCCTAGGCCCTGTTCTTTGCCTCCATCAGATTGACACTTGAATTCCTGAAGAGATTGAGATCTTTGCCAAAGAAATGCCTTTTAAGTTGCTTTGCAGGAAAGCTACAAAGGAAGAGGTACCTTTATCCCTAATGTGTTTGGTTTAAGCTTTCAAAGTGACGTTTATGGCCTTTTTTCCTCTTTGGGGTTGGGAAGAAGGCAGTGTTGAAGGGAAGAGAGAGACTCAGAAATACTATTGTTGTTTAATCACCCAGTTGTGTCTGACTCTCTTGCGGCACTATGGCCTGTAGCCTACCAGGCTCCTCTACCCATGGGGATTCTCCAGGCAAGAATACTGGAGTGGATTGCCATTTCCTTCTCCAGGGGATTTTTCCAACCTAGGGGTAGAACTTGCATCTCCTGCAGATTCTTTACCACTGAGCCACCCGGGAAGCCCCCCAAATGCCTCTATGCTTCTTAAAATGAGGAGAAAGGTGGGCTGTATTGGCGCTACCTTTGTCAATTACAACAGATCCTGCAGCAGGTTCATGTACAGATGGTGATGTGGCCACCAGGACCCGGGCAGCCTGTGGACCCTCACTTTCTCTTATCCGTCTTCTCCATCAGGACTCATGGCTTTGCTTCCTCTCCAGTTCTCAACCTTGTCTTTATTCTGGACTGTTCTGATACATTCAGTGTGCATCGGTACCTTTTCTGCTGATTAAAGAAACTGAGAAAGGAAAGAGAGAAATCTTTTAATATTCTATTCCAGAGTCCCCTATTAAAGTTGATTCTTTTATATATTTATCTATATTTATACAGCTTTGATTTTTAAATATTTTTAGTATTTCTTTGGATGTGGGCCATTTTTAAAGTCTTTGTTGAATTTATTATAATATTGCTTCTGTTTTTATTTTTTATTTTTTGGCATGTGGAATCTTATGGTTGCCCGGGTGGCTCAGACAGTAAAGAATCTGCCTGCAATGCAGGAGACCAGGGTTTGATTCCTGGGTTGGGAAGATTCCCTGGAAGAAGGAACGGCTACCCACTCCAGTATTCTTGCCTGGAGAATCCCATGAACAGAGGAGCCTGGCGGGCTATAGTCCATGGGGTCGCCAAGAGTGGGGACACGACTGAGTGACTAACACTTTCACTTTCATGCGGGATCTTAGCTCCCCAGACAGGGATCTAATCTGCATACCCTGCATTGGAAGGCAGTTATCCACTGGACTGTCAAGGAAGTCCCTATATATCTTTAATTTTAACTCTCTCCCTCTTTCTCATGTCTGTTCCCTTTTCTGACATACTCTGCTTAGAGAGTATATGTATAAGAAAGGCTGACTGAATATAATTTTGGAAGGAAGTGAATATAATTTTGATAAATTGCTTTCGATTTCCTGTAT
>SJYX01004312.1:121990-253815 GCA_006410675.1 Oreotragus oreotragus | reverse complement strand
AAGAATTGATGCTTTTGAACTGTGGTGTGGGAGAAGAGTCTTGAGAGTCCCTTGAACTGCAAGGAGATCCAACCAGTCCATTCTGAAGGAGATCAACCCTGAGATTTCTTTGGAAGGAATGATGCTAAAGCTGAAACTCCAGTCCTTTGGCCATCTCATGAGAAGAGTTGACTCTTTGGAAAAGACTCTGATGCTGGGAGGGATTGGGGGCAGGAAGGGAAGGGGACGACCGAGGATGAGATGGCTGGATGGCATCACGAACTCGATGGACGTGAGTCTGAGTGAACTCCGGGAGATGGTGATGAACAGGGAGGCCTGGCGATTTATGGGGTTGCAAAGAGTCGGACATGACTGAGCGACTGAACTGAACTGACTTGAATTGTGGTGTAATGGTGTTGAAACTAGTTATTTCTAAACTGTAACGTGTAAGACTCATTTAAATGTGGATTCCTAGTTTCCTCTCTAGAGGTATGAACTAAATTGGATCCAGCAGTGTGCATTTTAACAAGCTGTCCTGGCCTTCTAACTTCCCCCACCCAATCTAAGTTGATTCTGATACCAGATTAATACTGACAGGAATATTTTGGGAAACACTAGTTTGAACTATTGGTGCTTGAATGCCATTCCTACTTAAAAAAAAAAAAAAGCCGGGATCAGCAAGCTATTGTCTAGGGGCCAGATACAGCCCACCACCTGTTTTTATAAATAAAGTTTTATTGAAACTCAACTAGCTTGATTTGTTTACATATTGTCTTGTTACTTTTTATGCCACAATGGCAGAGTAGTTGGAAAAGAGCTGGAAAAACCTAATATATTTACTCTCTGGCTCTTTACCGAAGAAGCTTGTGGACCCCTACATTTTGCATGGGAGAATATCAGGGACAGTCCAGTAAAGAAACTCAGTTCAGTTCAGTCACTCAGTCGTGTCCGACTCTTTGCGACCCTATGAACCACAGCACGCCAGGCCTCCCTGTCCATCACCAACTCCTGGAGTCCACCCAAATCCATGTCCATCCAGTCGGTGATGCCATCCAACCATCTCATCCCCTGTCTTCCCCTTCACCTGCCCTCAATCTTTCCCAGCATCAGGGTCTTTTCCAATGAGTCAGCTCTTCACATCAGGTGGCCAAAGTATTGGGAGTTTGAGCTTCAATAGCAGTCCTTCCAATGAACACCCAGGACTGATCTCCTTTAGGATGGACTGGTAAACTGGCATATATTTAATAAGAAAGAATTGAATGTGATGACAAAGGGCATATAATGACCAGTTCAGTTTAACAAGCATTGCTTTAGCCCTTACTTCATGTCAGATATCGTACACATGTTGGTCTTCCTGCTTGGGCAACTTACAGTTTTCCATGGCAAATTCATGATTTCAGATGTGATGAGGGAAGAACAGTATCTGTCTTCATGGGATCCGATGGGAACCTGGCAGAGACAATAACTCAGTCTAATCCCTGAGGTCAGAAATGATGTCCTAGGAGTCTTTCAGCCTCAATAAAGTGCCAGCAGATGCTTGTGGTAGAGGAGATTCAGAAATAAGCATTCCCTCCCCTCAGTTGGCTTCCCATGAGGATCAGTGGTAAAGCATCAGCCTGCTAATGCAGGAGACACAGGAGATGTGGATTCGATCCCTGGTTTGTAAAGAGCCCTTGGAGGAGGAAATGACTCCAGTACTCTTGCTTGAAAAATCCCATGGACAGAGGAGCCTGGCGGGCGAAGAGTTGGACATGGCTGAGCATGCGTGTATACTGTTGCTTGCTCAGGAGAGTTATTGCCCACCCCCCCACGCCCAAGATGACTTGCTTTGGCCAATGAATGTTAGCAACCGTGATGCAGAAGCTGGTGCAGTTTAGCTTTGCTCTTTGGTGCTGTTGCCATGAGAAAGGTAAGCTTGAGCTGGCCTGCTGGTCCTAGGAGCAGGAGAGACACTTCAGGTTGTCCCTTGGGTGGCTTGCTTTCTCAGTGTGCCTGGGACTGCCCTCATTTTAAAATAAGTTCCATGAAATTCTCAGTCTCACATACTAGAGTGGAGCCACCCAGAGTCGAGTCCAGCCTGGATTAGCTGGGCTCCAGATGACCACAGATTCATGAGAAGTTCTAAATGATTGGTTCTTGAGGCCATTGAGTTCCAGGGTGCCTTGTTATGAAGCAGTTGTTAAGAGATATAGTGCCCAGTAGACATTTGCTTATTTCAACTGAGACAGCTCTGAGCAGAAAATTTGAAGGACTTCCCTGGTGGCTCAGACAGTAAAGCATCTGCCTACAGTGCGGGAGACCTGGGTTTGATCCCTGGGTCAGGAAGATCCTCTGGAGAAGGAAATAGCAACCCACTCCAGTACTCTTGCCTGGAAAATCCCATAGACAGAGGAGCACAGTAGGCTACAGTCCATGGGGTCTCAAAGAGTTGGACACGACTGAGCGACTTCACTTCACTTCAAAAGTTGAGCAGGTGAGAAAGATGAGGAGTGTTTCGGCACATGAGGGCACGTAAGCATCAAGGGCCCAGGGACCTAGAGTGTGGTGTGAGCTGGCTTGTGGAGGGTAAACTTCAGGGGGCGGGGTGCAGCTGAAAGCGCAGTGGCCCCTTTCCCAGGGTATTGCAGTAACCCGGGGAGACACTCTAGAGCTGTGGCTTTCGTGTGGTCGAGGGGAAGGCTGGGTAGGGAGTGGGACAGTCCTTGACTCAAATTTCAAGCTTCCTACCAACTTGGTAGTCGTGGTTGAGGGTAGAGGGACGCTTAGGCAGGTTACTTTGTCACCTTTGTCCTTGGTATCCACATCTATAAAACATGTATGATGATGCACATTTCACAGGGAAGAAACTACCAGGAAAGTCTAATTTCTTCCTTCTGACTCTATACTTCCCTGTCAAGCTGGCAGCAAATGATCCAGTTAGAACAGTGTGCTTGAAAGCAAGATGGGCATTGCCCCTGTCGGCTCACTAGTTTCAGAACTTTTCAAACTTTTCTTTCTCCCACTTTTTTTTTTTTAAAGTATAATTGCTTTGCAAGCTTTCTCACTTCTTTTTTTAAAGATATTTGAATTTCTCATTTATTTCTCACACATTTATCTGGTTCAATGAAATCACTGGAGATATCAACAATATTTAACACATGTTTAGCATGGAATGGTAGTATAATAAAGCATATAGATGAACCGGTAAAATGCTTAATTGGAAAATACATATTCAGTGTGCTTCGTAGAGTCATAGTGAATATTCTTTAAAGATAGAACCAATTACAATAAACATTTTGGAAGGTCACTTAAGGTTGCCTGAAGAACTCTTTGTCTTAAACATGTACCAGGAAAATCTCATGAAAAAAAATTTCCCACTGCCGCAGAGCAACTACATTTACGTCGTGGAACCAAGACGGCCCCAGCCGGTCTGTATGGATTATCAGGTAGAGGGTGAGCTGCTTTTCCGATTTTGACTTGCTGTTGATTACCTTAGGCTTTGGGTAGGGCCACTGAGTGCTGGAGTTCTGGTGGATGGAAGCAGTGTACATGTCCTTACAGATTAAGAAAAGTATAGAGCCTAGCAGTTAATGACTGTCTTTCTTCTCAAAGTGAAACTTTATCTATGGATAATAGGAATTTATTATTAACCCTTTAATTCAGATTATATACATATTTATGTCAGTTTACACATTTTACTTTTGCCTTTTAGAATTTAGTGATAAAAGAATGGAATTTAGTTATAAAGGTCAAATTATCTCTTTGACCTGAAACATGCTAAGATCAGAAGCAAGAGGTAGCATGGGAATGAGTAGACGGTTCTGTTGTTCACTCTTGTGACCAGGATTGGTTAGTGCTGGCTGTGTGTTAGGTACTGTAGGGGAGCTGGAGGGAAAGAGATGAAATCCCTGCCTTTAGCCTGCCAGGCCCCTCTGTCCATGGGATTTTCTGGGCAAGAATACTGGAGTGAGTTGCCATTTCCTACTCCAGAAGATCTTGCTGACATAGGGATCGAACCAGGATCTCCCACATTGCAGGCAGGTTCTTTACCACTGAGCCACCAGGAAAGAGCTCAGGGAGCATTATCATCTAGTATTGTGCTAACTCAAAGATGTTTGAGGGCCCTACCTGAGTGCTTTGGGAATTTGGAATTTCAGACCCTATAGCAAACTTGAATCAGACTCTGCATTTTAATAAGATTTCCTATAATTTTTGTGCCAGACAAAGTTTGCAAAGAATTGGTTGAGTAGGTAGAATGAAAAAATAATTATAAGGATCTGGAGAGGCTATAGGAGAGGTATAAAGAGATAATGACTAAATTTTTTTTTTTTTAATTTGGAATTTTACTTCAATTTCAGAGTAAGTTCATCCTTGGTCTTATTACATCAGAATAATTTCAGACTCAATGCTTAGTTTTAGGGGAGCTTCTCATATGAACTTCTTGGATGGGAACATTTGCCTGGTCAAGGTCAGGGCAAAGTTTATATTCTTTGTTATAGACTGCTTACCAAGTCCCTAACAGTCCACAGTATACATCAGTGACAGTACCCATCCTTGACAGCTTCTGACCAGAGACAGCCCTTCCCCCCTTGCAGCGCGCCACATCCCAGGGGATTGAGAGGAATCATGGGCTGCCATATTGCTCCTGTATCAAGTGATCCTGTGGGACCAGTGACACTAAGGCTTCGTGTCAGAACTTTTCAGGGGGCCTTTTCAGACGTGAAGACACTGAAAGGTGGGATTTAGGTTATGATGATAGATAAATGCAAATGTTTGCATTTAATCTTTCCATTTGAGTAAACACTCTTAATTCCATGGAAAGGGACCTCTTGTGACTTTCACAGCTAGAGCTCAGTGAAAAGGCAATGCTTTTCTTTCTTGTAAATGGAGAAGCCGTGGTAGATGAGGAGAACCCTGAAAATAGACCTCTCTCTCTGAATAGTTAATTGGCAGTGTTTCATCTTCTCTGACTTCCTCCTTGAGTAAATCAGTTGCTTAATTCTGTAGGGAGTGGGAGGTGGACGAGGAAGGAGGATTTAGTGTACTGTGGGAGTTAGCTTTCTGTGGCCCTGGGGGCAATATGAGGTTTTCTTTTTGTTGTTAGTTATGAATGTCTGAGCTCAAACTGTTTACTTCACCGTGTTGAGATAAGGTTTCATTACTCTTGTGTACAGATTACCTCATAGACAGTTTGTGTTTGAACCCACTTTTCAATTATTTACGAGGGATGACAGTTGGGAAAGCCGCTGCACCGAGTTCTGGAAGCCGAAGGTCGCTGGTGGTCATCTGGGTGGCTCACGGGGTAATCCGACAGGGTGCATCTGGGTGGCTCACGGGGTAGTCCGACAGGGTGCTCACTTCACTGCTCCTCCCCGGTCAGGGCTGCTTCAGAACGTGCCACACCCCTTGCTGTGGTGTATGGTTTTTCACCTTTGTGTCTGTTCATAAGCCTTCTGTTTGTGCGCCCCACTCCAGCCAAGCCAGTGTCCCCCACCCCCAACTCTGACCCTACAGCACTGTTCTCCTTTGGTTTCTGACATCAGGGTTCTGCCTCTCCTATTCTTCATTCCAGGTTTGAAGGGGAGATGCAATATGGGGAAGAACATTTTGTATTCTATTACAACTTAATCACTACAGGGATGTTATGTTGCCTGTGAGCTTAAGTTATACATAATGGCCCATCTCTGGGAACCATGCTTCCCTGATAATAAGCATTAAGCTAAAATAACTTTGCTTAGCTCACAAGAAACATCCTGACTAGGTCTACATGTGAATGACTGCAGGGAGAAAGAAATTAACACATCCCCTCCGGAGGCTGATGGGAATCAGGAAGTGTTTGGCTTTACTCCTCCCCTTTTAGAATAAAAGGAGCCTGAATTCTAACTCGGGCAAGGTGGTTCTTTGGGGTATGAGCCCACCATCTTCTCAGTTTGCAGCCTTTCTGAATAAAGTCATTTTTCCTTGCCCTAACAGCTCGTCTCTCGATTATTGGCCTGTTGTGTGGGGCGCGGTATGAGCTTAGACTTCATAACAGAGGGTCAGGGCAGAAAAGGTACGCATGGAAATTAAAAGTCACAGTGTTCCTTTGTGGCCTTTGAGGCCAAAAAACTGATGGCACTTGAAATTAGTTCCCACTGTAGGCTGGCGTTTTAATGCAGATGGCAGGGGGAGCAATTACATGCCTGACTGAGTTGAGAGGTTTGTCTAATCCTATATCCTGTCATGTTTAACAACTTTTATGAAATCAAAAACTTCCACTTGAGCTAAATTCCTCTTTAAAGTTGTCAGTATATATTGAAACATGAAGTACTGTGTCTTTTGGCAAGGACTTCCCAAACGTATTCAGTCTATCCCTTTGACTCATGCTGGAAATATAAATAAATCTTTCCAAATTAAAAGGTATTTGACTCAGGAATTCTCAAAGAAGATGCTTCTAGAACTTTCCTTAGTAACACATTCTGGTATCTCCTGGTTTTTATAGTTATTAATAACTTTTCATTAATGTATTACTTAAATCATTCATGAAATAATATAATTTCTTGTCCTTTTGTCAATAGCATTGGGTTAATTTCTCACCACCCTCAAGTGCTAAGAACTTAATATAAAACCAGTAAATATAAATATAAAAGCTAATAAATCATAAACCTGGTATAAGTTCACATGGGGGTCGTTACCCAGAGGCTGTTTTGATTTCGGATGCACACAGCAGTGATTGGCAGCTTGCAGCAAATAACAGTGAGCAGTAGCTGGAAGCAAGGTCTTAGTTTCCCAGACCTAATGACTGGCCATTTCAACCTTCAGGCTCCCATCTCACAAGTAAAAGGGCAAGGGTGCCAGCCAGGAGGCAGCTGTGACAGAGTCCTTCTCTTGAAGTTACGTATTTCTCTCCATGAGCACTCCTGACTCACATGAAACATATAATTTAGGCAAGTTTGTTTATCTGATTTCCTGATGCCTGCAGCTCAGCAGGGGCACAGTGGTAGGAAGGGAACAGCTATTGGCACATAGGATGACAACAGAAGCTTCAGGTCGGCAGCCTGACAGTGAGTGGGGGTGATGGGAAGCACTGCACAGTCAGGAATGCAGATAAAATCTGTTCAGCATGTCTGTTTAAAAGGCCTGAGAAGAGTGTATTTCACTGTAGACTTTCTTGGAAATAATAAACTAAGATGTCTTTATTACACTGAAGATTATTGCTGAAGCTATTTGAAGAAACAGGCTATACTCTCAAAGCAGGGATTTTCCGCTGTGGCGTTATTGTGAAGGTTAGCAGTAGTATACATGGTGTGCCTGGCACAAAGCGGCCATGACCCCCAATGCTTGGGGTGGGAGTAGTTTTGTATGGCCCTTGGCTTGATAGGTCCAGATAATATGTGTGGTTCATCATAGTTGTGGCATAAATAAAGCTTGAATGAATGGAAGAGCTTTCTGGGGCTTCCCAGGGAGTGCAGAGGTCAAGAATCTGCCTGCCAGTGCAGGAGATGGAAGAGAATGAGTCGGGAAGACCGCTTGGAATAGGAAATGGCAGCCTACTCCAGTGTTCTTGCCCAAAAGTTCCACGGACAGAGGAGCCTGGTGGGCTACAGTTCATGGGTTCGCAAAGAGTTGGACACCAGTGAGCACATGCACAACAGCTTTTTAAGCAATTCACTTATGTTTTTCTAAGCTAATTGGAGTGCCTATCTAGTTGGAGTGCCTATCTTGTGTCTGACTGTTTGCGACCACATGGACTGTAGCCCACCAGGCTCCTCTGTCTATGGGATTCTCCAGGCAAGAACACTGGAGAGGGTTGCCATTCCCTTCTCCAGGGAATCTTCCCAACCCAGGAATAGAACCCAGGTCTCCTGCATTGCAGGCAGATTCTTTACCAGCTGAGGCAGTGAAGAATCCACCTATCTAAAATGAAGAGTTAAAATGCAAGTATTTCTTCCAAAGCCGGTTTAGGTCATTGTATTTTATTTTGATCATAGGGAACTCTGATCCAGTTGTAAAAGTAATTAATTTATTTGACCTCCTTTTACTTAAGTGAAGATACTAATAATTAAGGCTCAGTCTAACAGATTAGCTAATAGATGGAGAATTGGTTATATGCAAGCATATCCATTGGTCTTCTGAACAATGGGAAACCTTTAAGTTTCTTGGAAGTTCTGCATAAGTGTGTGCTTAATTTGAGGGAGGGTCATGAGTCTAGTCCTTGGATGGACCAGTTTTCCTTCCTGGTTGCTTGGGGGTGAATATTCCTCTACGTCTTCCCAGATGAGTGGAGAAACAGGAGGTACTGGAGGAAGACACACCAGTTGCTGATGACACCAGATGCTGATGCATCTATGCTATTGCATGTGTGTGTGTGTACACTTGGAGGACGCTGGGCTGGGGAAAATGTTCAGCAGTACTTCCTGAATATACAGCCCAGCACGAGGTTAATTTCAAGGCTTATGTGTTTCTGTGTTAAAACTGTTAACTGTAGGACATAAACATCAGTGCGGAAACCACTGTGTTCCTTGTTTGGGGTCCATGGATCCTTAATGAATAAATAACCTGGATGTCAGAGGGTCCTCTGTGCCAACGGTAAGCAGCATTTGGGATGTTTTGTATTTTCTGGCCCGATGGTTTTCTGTTTTGTTTTTTTTTTTTGCTATTTTGAGTTTCTCAGAGTCTTTGACTTGAATGTTGAATATTTGAACTGTGATGTTAGCCACTGTTGCCATGTATAGTTGTATCATTTTTTACCCTTATAGTAGTGATCAAAGTGGAGGCCTCACTCCTCTGAGTGACACTGGTGTGTTACATATGTTCTCTGAACCTGAATTTCTCCATCAGTAGATTGAGAGATTTAAACGATGTGATTTCTTGAGGCCACTTTGCGCTTTTGTACCGAGTCCATGTTTTTGCTGCCTGGATTGTTCTGTGGCTTTGCCCTTGAGTCTTAGCCCCTGTTCCCTGTCATGGTTTTCCTGGTAGTATGAGCTGTCCATCCACGGAACACTTGGCAGCTGTTCGGTGTTTTTTTTTCTATAAATGTTCCAGTCCTGTTAAGTATGTAGAGACTTTTTCTCACCATCTCAATTAACTGCAATAGATGTATGATGCAAAATCCTGCTTTTATTAATTTCAGCCAAACTTGGTTTTCTGTTGCAGTTTGTTAGCTTTATTTGCTTAATGCTCAATGCTAAGTACAGGAAGGGGGTTCTCAGGTGGCTCCGTGGTAAAGAATCCACCTGTGATGCAGGAGATGCAGCTTCGATCCCTGGGTGGGGAAGATCCCCTGGAGGGGGAATTGGCAACCTATTCCACTGTTCTTGCCTGGAAAATTGCACAGACAGAGGAGCCTGGCGGACTACAGTCCTTGGGATCACAAAAGAGTCGAACACGAGTACAGGAGAGTGACACATGGTCCCAGCTTTCTACCTGTCCTTACTCTGAATGACTCTTTGGGGAGAGGATACTGACCCAAGTCTCTGAATGACTCTTTTGGGAGAGGATACTGACCCACGTCTCTATGATAGAAAGTTGCAGAAATTCTTCACACCCCTAGGATTGTGTAATTATGCTGGCCTTGGGTGAAATGCTGCACCCTAATGCATTCCAACATGTGGCTCTAGATATTTTGCATGCTCTGATTAAGATTTACAAAGAGCTTGAGCCTGCAGCTAATTTTTACCAGTGTAGCTCTCAGATGATAGTTCTCTGTGGTAGGGTGACCATTCAAAGAGGAGAGGAATGACCCCCCGGGGCTGCTGGTGGCGAAGCAGAGGTGGCCCATCAGTCCCACACTCTGGCTGCTGGTGGAAGATGGGAGAGGCCAAGACAGGTGCCGAAATGGCTGCGCTTCACCTTCACTGAAAGCTGCAACTGACATCACAGCTTGGTCAGTTTCATTCCCTTTGGAAGTAGATGATGAGTTCTTAAATCCATTTTAGGAATGCTGGTGAGATTTAACTACATAATCTTTGATGGCACCTTCTAAAAAATCCCACTTCCAGAAGTGGTCTGATGATAATCCAGTTTTGGCTTTAAAAAATTTGTCCGGAAGTCTGTATTCTACACAAACTTGCATTTTCATAGCTTTGCTGGAGTTCAGAAGTTAGAGCTCCCTCTGAAGTGTTGGCTGCGGGGAGGCGGGGTTTTCTGTCTCCAATGAGGTGGCTTCAGTGTCCGGAAAAGCCTATCGCCTTTCACAGGAGCGCTTACTCTGTAATCCAAGCAATAGCCACGCAGCCTGTTTTATTGTTTGTGGAGTCCTGTGGCTCCTGGGCGCTTCACAGACGGGAAGGAGGGCAAGTGGGGGATTTATGACTCTGCACTGAGCTGGGGCCAGTGAGCCGAACTCTTTGATTTCTCCTAAGTCACCTGTGTGGGTGAACTTTAAACTAGGTACCTGAGTTGACGCTGAATCTTTTTCTCCAGCCTGAGGAGTTCCTTCTGTTCGCAACAGACAGCTGGCTTTCTGCCTGAGTGGGGAAAGATGCCTGGAGGAATAGGATTACAGTACGGGATGCTAGGTACACACCAAAGAGTCGGAGTGCCTTGGTCCTGCTCTTTGCCAAGTCCTGACAAGCGTTCCTGAAGTGAACGTTTTGCTTCTTTTTTAAAATTATACTTTAGTCATTTTTATTGCGTAGGGGGAGACTGTGGATATTCTTGATCTTTCAACCAAGTACCACAATGTGAAAAAACATTGTTTTTTCCCCTAACCTCTCATTTCCCTTTTTTTTTTTTTTTTTTTTTAAATTGGATGACACAGAAACAGTCTTTCTGCAGATTCAGCTCTCAATATTGTCTGAGTAAGTAGCAAGGAGGAGGTTCGTGGAAAGGACCTGGGACACTTTGAAAAAACGAGGTTTTTGTTGGCTGGATTGACCTTTCTCTGTAGTCGACTTTGATGTGAAAGAAGATGAAAAAGGAAGTCTCTTCAGGTTCCTTTAGACTCAAGTCGAACCCAGGTTCCCTCTCACGTGCTGTGAGCTGGATAAATTTCTCCTCCTTGTCCAGGCAAACAAAGAGGCTGTTTCGCAGTGATGGGGAGTTGCCGGTCTGTGGGCAGCAGGTGGAAGCAGAGGATGAAAACCGGACCTACAGAACCCAGCCCAGAAAAGGTGACTTGACGTGTTTTTTTTTTAATTTACACGTTTTTAGAAGTTTGCTCTGTACAGTTCTTTGTTTCTATCACTGATTTCTGTTCACAGTTTTTGGCCCCTTTCGGAGTTTTTGTGATGTTTTTGTGTTGGAATTCAGTGTCAGTCATTTGTGTATGTGTCTAAAGGAAAAATACTCCTTCAACTAGATTCAACTTGAGACCGTGTCCTTCTCCGAAGGATAAAATAGCTGTTATGTGTCCCCAGCACTTTGTCCCCCTGCCCCCCGCCCACCTTTCACACACTCGTGTGACTTGTGCAAAGTTCAGTGGTAAGCCACCATCCTGGGAGGAATCGTCTGCTCTTTACAGCGACTGAAAGTTAGAATATGGAGCTCTTTTCTAAAACGGTGCACTGAGAAAACTTTGGGAATTGTGGGTAGACTTTCTGCATATTCCTTTAAGACAACTGAATTACCTGAACGCTTGAACGAACAGGTGCCGGGGTGACACCGAGGAAATGAACACACGAAGCACTAACCCTTAATGTCGGGTCCAAAAGGAGCTTTTGGATTTCTTTCAAGTTCCTTTTCAGACCAGTGCTAGTTTCTGTTCTCAGGTTTAACATGTTTCGCCTTCTTCAAGGTGAAGAAAAATATCAGTCCTGGCGGAAAAGAGGGGAACTATTTCAATATCTCTTAACACCCCCCTGTTTTATATTTAGAATTTCTGAGGTCTTCCTCTTAGAATGTTTATTGGAGAGACTGAATTGTTAGCCTCTAAAATGGTTTCTCCATTCAGAGCAGTGGCACAGCCCAGTGGGGGAGTGCTATTTAAGGCTTACAAAGGAACTTCATCCAGACATTCCGCGTGATTGTGTTTTCCCTGTTTATCACATTCTTCCCGTGCCAAGAGAAACCTTGCTAAAACCTTTCAGAGACCTGTCATTCCCCTTCTTTTGGGAAACGAAACTGCTGAAATGTGAGAAAATCAACTAAGTTAAATATGAGCTTATGGGGACAGTAATTATATTCCATGGACTGGAAATTAAACGCACCCATCTTCATGGATAATGTAGGTTAAGCCATTTGCTCTTGTCTGTTAAACTATGGCTCAGGAGGGACTAGTTAATGCTCTTTGAAGATGTCAGTTGTTTATTATGTCAAGAAGGTGGTCCACAGTGGTCTGCTGATAACTGAGCCACAGTATGATGTTTTTAGTTCAGATGGTGTATAAATTGCCTGGCGTAGAAAAGGCATTTATACTTTCTGGCTGGAGTTGTGTAGTTTAGTAAGTCCACGAACTTTACTTTTTCTAAATCAGGAATAAGCTGTGGTTTTGGTAAATGGGTGGGTTGTAATGTTCGAAGGGTGGATGCAGTAGTGCTGTGGTTGCGAGAGGGTGTAGTTTTAATTCCTTTGGGCTTTGCCAGAGGTGGTTGTTTTATGACTTGTTTTGTTTTAAATCAACCGCTGTCAAGTTTCTGTTAAAGATTGTGTACATGTGAGCACGCGGCTTTAGGATTTCTATCATAGATGCTCCATCTAAATTAACACTAAAGGGAAAGAAACTGTGAATTTGCATGGATTAGTTTTGGTTGGGAAATGAAGCAAATACTGTACACTTGACTTGTAAAAAATAAAGAAGTCATTGTAAAGACCAGAGCGATTTGTGGAAGGAGGACTTGTTTATGTAAGAAAACAAAAGATTGTACCCTTTATCCCTTACTGTAATGGGGAATTCTATAGCCTTGTGAAGATAAATGGTGACATAATACAGTGTGTACATTTATACGGAGCTTAGAAATAATTGGACATGGATAATATTATCACTTTGACTTGCAGTTATGGGGACATCCTTAAAAAGCTGCCTGTAGATCAGAATTCATGGTCTTGGATTCTGTTTTCATATTTGACTTGCAAAAGAAAATTGGCTCCCAACTTTGATATGTTGCCTCAGGAGCATTAAAACAGGTGATCTTTATTCCACATAATTCTTTCCTTTGGAGAAACATGGAATGACTTGTTTATCCTTAGAGATCAAAAGAGGGAATATCTTTCAGAAAAGTTATACAGGGTTGGAGTTTTGTTTTAGTTTTTATTGTTTTTCTTTCTTTTTTTTTTTAAGGAGCATCAGATAAGCTAGAAGTCTAACAAGAATTATCAGTCAGTGCCAAGAATACCCAATGGCCATATTAGGATTTGTTTGCAAATAAATATATATTGAAGACATATTGGTCTGGTGGGGACTGGATAGCATCTTTCTTTTGTATCTGTCTGCCTAGACCTCATGCATCTGAATCCACTTCCTTTCAGCCTGCTCCCTAACCCCCTGACCTTATTCTAACATTTTTGTGATTTACACGTGTCTAAAAACCTGATCTTCATCTTCTCCCCTGCAGACATACACTACCATCAAGCAGTGACAGCCAGAGGTAGGGCAGTGCAGCTAACAGGTCTTCCCGAGTCAGTGGTCCTGTATGTGTTCTTCCCCCTATCCCCACTCCCAAGGGATCTGTCCGGTGGGCTGATGGGGTGTCCGGTTCTGCAGGCTCTCTCCCTCCCACCCACCAGCTGCTGCTAGGTCAGAGTGCTTGCCCTGCTCTCTGCCTACTTCTCCAGGTCACATTGCTTTGCTCAATTAGCCTACTGAATCACCACTATCAGTGGTGTTTCAGTGGTACATTGAATAAGACGCACATTCACTTTATTAAACAGTTCTTTCAAATTTTGTTTTTGTGCTTTTTATAGTGAATCTCCATATTAGATTGCTTATCAATAACACCAGAATAAAGTGTTCAAGTGGTTATCCTTATGGCTGTCTATCAGTACACCGTCCCATCACTTTATAATCCATTGTTACTGATTATATTCAAGAAGCTAAGGATAAAATTCCTGAGCCTAAAAAGTAACTAGAAGATACATATTGGTATGTCCGACGCAATCACAAGTACGGACGTTTGTGCTTTCTCATGTTCTAGCACATGACAAGTTTCAAAACTCTCTTGTATTGACATTGGTACTCCGGAAGGTAAAAATGAATTGATTAACAGTAGTGACCCATCCTTAGGGTCTTTAGGTGATGTGATCCACTATAACAGCAGATGATATTTTGACTTAATTAGCCATGATAATCAAGGGTGCGAATCAATGTCCTTTAGAATATTAATGAACCATGTGCTGTTTTACTAGATGCCCATGTAGTCAAAAAGTAGAAGTTAGTTGTAAATGGGACAAGCGGTTGCTTTTCTTGTGGAGTTGTGAGAGAATTTAGAAGAAATTTTCATTGAGGATCATGTGTAGGATACAGAGAAATATAAACACACGGCCCCTGAAGTCGTGGAGTTCATACTTCAGGGGAGAAGTGAATAAGGCATCTAATGGAGAATTAAAGAGAAAATGCAGGAGAATTGTGAAAAAGTGTGAAAAAAGTTTGAGAATGAGAAGATACTTTATCTGGAGTATTTTCATGTTTTGGAAGGTTTTCCAGCTGTGCATTGATTTAAATAATATTTAATGAGCTCCTGGTTTGTTTCCAGCACTGTGGAAGGTTCTCAAGGGAGACTAATGACCAGTAATATTTATTCTGTGCTTCCCCTATCTCACTTGCTTACTCTTCTTTTGTCAATTAAAACCAAAAGAGGAGGAATTATAGTGGGGTATCCTCTCATTGAGTGGAGTGTGTTTTGTTGGAGCCCAAGTTCTGTTCAGTTGTACAGAGGCATGATTGATGATTCTGGTATTGGCAGGTCAACAGATTGGGTAATTGACATGCAAAGCCTCAATTTAAAGGGTGCTTTCATTCTCTTCTTCTGGATGTTGCCATATGTATTAATAACATTGCAAAATTGGAATCATTTGAATTTCAGTTCACTCCCTTCACAGAAGCTACAAAAATGATCAGAGAATGGCCTGACTAGGTATCAAGGGTAATGAATAATCCATACACTAGGTAATCAATTGTCCAGTGTGGGAATTGGCCGTATTTAAAATAATTTCATCCCAATGTCCTTGCTGATAAAACAGTCACAGAATACAGAATGCCTGTGCATAATTAGATTAGCAGTGACTTCAGACATTATAGTGGAGAAAAATGGCATGGCAGACCAGAAGCTGCAAGGTCAAGATCCTGTTACTATATAAATACCTGTGATTTATTTTTGATCATAAAATCTTTAACATTATAAGATTTGAGAACATTTCCTCCATGGCATTAAAAACAACAACAACAACAACTTAGGAAGTATTGTCAAAGCAGCACCGTAAATTTGAGAGTAAAATTACACATTATACAAATATTTGTGCTGAGGATCACTGTGTATGTTGGAAAAAGAGCAAAATGAAGTTTATCTTGGTGTCTTAATAAAAAGAGGTAAGAAGAATATTCTCAGAGTGGTGAATGTAATGTTTTCTTTCTACTGAAGCTGACATTCTGTGAAAGAGACAAACAATGAATGCCACTTAATATTTTATCTGGTTCGTTGAGACTGCCTTTTATTAACCTTTGTTTTTTCTTTTGAAATTAGAGTCTCTGTCTTGCTGCCTTATTGCAAAAATGATCCTATTTGTTATTAAATTGATGAAGTTATGTCGAAATATTTTATCTAATAGCCTTTCTTTATTTTCTTGTTTTTAGAAGTTTGTGGATTTGCTTTGAGATTTAGGTACTTACTTAGATTACTGGAGATATCAGAGTAAAGAAGGAAATAACTTATTGTGAGAGCTTGGGTTTAAAAGTGAGTAACCTGTGTTCTTTTTTTTTTTTCTTTTAAAAAATTCAATTAATTTTAACATTAACATATGGTTAATATAACCTGTGTTGTTTTCCATGGAAATGTCTTTACTGGGTTTTGAAAACTTTTTTTGAAATTGTTCTTTATAGTTATTTTAGAAGTAATTAGAAAAGACACTGCACATTAATTAGGGTTAAGTTTTATGTCTCTCACAACTTGTGTTTATATAATTAGGTATTCATAGAAAGTGTTATATTTTCCTGTACTTTCAGGGGTCTGGGATTTAGCGGTCCTTTTCTGTTAAATTACGTGGGGCGTATGTGTTTCTTTTCGCTACAGTATCCCTATCAGATGCTTCAGGGAGCTCCAGTGTGGTCAGTTTTATCTCAACGTCTGTCGTGCTTGCATGCAGCCACTTGTCCATCTTTACTGTGGTCCAGGTCTTCATCAGCTCTTACCTGGCCTTCTGAAAGGTCTTCTCCTTTTGTTATCCTCACTCTTGCTGTCTTTGAGCTATTAATATTCTTGAGTCTACAGTATAATTGGAGTGATCTTCTTAAAATACAAACACCATATCTCTGTGTATGCTCAGTCACTCAGCCTTGTCCAACTCTTTGCAACCCTATGAACTATAGTCGGGTAGGCTCCCCTGTCCTTGAGATTTCCCCAGGCAGGAATACTTGGGAGTGGGTTGCCATTTCCTCCTTCAGGAGATCTTCCTGACCCAGGGATTGAACCTGTGTCTCCTGCATCCGCAGGTGGATTTTTTGCCACTGAGCCACCGAGGAAGCCCCATAAATAGTCTCCCTTATCCATGGTTTCAATTTTTACAGATTTAGTTACCTGTGGTCAACTGCTGAAAATATTACATGGAAAATTTCAGAAATTATAACTTTTAAATTGTACACTATTCTGAATAGCATGATGAATCCTCTTGCCGTCCTGCCCTGTGCTGCCCGGGATGTGAGTAACCCCTTTGTTCAGAGTATCCCACCCATTAGTCACTTAGTGGCCATCTCGTCTCGTTTATCAGATTGACTGTCACGGTATCGCGGTGCTTGTGTTCTAGTCACCCTCATTTCACTTAATAATAGCCCCAAAGCACAAGAGTCATGATGTTCACAATTCAGATAAGCCAAAGAGAAGCCATGCAGTGCCTTATTTAAGTGAAAAGGTGAACTTCTCGACTAAAGGACAGGGAAAAAAATCGTATACTGACCGATGTTGCCAAGATCTATGGTAAGAAGGAATCTTCTATCTGTGAAATTGTGAAGGAGGAAAAATAAATTCGTGTTAGTTTTGCTGTTGCACCTCAAATTGCAAGTTACAGCCACAGTGTGTCATAAGTGTTAAGATGAAAAAAAGCATTAAATTTGTATAATAAGATATTTTGAAAGAGATACATTCTTAAACCTCTATTATAGTATTTGTTATTAGTAATTTCTGTTACTCTCTTACTGTGCCTAATTTATAAATTAAACTTTGTTATAGGTGTATGCAGGAAGAAACACAGTGTACATAGGATGCAGTACTACCCTTGGTTTCAGGTACCCCTGGGGGGTCTTTTTTTCTGATGATCCAACAGATGTTGGCAATTTGATCTCTGGTTCCTCTAAATCCAGCTTGAACATCTGGAAGTTCACGGTTCACGTACTGCTGAAGCCTGGCTTGGAAAATTTTGAGCATTACTTTGCTAGCATGTGAGATGAGTACAATTGTGCAGTAGTTTGAGCATTCTTTGGCATTGCCTTTCTTTGGGATTGGAATGAAAACTGACCTTTTCCAGTCCTGTGGCCACTGCTGAGTTTTCCAAATTTGGCATATTGAGTGCAGCACTTTCACAGCATCATCTTTTAGGATTTGAAATAGCTCAGCTGGAATTCCGTCACTTCCACCAGCTTTGTTTGTAGTGATGCTTTCTAAGGCCCACTTGACTTCACATTCCAGGATGTCTGGCTCTAGGTGAGTGATCACACCATCATGACTATCTGGGTTGTGAAGATCTTTTTTGTACAGTTCTTCTGTGTATTCTTGCCACCTCTTCTTAATATCTTCTGCTTCTGTTAGGTCCCTACCATTTCTGTCCTTAATTGAGCCCATCTTTGCATGAAATGTTCCCTTGGTATCTCTAATTTTCTTGAAGAGATCTCTAGTCTTTCCCATTCTATTGTTTTCCTCTATTTCTTTGCATTGATCACTGAGGAAGGCTTTCTTATCTCTCCTTGCTATTCTTTGGAACTCTGCNGTGGCCACTGCTGAGTTTTCCAAATTTGGCATATTGAGTGCAGCACTTTCACAGCATCATCTTTTAGGATTTGAAATAGCTCAGCTGGAATTCCGTCACTTCCACCAGCTTTGTTTGTAGTGATGCTTTCTAAGGCCCACTTGACTTCACATTCCAGGATGTCTGGCTCTAGGTGAGTGATCACACCATCATGACTATCTGGGTTGTGAAGATCTTTTTTGTACAGTTCTTCTGTGTATTCTTGCCACCTCTTCTTAATATCTTCTGCTTCTGTTAGGTCCCTACCATTTCTGTCCTTAATTGAGCCCATCTTTGCATGAAATGTTCCCTTGGTATCTCCAATTCTCTTGAAGAGATCTCTAGTCTTTCCCATTCTATTGTTTTCCTCTGTTTCTTTGCATTGATCATCGAGGAAGGCTTTATTTTCTCTCCTTGCTGTTCTTTGGAACTCTGCATTCAAATGGGTATCTCTTTCCTTTTCACTTCTCTCCAAGGCCAATTTTGCCTATTATTCTGGGTATCTCTTGACTTCCTACTTTTGCATTCCATTCCCCTATAATGAAAAGAATATCTTTTTTTAGGTGTCAGTGCTAGAAGGTCTTGTAGGTCTTCATAGAACTGTTCAACTCCAGCTTCTTACTGGGGCACAGACTTGGATTACTGTGATATTGAATGGTTTGCCTTGGAAACGAACAGAGATCATTCTGTTGTTTTTGAGATTGCACCCAAGTACTTCATTTAGGACTCTTTTGTTGCCTATGATGGCTACTCCATTTCTTCTAAGTGACTGTTGCCCACAGTAGTAGATATAATGGTCATCTGAGTTAAATTCATCCATTCCAGTCCATTTTAGTTCACTGATTCCTAAAATGTCTATGTTCACTCTTGCCATCTCCTGTCTGACCACTTCCAATTTTCCCTGATTCATGGACCGAACTTTCCAGGTTCCTATGCAGTATTGTTCTTTACAGTATCAGACTTTACTTCCATCACCAGTCATACCCACAACTGGGTGTTATTTTTGCTTTCTGGAGTCATTTCTCCACTCTTCTCCAGTAGCATATTGGGCATCTACTGACCTGGGGAGTTCCTCTTTCAGTGTCCTATCTTTTCATACTGTTTTCATACCCTAGCCTTTTCATACTGTTCATGGGGTTCTCAAGGCAAGAATACTGAAGTGGTTTGCCCTTCCCTTCTCCAGTGGACCCTGTTTTGTCAGAACTCTTCCACCATGGCCCATCTGTCTTGAGTAGCCCTGCAGGACATGGCTCATAATTTCATTCAGTTAGACTAGGCTGTGGTCCATGTAATCAGTGTGATTAGTTTTCTGTGATTGTGGTTCTCATTTTGATGGATAAGGATAAGAGGCTGTGGAAACTTCCTGAGGGGAGAGACTGACTGAGGGGAAAACTGGGTCTTGTTCTGATGGGAGGGGCAATGTTCAGTAAATCTTTAATTGAATTTTCTGTTGTTGGGCTGGGCTGTGGTCCCTCCCTGTTGTTTGATCTGAGGTGAAACTATGGTGGAGGACTTCCTCCAAAAGGTCCCATTCCGGCACTGCTGCACTGAGTGCTCTGGACCCTGCAGCAGGCCACCACCCACCCACGCCTCTGCAGGAGACTCCTGCACACTCACAGGGAGGTCTGGGTCAACAAACTATGGGAAATTCTTAAAAAGATGGGAATACCAGACCACTTGATCTGCCTCCTGAGAAATCTGTATGCAGGTCAAGAAGCAACAGTTANTGGAAGAAAAGTTATGACCAACCTAGACAGTATATTCAAAAGCAGAGACACTACTTTGCCGACTAAGGTCCATCTAGTCAAGGCTATGGTTTTTCCTATGGTCATGTATGGATGTTAGAGCTGGGCTGTGAAGAAGGCTGAGCGCCAAAGAATTGATGCTTTTTTTATTTTTTATTTATTTTTTTTTACGGGTATATATGAACTCCCAAACATGAACCCCCCTCCCACCTCCCACCCCACATCATCCCTCCGGATCATCCCCATGCACCAGCCCCAAGCATCCTGCATCCTGCATCGAACACAGACTGGCAATTCGTTTCTTACATGATAGTATACGTATTTCAATGCTATTCTCCCAAATTGATGCTTTTGAACTGTGGTGTTGGAGAAGACTCTTGAGAGTCCCTTGGACTGCAAGGAGATCCAACCAGTCCATTCTGAAGGAGATAACCCTGGGATTTCTTTGGAAGGAATGATGCTAAAGCTGAAATTCCAGTACTTTGGCCACCTCATGCGAAGAGTGGAGAAGACTCATTGGAGAAGACTCTGATGCTGGGAGGGATTGGGGGCAGGAGGAGAAGGGGATGACCGAGGATGAGATGGCTGGATGGCATCACTGACTTGATGGACATGAGTCTGAGTGAACTCCGGGAGATGGTGATGGACAGGGAGGCCTGGCGTGCTGCGATTCATGGGGTCGCAAAGAGTCGGACATGACTGAGTGACTGAACTGAACTGAACTGAACTGAGAGTTAAAATCAAATATATGTTCAGCCTTTAACAACCTTAAGCAAGCCATTCTCTCAGCCCCAGCTCTAACACTTCCTGACCTTTCTCGCCCCTTTATACTCCACACTACTGAGAGAAACAAAATTGCCCTAGGAGTTTTAGGACAAAATCAGGGCACTTCTTCACCCCTGTTGCTCATCTGTCAAAGCAATTAGATACCACAATTCCAGGATGGCCAGCCTGCCTACATGCTCTGGCAGCAGCTGCACTCCTCGCTCAGGAAAGTAAAAAACTTACTTTTGGAGAATTTGCTGTCATTCGTTCACCAGATGACTTTAAGGACTTACTTTCTCACAAATCCATGAGCCTTCTATCTCCTTCAGGCATGCCGCTAATTCATGTCACCCTTCTCAAATCTCCTGAGTTTTCCTTTGAACGCTGTCCTACTCTAAACCCTGCCACACTTATCCCTAATTCTTCTGAGCCCCCTATTCATACTTGCAAAGCAGCATTAGAAGACCTGATGCCCCATTTTCCCCACATTTCCTCAACCCCTTTAAATAACCTTGACTTTACTTGGTGTATTGATGGCAGCTCCTCTATGACATCAAAAGGAAAAAAAGTAGCTGGATATGCAATTGTCTCTGACACCGAAATTATCGAATCCCAACCTCTCCCCTAAGGAACCCCGTCCCAAAAAGCAGAACTTATTGCACTTACTAGACCTCTTACCCTCGCAGCTAACAAGAGAGCAAATATATACACTGACTCTAAATACACTTTCCACATCATACACTCACATGCTGCCATTTGGAGGGAACGAGGGCTCCTATCTACTAAAGGCTCTCCCATAACTAATGCCCCGCTTAGACTCCAACTTTTAAAAGCACCTAATATGCCAAGTGAAGTAGGCATTATACATTGCCGAGGTCACCAGGTGGCCTCAGGTTCCATTTCACGGGGCAACAATGCCGCAGACAGAGAAGCAAAACAAGCCTCACTCCGATCACCAGCTCAACAATTTATAGTAATCCCCAACTTAAAGCCCCTTGACCTCCCTGAAGAAAAAACAATTATTACAAGATTATTACAAGAGGGAGCACAACCACAAGGAGACTGGTTACAAAAACAGGGCCATCATGTCCTTCCGCAATCTCAGCACAAAGATTCTTCCTCAGGCCCTACACATAGGCACTAAACCTCTTTATCATCTCTTATAACCTCTTATCACCTTCTTTCACTCCTACAACAAATCACTCACTCTTGCATTATCTGCTCCTCAGTCTCACCACAGAGAGCCCTAAAGCCTATTCCCTCATTCCCAACAAATGAGGCTCGAGGTCATATCCCAGGAGAGGACTGGCAAATTGACTTCATTCATATGCCTCCAACATAAAACTCATGCTCACTCTAGTACACACATTTTTAGGGTGGATTAAAGCTTTTCCTATGAGATCAAAAACTGCCTCAGAGGTTAACAGTTTCTCAAATGAGAAATCATCCCTCGCTTTGGCCTCCCACTCTCCAATCCTATAATGGGCCAGATTTAATCTCCCAAATCACTCAACAGGTAGCCCAATCCCTTGGCATAACCTGGAAATTACATATTCCTTACAGAACCCAATCAACAGGAAAAGTAGAAAAGGCAAATTCCATTCTCAGAACGGACCTAAGCAAACACTAGAACTACAAAGGCCATGGACTGAACTCCTGCCCATGGCTTTGGCTCACATTAGGGCTACACCTCATGGACTCCCTTTTCTCTTAGGTCAGTTCCCTACTGCCAGCCCCTTGCTGGAGATCATCTTCCCATCCTTAACCTTATTAGACACCTCATGAGAGAACATGCAGATCGCTCTCTCCCAAAGCCTCATCAAATGAATTCTGCTGACTTTTAACACTCACACACAGGGACCTCAGTCAGTCAGTTCAGTCACTCAGTTGTGTCTGACTCTTTGCGACCCCATGAACCGCAGCACGCCAGGCCTCCCTGTAGATGTGTATAAGAGACAGGTCACCATCTGCAGTAATTTTGGAGCCCAAGAAAATAAAGTCTGACACTGTTTCCACTGTTTCCCCATCTATTTGCCATGAAGTGATAGGACTGGATGCCTTGATCTTAGTTTTCTGGATATTGAGTTTTAAACCAGATTTTGCATTCTCTCTTTCACTTTCATTAAGAGGCTCTTTAGTTCTTCCTCGCTTTCTGCTATAAGGGTGGTGTCATCTGCATATCTGAGGTTATTGATATTTCTCCCGGCAATCTTGATTCCAGCTTGTGCTTCATCCAGCCCAGCATTTCTCATGATGTACTCTGCATAGAAGTTAAATAAGCAGGGTGACAATATACAGCCTTGACCTACTCCTTTTCCTATTTGGAACCATTCTGTTGCTCCATGTCCAGTTCCAACTGTTGCTTCCTGACAGGCATACAGGTTTCTCAAGAGGCAGGTCAGGTGGTCTGGTGTTCCTAGCTCTTTCAGAATTTTCCACAGTTTATTGTGATCCATACAGTCAGAAGTTTTGGCATAGTCAATAAAGCAGAAATATTCTGGAACTCTCTTGCTTTTTCCATGATCCAGAGGATGTTGGCAATTTGATCTCTCGTTCCTCTGCCTTTTCTAAAACTAGGTTGAACATCTGGAAGTTCACGTTTCACGAACTGCTGAAGCCTGGCGTGGAGAATTTTGAGCATTGTTTTACTAGCATGTGAGATGAGTGCAACTGTGAAGTAGTTTGAGCATTCTTTGGCATTGGCTTTCTTTGGGATTGGAATGAAAATTGACCTTTTCCAGTCCTATGGCCACTGCTGAGTTTTCCAAATTTGCTGGCATATTGAGGGCAGCACTTTCAAAGCATCATCTTTTAGGATTTGAAATAGCTCAACTGGAATTGCATCACCTCCACTAGCTCTCTTCATAGTGATGCTTCCTAAGGCCCACTTGATGTCACATTCCAGGATGTCTGGCTCTAGGTGAGTGATCACACCATCGTGATTATCTGGGTTGTGAAGACCTTTTTTGTATAGTTCTTCTGTGTATTTTTGCCACCTCTTCTTAATATCTTCTGCTTCTGTTAGGTCCATACCATTTCTGTCCTTTATTGCCCCCGTCTTTTCATGAAAAGCTCCCTTGGTATCTCTAATTTTCTTGAAGAGATCTCTAGTCTTTCCTATTCTATTGTTTTCTTCTGTTTCTTTGCATTGATCACCGAGGAAGGCTTTCTTATCTCTCCTTGGTATTCTCTGGAACTCTGCATTCAAATGGGTATATCTTTCCTTTTCTCCTTTGCTTTTCACTTCCCTTCTTTTCACAGCTACTTGTAAGGCCTCCTCAGGCAGCCACTTTGCTTTTTTGCATTTGATTTTCTTGGGGATGGTCTTGATCCCTGTCTCCTTTACAATGTCATGACCCTCTCTCCATAGTTCATCAGACACTCTGTCTATCAGGTAAGATAAACCCAAGTAAGACAGTAGGCGCTGAGAGAGGGCATCAGAGGGCAGACAGACTGAAACAACAATCACAGACAACTAGCTAATCTGATCACACGGACCACAGCTTGTCTAACTCAATGAAACTAGGCCATGCCGTGTGGGGCCACCCAAGACGGGATGTGTCATGGTGTAGAGGTCTGAGAGAATATGGTCCACTGGAGAAAGGAATGACAAACCATTTCAGTATTCTTGCCTTGAGAACCCCATGAACAGTATGAAAAGGCAAAAAGATAGAACACTGAAAGATGAACTCCCCAGGTTGGTAGGTGCCCAATATGCTACTAGAGATCAGTGGAGAAATAACTCCAGAAAGAATGAAGAGACAGAGCCAAAGTAAAAACAGCACCCAGTTGTGGATGTGACTGGTCATAGAAGCAAGTTCCAATGGTGTAATGAGCAATACTGCATAGGAACCTGGAATGTTAGGTCCCTGAATCAAGGCAAATTGGAAGCGGTCAAACAGGAGATGGCAAGAGTGAATGTCGATATTCTAGGAATCAGCGAACTAAGACTGGAATGGGTGAATTTAACTCAGATGACCATTATATATACTACTGTGGGCAGGAATCCCTTAGAAGAAATAGAGTAGCTATCCTAGTCAACAAAAGAGTCCGAAATGCAGTACTTGGATGCAATGTCAAAAACGACAGAATGATCTGTTTGTTTCAAAGGGAAACCATTCAACATCACGGTAATCCAAGTCTATGCTCTGACCAGTAACACTGAAGAAGCTGAAGTTGAACGGTTCTATGAAGACCTACAAGACCTTTTAGAACTAACACCCCCAAAAGATGTCCTTTTCATTATAGGGGACTGGAATGCAAAAGTAGGAAGTCAAGTGATACCTGGAGTAACAGGCAAATTTGGCCTTGGAGTACAAAATGAAGCAGGGCAAAGGCTAATAGAGTTTTGCCAAGAGAATACACTGGTCAGCAAACACCCTCTTCCAACAACACAAGAGAAGACTCTACACATGAACATCACCAGATGGTCAACACTGAAATCAGATTGATTATATTCTTTGCAGCCAAAGATGGAGAAGCTCTATACAGTCAGCAAAAACAAGAATGGGAGCTGACTGTGGCTCAGATCATGAATTCCTTATTGCCAAATTCAGACTGAAATTGAAGAAAGTGGGTAAAACCACTAGACCATTCAGATAATGGTGACCTTCTTCAAAAGATCCCGTGCATGTACTGCTACATTCAGTGCCCCCAACCTTGCAGCAGGCCACCATTGACCCATGCCTCCACTGGAGACTCCCGGACACAAACAGGCAAGTCTAGATCACCCTTGTGAGGTCACTGCTCCTTTCTCCTGGGTCCTGGTGCACAAGGTTCTGTTTGTACCCTCCAAGAGTCTATTTCCCAGTCCTGTGTAAGTTCTGGCAGCTCTATGGTGGAGTTAATAGCGACCTCCTCCAAGAGGACTTATGTTATACCCAAGTCTGCTGTACACNAACAGGCAAGTCTAGATCACCCTTGTGAGGTCACTGCTCCTTTCTCCTGGGTCCTGGTGCACAAGGTTCTGTTTGTACCCTCCAAGAGTCTATTTCCCAGTCCTGTGTAAGTTCTGGCAGCTCTATGGTGGAGTTAATAGCGACCTCCTCCAAGAGGACTTATGTTATACCCAAGTCTGCTGTACACAGAGCCCCTGTCCCTGTGGCAGAAAAACAAATATCAATAAGTAAAACAAAAATAGATGTATAGGTTACTAATTGGACTGGGATTTCTCCTACTTACCTTATTCACAATAGGACTTTATTCTGTGTCTCCCCCTGAGTGGACTATCATTCTAAAGCTTTCCCTCTGTTTTACCTACTTCTCCATAGTTCTTGTTTTTTTGGGCGTGGCCCTCCTCTACTGTGATCAGCCTAGATGAATTCATTATCCACTTTCCTTCACATAGTAACACAAGCCCTTACCTTTCCTGGAAACACCACTGTTACTGATCTCCCCTTATTCCTTGACTTTATAACTGATCTTTGGCTCCAGGGAGATTTCATAGCGTTCACACCTACCCAAATTGATTTCTACACCTGGATTCTTATTTTTATCATTTTTTCACCTTAAACATGAGACACCACTTCATGATTTTACTCTTACTCCCTCTTCTTTTACAGTTCAAACTTCACATTTAATACCCTATCTATAACTCACCCTGCCCCAAACTTTGCCTGCTGCTGCTGCTAAGTCGCTTCAGTCGTGTCTGACTCTTTGACCCCATAGACGGCAGCCCACCAGGCTCCTCTGTCCCTGGGATTCTCCAGGCAAGAATACTGGAGTGGGTTGCCAATTCCTTCTCCAATGCATGCATGCATGCTAAGTCGCTTCAGTCGTGTCTGACTCTGTATGACCCTATGGATATCAGCCCACCAGGCTCTTCTGTCCACAGGATTCTCTAGGCAAGAATACTGGAGTGGGTTGCCATTTCCTTCTCCAAAACCTTGTCTACCTATTCATAATTTTAAATCTGACCCATTGTTTGCTCAACACCTCAAACCCAACCATGGCCAGGCCAATTAAGTAACATGTTTCATATCAAAGGCATTGCTTTTAATAAGAAGAATTGATGCTTTGGACTGTGGTGTTGGAGAAGACTCTTGAGAGTCCGTTGGACTGCAAGGAAATAAAACCAGTCAATCCTAAAAGAAATCAGTTCTCAATATTCATTGGAAGGACTGATGCTGAAGCTGAAACTCCAATATTTTGGCCACCTGATGTGAAGAACTGACTCACTGGAAAAGACCCTATTGCTAGGAAAGATTGAAGGCGGGAGAAGAAGGGGATGACAGAGGATGAGATGGTTGGATGGCATCACCAACTCGATGGACATGAGTTTGAACAAGCTCTGGGAGCTGGTGATGGACAGGGACACCTGGCATGCTGCAGTCCATGGGGTTGCAAAGAGTCAGACATGACTGAGCAACTGAACTGAACTGAATCTGGAAGTGCCACACTATTTTGATTATAGTAGATTTATAGTGAGTCTTAAAGTTGGATAGTGTCAGTCTTCTGGCTTTGTTCTTCTTCAGTATTAATTTGGCCATTCTGGGTCTTCTGCCTTTACATATAAATTTTAGGATCAGTTTGTCAATTTCTTCAAGGTAACTTGCTGGACTTTTGATTGGGATTGTGTTCAATCTATAGCTCAAGTTGGGAATAACTTACTTCTTAACATTATCAAGTCTTCCTATCCGTAAACGTAGAATATCTCTTCATTTATTCAGATCTACTTTTGACTTCCTACATCAGAGTTTTATAGTTTTCTGCATATAGATATTGAGATATTGCATATATTTTCTTAGGTTTATACGCAAGTATCTCAGTTTTGAGGTGCTAATATAAATGGTGTGTAGGGTTTTGTTTTTAAGGTTAAGTTTCTAAAAATATATATATTTATTTTTATTTATTTGTCTTTGATGGGTCTCAGACATGGCATGCAGAATCTTTAGTTGCTGCATGTGGGATCTAGTTCCCTGACCAGGGATTGAACCCAGGCCCCCTGCATTGGGAACGCAGAGTCTTAGCCACTGGACTACGAGGGAAGTCCCATACCTTTTAAATTGCCTACAGTTCTTGAATATTCTTTTCTGTTTTTTGAAAATTCTTTTTTCTCTTTGCTTATCATTTTGGGATATTTCCATTATCATATTGGGATGTTTCTATTGTTTTATCTTTTACCTCACTAATTTTTACCTGCCTCATCCAGTCTTTTGATAAACCCATCAAAGATATTTTTCATTTCTGTCACAGTGTTTTTGATTTCTAGCTTTCCCTTTTGATTCTTTCTTAGAGTTTTTATCTCCAGCTTACATTACTCATCTGTTCTTGTATCTTGTCCACTTTTTTCATTACAACACTTAGTATATTAATCATAGTTATTTTAAGTTCTAGATTCAATAATTACAAAAATCTTTGCCATATTTTAGTCTGGCTCTGATGCTTGCTTTCTCTCTTTTGAATGTTTCTTTTTATTTTTAGCATGCTTTGTAAATTTTTATTGAAAGCCAGTCATGATGTATTGGATAAAAGAACTGAAGTAGATATTTTTTTCTTGTGAGTTTTTTTTTGTGTGTGTTTATCTGGCTAGGAGTTAGGCTGTGTTGACTGTTAGTGGTAGGTGTCAGAGGCTAAAATTTCCACTAGCATCCTTATTCATTTCCCCTGTCATCTTTGAGTTTCCTTAGAGGCTTCTTCTTTAAAAAAATATTTATTTACTATTTGACTGTGGTGGGATCTTTGATGGATCATGGGGGATCTTTTTATTGTGGTGCTTGGGCTCAATAGTTGTGGCACTCAGGCTTAGCTGCCTTGAGACATGAGGGATCTTAGTTCCCTGACCAGGGATCAAATCTGCATCCCCTGCATTGCAAGATGGATTCTTAACCACTGGACCACTGGGGAGTCCCTAGAGGGCTTCTTCTTAAACAGAGTCAGAGCTTGCAGTTCTTTCAGCTGTAATCCACTTTTATTATACAGGAGCACTATTGATGTGGTGGTAAGCCTGGGGACAGGGGAAGCAGTCTGTAGTCCTATGATTGGATCTCAGTCTTTTAGTGAGCCTGTATCCCTGAACTGTGATCTTTACAAGTGCCTCTCAACTTTCGCACCCTTCCCTTTAGCAGAGACAAGAAGGCTAGAAGGAGCTTACCTGCCTCCTGGTCAGCTCAGATTTAGCAAAACCCAAGGATCTAACAGAAGCAGAAGAGATTAAGAAGAGGTGGCAAGAATGCGAAGAAGAACTAAGCAAAAAAGATGTTAATGACCCAGATAAACCACAATGGTGTGGTCATTCAGGTAGAGCCAGACATCCTGTAATGTGAAGTCAAGTATGCTTTAGGAAGCATTACTACAAACAGAGCTAGATGATGGAATTCCAGCTGAGCTATTTCAAATCCTAAAAGTCAATGCTATTAAAGTGCTGCACTCAATCTTTCAGCTCAAAATCCTACAAGCTAGGCTTTTGCAGTGTATGAACCGAGAACTTCCAGATGTACAAGCTGAATTTAGAAAAGGCAGAAAAATGAGAGGTCAATTTGCCAACATTCACTGGATCATAGAAACAGCAAGGAGATTCCAGAAAAACATCTACTTGTGCTTCCCTGATGGCTCAGATGATAAAGAGTCTGCCTGCAGTGTGGGAGACCTGGCTTCAATTCCTGGGTCAGGAAAATCCCCTGGAGAAGGAAATGGCAAACCACTCCAGTATTCTTGCCTGGAAAATGCCATGGATGGAGGAGCCTGGCAGTCTACAGCCCATGGGGTGCCAAAGAGTTGGACATGACTGAGTGACTTCACTTTCACTGCTTCAGTGATCACACTAAAGCCTTTGACTGGGTAGATCATAACAAACTATGGAAAATTCTTATAGATGGGAATACCAGACCACCTTACTTGTCTCCTGAGAAACCTGTATGGAGGTCAAGAAGCAACAGTTAGAATTGGACATGGAACACCTAACTGGTTCAAATTTGCGAAAGGAGTACGTCAAGGCTGTATATTGTCACTGTGCTTATTTAACTTATATGCAGAGTACATTATGTGAAATGCCAAGCTGGATGAATTGCAAACTAGAATCAAGGATGCTGGGACAAATATCAACAACTTCAGATATGCAGGGGCTTCCCTGGTGGCTCAGACAGTAAAGAATTTGCCTGCAATGTGGAAGACCTGGGTTTGATCCCTGGTTTGGGAAGATTCCCTGGAGGAAGGCATGGCAACCCACTCTGGTATTCTTGCCTGGACAGTCTCCATGGACAGAGGACCCTGGTGGGCTACAGTCCTTGTGGTTGCAAAGAGTTGGACATGACTGAGTGACTACACACAGAAATGCAGATAACACCACTCTAATGGCAGAAAGCGAAGAGGAACTAAAGAGCCTCTTGATGAGGGTGAAAGAGGAGAGTGAAAAAGCTGGCTTAAAACACAACATTCAAAAAACTAAGATGATGGCATCTGGTCCCATCACTTCATGGCAAATAGATGGGGAAACAATGGAAGCAGTGACATAGTTTATTTTCTTTGGCTCCAAAATTACTGCAGATGGTCACTACAGCCATGAAAGATGCTTGCTCCTTGAATGGAAACCTATGACAAACCTAGACAGCATATTAAAAAGCAATGACATCACTTTGCCAACAAAGGTCTGTATAGTCTCAAAACTATGGTTTTTACAGTAGTCATGTACAGATGTGAGAGTTGGACCATAAAGAAGTCTGAACACCAAAGAACTGATGCTTTCGAATTGTGGTGCTGGAGAAGACTCTTGAGAGTTCCTTGGACTGCAAGGAGATCAAACCAGTCAATCGTAAAGGAGATCAGTCCTGAATATTCATTGGAAGGACTGATACTGAAGCTGAGACTCCAATACTTTGGCCACATGATGCAAAGAACTGACTCACTGGAAAAGACCTTGATGCTGGGAAAGACTGAAGGCAGGAGGAGAAGGGGAGGACAGAAGATGAGATGGTTGGATGGCATCACCAACTCGATGGACATGAGTTTGAACAAGGTCTAGGAGTTGGTGATGGACAGGGAATCCTGGCATGCTGCAGTCCATGTGGTTGCAAAGAGTCAAACACAACTGAGTGACTGAACTGAACTGAAGCAAGGGAGAAAAAAAGAAAAAAGAGTTCTGGGGACTTTCCTGGTGGTCCAGTGGCTAAGACTCCTCATTCCCAATGCAGGGGGCCCCAGGTTCAACCCGTTTGAGGAACTAGAGTTCACATGCCACAGCTAAAGATTCCCTCATGCTGCAACTAAGATCAAAGATACTGCATGCCACAACTAAGATCTGAGGCAGCCAAATAAATAAATTAAAAAGAGCTCTGTTGCTTGACCTTGTGATGACTGCTGTGAAAGATGTAAGGAACTCACTTGCACATTAACCTGAGTCCTGTTTCTCTTTTCTCTGATAAAGCCCAGCTGGCCAGAGCCATCTTCTTGTACCCTTCTGACTGCTATCCAGAGGCAGTGCTGAGCTGCCAGCCTGCCTCAATATCCAGCTCCCTAACCCAGATCAGTAGCTCTGAGCCCAGCTGTTGATAGAGATTTCTTTTTCCTCTGGAGCTTCCTTTTCCATTTACTATGAAAACACATCCTTTGTTTCATCCTTTGTGTCTTTCGTTCAAGGGAGAGGTAGACAGAGACTTACTTTTCTTTGGATCTTACCTATCGTATTTTCCCCCCTAGATCAAGATTCTTGGGCCTGAAATAGGAGGAGGTTATGCTAAAGAAGCTGCAGTTCTCATAACAGCTCTAATTTTTTCTGGGGCTTGTGCTTCAAACAGTCTAGGCATATCAGTTATGTATCCATGTCTGAATGCCACCATGTCAGTGTCTGGTGTCCCTTGATTTTGAAAGCAAGAATATATGTAAGAGGTGTGTTTTGTATGTCTAGAGTCTAAAATATTGGTATGTTGGGGCTTCCCTGGTGGCTCAGTGGTAAAGAATCTGCCTGCCAATGCAGGGGACATGAAGATCCCACATGCCATGTGCCACAACTATTGAGCCTGTGCTCTAGAGCCCAAGAGCCTCAGGCCTTAGAGCCTGTGATCTGCAACAAGAGAAGCCAGCGCAGAGAAGCCCGTGCATTGCAACTAGAGAGTAGCCCCGACTCCTTGCAAGTAGAGAAAGCCCTGCACGGCAATGAAGACCCAGCACAGCCAAAAATAAATTTATAAATTAAATTTTAAAATAAAGATTGGCATGTAAATATTAGACATTTACCTGCAGACCTACCCTTTGTGTGGTGATGGCGGGGGGTGGGTATGTGGATATAGCTCGTTGCAGTTGAATATTATGTTTACACCACTGCACCAAATGTCCCTGCCCCATAGCTTCATGCTGATATCTGAGAAGGAGCAAGTGTGACACTGATCAAGACAAACCATAAATTATCAATTTCAAAATGAATATTAATTCCCTAGTGGTAGTTTTGGGGCACTGGTTCAGTGGTAAAGAATCCACCTGCCAAGGCAGGAGACTCAGGTTCGATCCCTGGGTTGGGAAGATCCCCTGGAGAAGGGAAATGGCAACCCACTCCAGTATTCCTGTCTGGGAAACCTCAGACAGAGGAAGGAACCTGGGGGCTACAGTCCATGGGGTTGCAAAAGAGCCGGACACAACCTAGCAACTAAACAACAACAATCACAGTTTCCATGCTGTTATATTAATATTACTTTCCTAAAAAAGCTAATTCAGCATAAGCTCAGGGCTGGCTCTTGCTCATGCATCGTGCTGCTGGTTGGCAGACTTGGCTTTGCAAGGAGATTATGAGAAATGAGGGCTGTTGTAGTGGAAGCACACTCGGGCTTTTGTGAGGAGGGTACAAATTGCATCCTTCTCAGGACCTGAAACTATGGACACCAGGAGGGCGAATGCCTCTGCAAGGGAGGTTGATTACTTTTCTTAGAGGTAAAATGACTCAGTGATCAGGCTTTGGTGGGAGCTTTGAGTGGGGCACTGGTCATACTGGATGATACAAGGCCCAGCAGACAGAATGGCCACCGAGAGGCTGGCCTTCTCTGGGATGAACTCTGTGCTTTCTTGGGCTGGCCACTCCACTGCTCTGGGCCTGTGTCCCAAATCTGTAAAACAAAGGGTGTGAACTGATGACCCTTGCAGTGTGGAGACCACCAGGGTTTCTTCCTTTAAGTTGGGTACAGAAGACAAAGGCACTTTGCTTGGAAGAGCCACAGGATCCAATGGGACTGGTTCTCTGTGATTGATTATCACTGAAGGGCTCTGGGAATATTTGTCTCACTTGTCAAATGAAGATATCTTTTTGTTTTAAATTTCTTATTTTATATTGGAGTATAGTTGATTAACAATGTTGTGATAGTTTCAGGTGTACCGCAAAATGAATCAGTTATACCTGAAATGAAGAAATCTCGTGTGAGAGAGTTACACAAAGGAAAATGAGAATATGCTTTTTGAGAAAAACGACCTAGCTGATACAGGGCAACTAAGCCTGTGTGCCACAACTAGTGAGCTCACAAGCCACAACTACTGAAGCCCATGAGCTCTAGATCCTGTGCTCCCCAACAAGAGAAGCCACCACAATGAGAAGCCTGAACACCACGACCAGAGAGTAGCCCCCACTTGACACAACTAGAGCAAAGCTCACATAGCAATGAAGACTCAGCAGAGCCAAATAAATAAAATTATTAAAAAATTTCTCTTAAAAACAACCTGGCTTTCATTCATGTTGATGTATGACAGAAATCAAATCAATACTGTAAAATAATCATCAATCAATTAAAAAAAATATTAAAAAAGAAAAAGAAAACAACCTGGCTGGGTTGTCCCCTGACTGGGACACCCTAGTGGTTTGGTTTAACAGAAGGAAGTGTAAAGAAATTCTCCAATGAATCCCAAAGTGAAAGTAATGTCTGGCAGCATTCTTAGGATGAAGGTTATGTAATGAGGGTTATGTTGTCATAGTAACTGACTCCTGAGGTGTCCACTCAAGGTTTTCAAGACCCCAGTCCATGTCGTGGGCTACACGAAGTCAAATGAGACCAACTGGGCTTACCAGGCTGGAAATCCAGTGAAGAACTCTATTTTAGCTCCACTTCCAGGATTCTAACATTTCCTACAGGGATCACGTCAGCACCAAATGAATGCCTGGTGAAACAGTACTTCCGTGTATGTGCTCAGTTGTTCAGTAGCGTCTGACTCTTTGGGACCTCATGGACTGTAGCCCGCCAGGCTCCTCTGTCCATGGGATTCTCTAGGCCAGAATACTGGAATGGGTTGCTATTTCCTTCTCCAGGGGATCTTCCCCACCCAGAGATTGAACCCGAAACTCCGGCGTTGGCAGGTGGATTCTTTACCACTGAGCCACGTGGGAAGCTAGGATGCTGGGGGAGGATACAACCCTTAATCTGTTCTTTGCTGGTGTGTCCCTCAGTTTGGTTTAGAACAGTTTATGTGCTCAGAGCTGCCCAATTATAAGCCTAACACCCCATGATCAGAACTCAAGTAAGTATACTTCTATTCTTAAAAAAAAAAAAAAAAAAAACCCTCAGAACAAACTCCATTCCTCTTCTTTGTATACATTAAAGGTAACTCTTTATTTAAAAATTCACGATGGAGGCTGGAATCTCTTCCCTACAAGCAAGAAATGAGGCAAATAGAAAGGTTTCTATACCCAGGAGCCCCCCACAGGCTCCTGTTTGGTTTCAAAACTAAATGTGAACCATAAAGAATGGACTGGAACTGATAAATTGAGACTAATTATAAAGAACATACTGGTCGTCTTGTTATAGGAGATCACAAATCCACATCTCACTTCCGCACAGGGGAAGAAGACAAGAAAATTAATGAAGAACTGGAGTCTCAATAATCAACAAAGTATGGATAGTAAATTATCAGGAAGATATCGACGACATTGTGGACTTGGCTTCAGTGAGGTAGATGATCATGATGGAGAAGGTGATGTGGCTGGAGATGACGATGATGATGATTCACCTGATCCTGTGAGCAGGTGAGTGAATGAGCGGATGGACAGACTGCTGAATGGACAACTGGACAGACTCCCACCTTGTGATACTATTTGCGGAAAGACAGCTGCTGTGGTCTGAAACTCCCACCTCATGGGATATGAGGTTTATGCCAGCTTGTGTTCTAACAGGGTCAGGGTCAGGAAGGGCCATGGGGCATGACTGAGCTTCAGCAGGACTGTCCGTACCAATGGCATCACCAGAGAGTTTCCAAGCCTTGACGTTCCGGTCCTGGCCAGCACTGATAACCAGCTGGAGGCTGTCCACATATAGGATGTCTGCCACACTATCCAAATGGGCCTTCCAGGTCATCAGAAGCTGGGGTGGAATCAGGGAAATGGTCTGGCCGGCCTCAACCTACAGGGGACAGTGCAAGAGAATTAATTAAACTCCCAAGACACTGGCTCGTCAGAGGGCACCCAGGGCTGGTGGTAGCAGAGGCTTCTGGAAGGAGCTGGGGCGTGGGCCAGGGTTCTAGCTCTGGATACACCCCTACACGAACTTCCTGGCGACCTTGGGTAAATCCAAGCCCTTCTCTGGCCCTCATTGGTCCCTTCAGTAAAATCATTGTTTAAAAAATTGTGTATCATTGTATTGCTTGCCAGCTTCCTGGGTACAGATTATTTCATTTGCACATCAGAATAACCTTACGGGATGTGTATGAGTCTCACCACGGCAGAGAGGAGAGAAGTGAGAGTCAGAAACATTCAGTAACCAGTCCAGAACCACACAGCTAGAAAGTGATGGGGCTAGACAAGAACCCGGGTCTTTTTTTTCAAGATATTTAGTTGGGCATCAGGCATGGAATAGGGTGAGAAATGGAGTGATATGTCACATTGCACTATGAAAGAATAAAATCCTACTTAATTAGAAAGTGAGTGTGAATATCTAAGACCATTTTCAAATAAAACAAAATTAATGAAGGAGGATATGTTTTATCATACTCGAGTATGTTACATCACAGTAATAAAAACTAGACAATGGAAGACAATATCTCAGAAACCAACCCAAATATATGTTAAAAGCATTGATAAATGACAAGAATGGTAGGAAATTGGTGGTAACAGAGAACAGGATTCAATCAACAGTGCTGGAATTCCTGATAAACTAAGTAGTGAAACGTAAATCATTGTCTTATATCTTATAAGTAAACACTAGAAGGGTTGAAGAATCCTTTCTAATGAAACCATAAAATATTGAAGAGAAAGAATGACTATTATCTCTGAATTATTATCTCTGATAAGGAAGTGATAAGCAACAGGAAATATTACAATGGGAAGAAAAATTGACCACCAAAAAATATGTTGTAATTTAAAACTCATCATAAATTAAAAGGCAAATGACAAACTTGGGGGAGGGGATGTTTGTAATACATATGACAGGCAATGAGTTAATATCTTTTAATATATTTTAAGATGATTGTGCATCGTTTATAAAAGTGGTCACCACAAAAGAAAAATGGACCAAGGACATGAAGAGGTAATTCACAAAATATATATAGCCAATAAAATAAGGACAGATGTCAAAATAAGCAAAGATATTTTCATAAAATCAAAAGAAACTATTTATATCTAAAAATCAACTAAAAGTTTTTTTTTTTTACTTTAAATATTTATTTATTGAATGCATTCTATATCTATCAGGGGGCACTCACTCAGATAAATACTGCTAATGATAAAAACTTTATGCTGTCAAGGATAAAGCAAAACAACTAATAAAGTGAAAACCTATATAAACTTTCTGGACTGCAATATGGCAGTACACATTAAAGGCCTTAGATTTACGTCCTTTTACATGGGATAAATTACCAGATGTGTAGATAAACAACTACAAACAAAGATTTGTTAAAAAAAAGAGAGAGAGAGAGAGAGTATTTGCCCTATCATTTGTATAGCTTTTAAACACAGTTTTATTGAAATACACTTCACATACAAATGCCTGGAGAATCCCAGGGATGGCGGAGCCTGGTGGGCTGCCGTCTATGGGATCGCACAGAGTCGGACACGACTGAAGCGACTTAGCAGCAGCAGTACCTATTTAAAGTGCTGGCTTCAGTGGCTTTTCATATATTCAGAGTTGCAACCATCAACATAAGCAATTTTAGATGGTTTATTACCAGTTGACCTATATTCTTGTCAATATTTGGCATTGCCTGTCCTTTCAGTTTTAGTTATTCTGGTAGATAAGCAGTGATGTCACCTTTTGGTTTTAATTTGCATTTTCCTGACAACTAAGGAAAAGGTGCTCAAATTCACTATGTTAAATTCCCTAGTCAAATTCACTATGTAGATGCATTATCTGGGCTTCCCAATGTGGCCTTATTGGTAAAGAACCCGCCAGGAGACGTAAGACACATGGGTTCGATCCCTGGGTTGAGAAGATCTCCTGCAGGAGGGCATGGCAACCCACTCCAGTATTCTTGCCTAAAGAATCCCATGGACAGAGAAGCCTGGAAGGCTACATCCATAGAGTCACAAAGACTGGGACATGACTGAAGCGACTTAGCACACACGCAAATGCATTACCTACTCAAGAAAATACATAAATATTTTCATTATTTTTTAAAGGAATTTATGACCTCAGGGCCTTCAATGCGAAGATCAAAGCCCATGGAAGGTGTGCATATGTGTGTACGTGTATACATATGTATGCACATGAGTGTATTTGGTGCGTGCATATTCATGTTTCACTGGTTAATAGTGACTTCTGGTGAGTAGAAAACCTTTTCTATATCAATCAGACAACCTTGGACAGAAAACACGAAAGATTCCGAACCTCAGTGTGAGAACCATGGTCCCGACTCATTGGTGGGGCTCAGAGGCACTTTTCTCAACAATTGTCCAGTAATCATCCTACCTTTTTCTCCTCCAGGGGACTGTAGTTTGGGAGGCTGACCTGAATCCGTTCAGAAATTAAGAACCGAAACTTGTTGATCTCACTAGGTTGGTTCGTCTGCTTGTCAGAATGTGCACAGTAATCCTTGATGTCCCAGATCTAGGCATAAAGCATGGATTAGTAGCCCAGCACTCCTTGACCCCCAACACCAACTCACACTGAGGGTCCCACACCAACTCACATTGAGGGTCCCTCCCAGACCATTTCTCTTCACCTCAGGGGGCTGGTTCTTACTCACACCCCCGAGGGTACCATGGCATCTTCTAGGCCAGACCTTTAGCTAGCATACAGGGAGAGTGTGACAGACCAAGGACAAGACAGTCACACCTCACATCACCGCAAAGCACAAAACCAGCTCCTGAGACAGCTGATCACAGATCAGAGGCACAGCTGGGGGTAAGGGAATAGCAGGAAGAGAATTCTAGAGCACAGGACCCACAGGAAGGCTTCTGGGCGGGGGACCTCCTGACCAAGCCCTCCCCCACTTCCCTGGGCCCACGAGGGCAGGAAAGGACTCTGAGGTAACCCACCCCACCACCCACTGTGTTACAAGTGAAACAAATGCCCAGAAGGCATAGGGACCAGGCAAGGACCACCGATGGCAAAGAGGAGGCCAGAGCTTGGCTCATGCCAGCCCCTCGATCCCAGTGCCAGTTCTTCCTCACCTTGATGCACCCTTTGCAATCCCCTGTGACAAGAATCCAGTCATTTTGATCCGTGGCCATGGCACCCACAACCACGTCCCCCTTGTCTGCAGAGTCCACAGGGAACTTGCCCAGCAGGCCTCCACTCCCGTGGATGGACCAGGCATAGATGTAACCGTCCATGCAGCTGCTCAGCAGGGCAGCCGAGTGCGGCAGGCGAGGCCTGGTCTGTAAGAAGATTATCTGTGCGAGAGAGGCGAACCCGCTCAGGAGTGCTAGGAGCCGGAGCTCCCCTGTGGCACCGTGCTGAGACGCCTGGGCGAGAAGCCACACCCACCTGATCCCCCAGTTTTCTAGATGGCCAGTGAGGCAGTGATGGAATACCACCTTACCTACCCAGTTGCTGACCAGGAACGTTTGGCCAGACTATGAGCTCCCCAAGGACTGGGATTTGCATCTTTTTTGTTCACAACTTTATCCCATATGACACTGCCTGACACATCATAATAGATTAATGAATGGTTACTGAATGAATACGTACAAATTTGGTTTGTCCTAAGGCTCAAACAAGATTTTTCTAAAGACCTGTACTCAACTCAGAATGATGTAGAAAACAAACTCATTGCCCTTGATATATTTGTACAGTGAAAAGCCAGGGTTCGATCCGTAGTCTGGGAAGATTCTACATGCCACGGAGCAACTCAGCCCACGTGCCCCAACTACTCAGCCCGCACTCTAGTCCCCATGAGTCGGAACTACTGAAGCTGTGTGCCCCAGAGCCCATGCCAGGCAACAAGAGAAGCCAGCGCAGAGAAGCCCGTGCATTGCAACTAGAGAGTAGCCCCGACTCCTTGCAAGTAGAGAAAGCCCTGCACGGCAATGAAGACCCAGCACAGCCAAAAATAAATTTATAAATTAAATTTTAAAATAAAGATTGGCATGTAAATATTAGACATTTACCTGCAGACCTACCCTTTGTGTGGTGATGGCGGGGGGTGGGTATGTGGATATAGCTCGTTGCAGTTGAATATTATGTTTACACCACTGCACCAAATGTCCCTGCCCCATAGCTTCATGCTGATATCTGAGAAGGAGCAAGTGTGACACTGATCAAGACAAACCATAAATTATCAATTTCAAAATGAATATTAATTCCCTAGTGGTAGTTTTGGGGCACTGGTTCAGTGGTAAAGAATCCACCTGCCAAGGCAGGAGACTCAGGTTCGATCCCTGGGTTGGGAAGATCCCCTGGAGAAGGGAAATGGCAACCCACTCCAGTATTCCTGTCTGGGAAACCTCAGACAGAGGAAGGAACCTGGGGGCTACAGTCCATGGGGTTGCAAAAGAGCCGGACACAACCTAGCAACTAAACAACAACAATCACAGTTTCCATGCTGTTATATTAATATTACTTTCCTAAAAAAGCTAATTCAGCATAAGCTCAGGGCTGGCTCTTGCTCATGCATCGTGCTGCTGGTTGGCAGACTTGGCTTTGCAAGGAGATTATGAGAAATGAGGGCTGTTGTAGTGGAAGCACACTCGGGCTTTTGTGAGGAGGGTACAAATTGCATCCTTCTCAGGACCTGAAACTATGGACACCAGGAGGGCGAATGCCTCTGCAAGGGAGGTTGATTACTTTTCTTAGAGGTAAAATGACTCAGTGATCAGGCTTTGGTGGGAGCTTTGAGTGGGGCACTGGTCATACTGGATGATACAAGGCCCAGCAGACAGAATGGCCACCGAGAGGCTGGCCTTCTCTGGGATGAACTCTGTGCTTTCTTGGGCTGGCCACTCCACTGCTCTGGGCCTGTGTCCCAAATCTGTAAAACAAAGGGTGTGAACTGATGACCCTTGCAGTGTGGAGACCACCAGGGTTTCTTCCTTTAAGTTGGGTACAGAAGACAAAGGCACTTTGCTTGGAAGAGCCACAGGATCCAATGGGACTGGTTCTCTGTGATTGATTATCACTGAAGGGCTCTGGGAATATTTGTCTCACTTGTCAAATGAAGATATCTTTTTGTTTTAAATTTCTTATTTTATATTGGAGTATAGTTGATTAACAATGTTGTGATAGTTTCAGGTGTACCGCAAAATGAATCAGTTATACCTGAAATGAAGAAATCTCGTGTGAGAGAGTTACACAAAGGAAAATGAGAATATGCTTTTTGAGAAAAACGACCTAGCTGATACAGGGCAACTAAGCCTGTGTGCCACAACTAGTGAGCTCACAAGCCACAACTACTGAAGCCCATGAGCTCTAGATCCTGTGCTCCCCAACAAGAGAAGCCACCACAATGAGAAGCCTGAACACCACGACCAGAGAGTAGCCCCCACTTGACACAACTAGAGCAAAGCTCACATAGCAATGAAGACTCAGCAGAGCCAAATAAATAAAATTATTAAAAAATTTCTCTTAAAAACAACCTGGCTTTCATTCATGTTGATGTATGACAGAAATCAAATCAATACTGTAAAATAATCATCAATCAATTAAAAAAAATATTAAAAAAGAAAAAGAAAACAACCTGGCTGGGTTGTCCCCTGACTGGGACACCCTAGTGGTTTGGTTTAACAGAAGGAAGTGTAAAGAAATTCTCCAATGAATCCCAAAGTGAAAGTAATGTCTGGCAGCATTCTTAGGATGAAGGTTATGTAATGAGGGTTATGTTGTCATAGTAACTGACTCCTGAGGTGTCCACTCAAGGTTTTCAAGACCCCAGTCCATGTCGTGGGCTACACGAAGTCAAATGAGACCAACTGGGCTTACCAGGCTGGAAATCCAGTGAAGAACTCTATTTTAGCTCCACTTCCAGGATTCTAACATTTCCTACAGGGATCACGTCAGCACCAAATGAATGCCTGGTGAAACAGTACTTCCGTGTATGTGCTCAGTTGTTCAGTAGCGTCTGACTCTTTGGGACCTCATGGACTGTAGCCCGCCAGGCTCCTCTGTCCATGGGATTCTCTAGGCCAGAATACTGGAATGGGTTGCTATTTCCTTCTCCAGGGGATCTTCCCCACCCAGAGATTGAACCCGAAACTCCGGCGTTGGCAGGTGGATTCTTTACCACTGAGCCACGTGGGAAGCTAGGATGCTGGGGGAGGATACAACCCTTAATCTGTTCTTTGCTGGTGTGTCCCTCAGTTTGGTTTAGAACAGTTTATGTGCTCAGAGCTGCCCAATTATAAGCCTAACACCCCATGATCAGAACTCAAGTAAGTATACTTCTATTCTTAAAAAAAAAAAAAAAAAAAACCCTCAGAACAAACTCCATTCCTCTTCTTTGTATACATTAAAGGTAACTCTTTATTTAAAAATTCACGATGGAGGCTGGAATCTCTTCCCTACAAGCAAGAAATGAGGCAAATAGAAAGGTTTCTATACCCAGGAGCCCCCCACAGGCTCCTGTTTGGTTTCAAAACTAAATGTGAACCATAAAGAATGGACTGGAACTGATAAATTGAGACTAATTATAAAGAACATACTGGTCGTCTTGTTATAGGAGATCACAAATCCACATCTCACTTCCGCACAGGGGAAGAAGACAAGAAAATTAATGAAGAACTGGAGTCTCAATAATCAACAAAGTATGGATAGTAAATTATCAGGAAGATATCGACGACATTGTGGACTTGGCTTCAGTGAGGTAGATGATCATGATGGAGAAGGTGATGTGGCTGGAGATGACGATGATGATGATTCACCTGATCCTGAAAGTCCAGATGACTCTGAAAGTGATTCAGAGTCAGAGAAGGAAGAATCTACTGAAGAGCTCCAAGCTGCTGAGCACCCTGATGAAGTGGAGGAGTCCAAAAACAAAAAAGATGCAAAAAGCGACTATAAGATGATGTTTGTTAAATCCAGTGGCTCATAACTCCCAAACACTTAGTCTTTGTATTAAAAGTAAGCCTTATTGTTATAATGCACAGTGGAGGACTGCTTATAGAGCACAGACCTTTGTATTATAATTTTAAAAAAAGGCCCTTTTAAATAATTACAAAGAGTGTTTGCTTTCAGATGCCATGGGTTACACTTTTATGGGCATGATTATAACCATTTTTGTAAAGAGTAAGAGTTGTATAAAATAAGAAATAAATACAATACTCAAAAAAAAAAAATTCACTTTTCACAGCTGTCTCAAAGGAGACGTATTATTGGATGTGAAACAACTTTAGAAGCTTTAGAAAGCAAGATATAAAATTTTTTTTTTTTTAGTAATTTTTAGGTTATTGTAAGATGCTGAAACTACTCCTGTCTTTCCGAGATTGCTTATAGCTTTTCAGCCAAAAGTAACCTCAAGAAAGACCACCAATCTTGAGTAAACCTATTTGATGGTAGGGCAATGGCACCCCACTCCAGTACTCTTGCCTGGAAAATCCCATGGATGGAGGAGCCTGGTGGGCTGCAGTCCATGGGGTCGCTAGGAGTCAGACACGTCTGAGCGACTTCACTTTCACTTTTCACCTTTATGCACTGGAGAAGGAAATGGCAACCCACTCCAGTGTTCTTGCCTGGAGAATCCCAGGGACGGGGGAGCCTGGTGGGCTGCCATCTATGGGGTCACACAGAGTCGGACATGACTGAAGCGATGCAGCAGCAACAGCAGTGTTAAAGACTGTTTTTACAAATAAGTGTTAATTTCCTTATATTAAAAGAATTAATTTATTTACCTTTGTGGTATTTGAAGTACACATTAAGAGAAATGCTTTTTTGTAGGATTCATTTTAAAAGACCTGTCCATTTTAGACCTTAGACTGAGGGGAAATTACTCTCTGTAGCAATGTTTGAGATATTTCTTCTGTTTCATCTCGTCATCCTACCTTAATTCTTCTGGAACCAAGAAGAAGTAGAGATGCATTAAAAATAGTATATTTGTCTTTTTAAAACCCGTCAGTTATGGAGAAGGGTATCAGCTATTCTTTCAGGTAGTCAGTCTTTGCAAGTGTGTCAGACTAGATATGTGTGTTAACTGCAGGATCTGTGCTGAATACTGTCTGACTTTCGGTCTCTGTATGGCAAAGCCACCTGCTCAACTGCCAACAAAGACCAGCTGGGTTCAGAATTTGGTCTGATAGTGTCTGGTGGCTTTTGTTTGTACAAAACAAAAGCCAAATGGAGTTTGTTCTGAGGCTGTAGTTGTATTTTTGAAGTTGAGGAATCTGATGTTTAAAAAGAAGGTCAATACTCAGAAATGAGAAATTCTGTTTTCAAAAACATCTGGTGAGGATGGCAACGTGCGCACGCTGGGGGCCAGTTGTTCCTCTCTCCTAACAGAGGCTGGGCCTCAGGGTGCACTCCCCTCCTCTCTGTGCAGAAGGCCCACATCACACACAACCACGGTGCTGATGTCTGACACACAGCCACAAGTGCAAAGGGAGAGAAGAGAGGAGTGAAAGTAGTGGAAGCACAGCCTAAAGCACATGCTTTCCCCCAAAAAACAGAGCCTCTCTTTCTACTAGGAGCATCCAAGCTGTGAAACTGGTCTGGGATGAACCCTTGTGAGAAGAAGGTGAAGGTGAAGTCGCTCAGTCGTGTCCGACTCTGCGACCCCGTGGACTGTAACCTACTAGGCTTCTCCGTCCATGGGATTCTCCAGGCAAGAATACTGGAGTGGATTGCCATTTCCTTCTCCAGGAAATTCCAATGTAATCAAGGCACTTTATCTCAGCAATCACTTCACAGTAGGACCTCAGTGTTCACAATTAAACACATTTAACAGAAACCACCTTAAAGAATTGATGCTTTTGAACTGTGGTGTTGGAGAAGACTCTTGAGAGTCCCTTGGACTGCAAGGAGATCAAACCAGTCAATCCTAAAGGAAGTCAGTCCTGAGGATGAGATGGTTGGATGGCAACACTGACTCGATGGACATGAGTTTGAGCAAGCTCTGAGAGCTGGTGATGGACAGGGAAGCCTGGCATGCTGCAGTCCACACGGTTGCAAAGAGTCAGACATGACTGAACGACTAAACTGTACTGAACTGAACATTAAAGAAGCCTTGCACTGCTCTGAGCCAAGGTTGTACTGAGAACTTAATGCTTTTTAAAAAGTGGGCCTGAGGACGGTACTCGGGAAGCTGCTCTTCTTGCTTTGCATAGCACTAAACCAAAATAATCCATTTTGGTGTTGAATTAGCAGGAATCAAGGTTCTCTCAAGGAAGATAATACATTTGAAGGTGTGATTGCCTTTGAGGAAGGTGCAATATGCCTCACTGTCCTTATGGGGTCTCCTCTGTGTTGCCTTTGAAGCAGCAGAACCTGTGTGGCAGGACTCCGATTCCCCCATCTTCTCCCCAGAGAGGACAGTGAACAGAATTTGGAGCATGTGGGATGAATGCTCAGCTGCCACCTTCCCATGAATCCCTGTAATGTAGCCTCTTAGGAAGCTTTCCTGTGTCCAGCATTGGGCTGAATGTTTAAATTACCATGGGTGGGACTCTACTCTGCCTGGAAATACACTGTTCTCTCACTGGGGACTCATCCCACCCCATCTTGCATGTGCATGCAATACCAAAGGGTGAGGGTGAGGATGGGATAATGGAAGGTGGAAGGAAAAAAAAGTATAAGTCAGTATAAACATACCTTGGGTACTTGGAAAACTTTTATCATGCACACAGGCCCACTGCCAATGACTGAGGAATGGCACCTCCTGATAGAAGGCCTCCTTGCCATTCTGTGTGAATGACATTCCCTTAGAAATTCCCATCTGTTCACACTTAACCCCATTTGACACACAAAAACAAAGATGCTGAGAATTCACCTCTTTATTGAAAAATAAAAAAATGTGCCCTACTTTAAAAGAGAGGCGCTGACTTTTTGCATTTATTCAACTCATTTAACAGGCATTTGGTGAAGTGGTCTTGGTACTGTGCTGTGTATAATGGGAATCTGGCAGAAAAATACTTCAGAAAAACTGTCATAGAGACCGTATCTTAGTCATGAGGGACTATAGCATTGTTGCAGGTGACAGGGGATGATTCTGGGCCAACTTTGGCCTGGCCAGAGGGATGAAAGGGCAGAGGAGGCATGGATGGCACAGGCCGCCTGCGTGACAGTGGCTCCAGAAGAACCCTTCTCCAATCAGGCTCCAAAATAAGGATGGGATTATAGGGCCCATCCGAGATTATGCCCACAAGGGGCCTGGCGGGGGAGGCATATTTCTGAACATTAATGCCCTCTGACGTCTCCTCCCCTTGACCCTCATATTCTTAAACCAAACCTTCAATTAGAGAGGAAAACAGGGATTGGTTTTTATATTGAGCAATTTATGTCATAGTAACCACTCCCCCACACGTCACTGTTTTTTTTCTTCTTTTATAATTGAGTTTTATTGGTTGTTTTGAGAATCACTACACAGACATTTCAGTTAGTACACAATTCTTCACATACATACCAGAAATTGAAAAAAAATCATGTAATTGTGATTCTTAACAGTTATTCCAGTGACTTTCCAGCTTAAAATTTGGAGCAAATTTTCCTTAACAAGATATCAAGTACCAATTATCTTCAAATATTGATAATTCTGTTACATCATACGTCCCACTGATTCACAATTTAATATTGTATACACCACATACTCAAACTGTCAATCGTTCACAGCACATTAACCAAGTTACTAGGAAACCTGAACTACCATGACCAAAGATATTATAGAGGGCACAAAATTCTGGCCAGGAGAGCCAAGATCAAGGAGTAGTTTGCTGTAGGAAATAATTCTACCGAAACAATATGGGAAGAGAAGTAATTTAAAGTTTTCAAGACATTAGATGCACAACTGACTCCAAATTGCCATTTAGTATGCTTTTGTATTATAGGATATAAAAGCTACCCCCATGTATGGAATGTTAAGCTGACACCCAAGACAATCAAAGTCTCCCTTATCCAATATCCCACTATTTTCTGGTTGTACCAAAAAATAAACAATGAGCAAATGTCATGTATGGATGTGAGAGTTGGACTATAAAGAAAGCTGAGCGCCGAAGAATTCATGCATTTGAACTGTGGTGTTGGAGAAGACTCTTGAGAGTCCCTTGGACTGCAAGGAGATCCAGCCAGTCCATCCTAAAGGAGATCAGTCCTGGGTGTTCATTGGAAGGACTGATGTTGAAGCTGAAACTCCAATACTTTGGCCACCTGATGTGACGAGCTGACTCACCTGAAAAGACTCTGATGCTGGGAAAGATTGAGGGCAGGAGGAGAAGGGGATGACAGAGGATGAGATGGTTGGATGACATCACTGACTCGATGGACATGGGTTTGGGTGGACTCCAAGAGTTGGTGATGGACAGGGAGGCCTGGCGTGCTGCGGTTCACGGGGTCGCAAAGTTGTTCATTGGAAGCACTGATGTTGAAGCTGAAACTCCAATACTTTGGCCACCTGATGTGAAGAAGATTGAAGGTGGGAGGAGAAGGTGCCGACAGAGGATGAGATGGTTGGGTGGCATCACTGACTCGATGGACATGAGTTTGAGTGAGCTCCGAGAGTTGGTGATGGACAGGGAGGCCTGGTGTGCTGCAGTCTATGGGGTCGAAAAGAGTTGGACACGACTGAGTGGCTGAACTGAACTGGGGAGGTCTTAGAACGTATCCCCTGTGGATAAAGGGGAACTGCTGTCTCACTCAGTCACTCGTCTGAGGCCCCTAGTGTGCGTGGAATGAAGTCCTTACAGTGGCGTGAGGCCCTCCTCTGTCTTACGCCTTCCCGTCTGCTCTCCCTTTTAACTGCACAAGTAGCAGACAGCCGTAACTTTTTCACAAGTCTCGAACTTTGATCTCCCAGTCCCTGAGTCAGTCTGGACGCTCCAGTCTCCTCCTCTGCCTGTAGCTAGCCTGCTTAACCTTCTGAACTTGCTTTAAAACTCTGTGAAGTCTTCCCTGATCCCTGGAGGGCAGAGCAGATTACTCCCTTCTCTGTGTTATTTCTGGGCCTTCTACATACCTCTGTGATGGCATTTATCAGACACTGGGCTGTACTTATTTGTTTACTCGCCTGTGTCTTGAGCTAGACTGTGAATTCCTTTAGGGCAGGGACCAGGTCTTCCTTATCTTTTTTATCCCCAAGGCTAAGTACCCAGAAAAAGGATGCTGATGGGGTGAGCATAACTCACCTGGGACACTCTTAATAGTGCTGTTTACCCAGGCCCACATGCCAAACAGTACTCTGGATTTGCGTAAAGTGTGGTGGCTTATAGGTGGCACTGTGTGCTTGCTTTGTCGATTATGCTGCTGAATGTAATCTTAAAATGCTCCCGACTCCAGACTTTTCCGAGTGTAGCGAGAGAGAGGGTGCAGTTTGTGGGAACAGAATTTTGGTGGCAGTCTGCCGTTTCCTGTTACTCCATGCACATCGTGCCTGTATGAGACACTGTACAAACATTTGACCCTGGCTGTTTTGACCATGAGTAAAGTTGACTTAGTGAACAGGGCTGAGGTGTGGGTTGGATGATGCCATGTCTGATAAGGAGAGGCAGATGGGGGCTGTTGCCATCTCTTCTTAACTGGTTTTCCTTCTTTCACTCTTGTTTTCCTCCCCACCCCCACCCTCACCCCAAGTCAGGCAATCTTAAGACAGCGGCCTCAGCCACCCGGTAAAACATCAAACAGTGTGACTTCACTGCTTAAAACCTTTCTCAGACAGTTTACTAACTAGCGCCTTTATAGTGTTCTCGGAGGCCCTGTGGGGGTGGGCTCCCTGACCCCATCATTTTCCCAGCCTCATCACCTGTGCTTTCCCCTTACCTCTCCTCCACGTCACACCAGACTCCTTGCTGCTGTTAGGACAGGCCATGCAACTTGACCTTGTCCTCCTCCTAGACTGCCAGCTGTACATCTTATTCTCACCTTCTCTTGCTGAAAAAATCACCAGGGACCCTATTTAAAATTACCACATCTTTGCATGCTTGACACTTGAATGGTCTCTGGATTTCCCATGCCATCCTGGGGAGCAGTGTGAAGGCTGAGGAGCACTGGTCCCCCCATAAGGCTGGATTCCCAGCATGATCTGAGTATTCTTTTCTATCGTCCCTGGATAACAGACTTGGCACTTACGTTTGCAAGTACATGTGTTCTACCAAACTTCTGGTCGTGTAAGCCGTGACGCCATCTGGCGTGACTTCTGCTGACATCTCCTATCACATGGTCCTAACAGCATTAGTACCCTGTTGAACTCTGAAATCCTAAGGGAAGAAAATTTGCCTTTTATACCTTTATGTTGTGTAGCAACACCTCTTCTCTGACTATCCAGTGCAGCATCTCAGGGTGTTTGCTGACATTTATGGCTGATTACTGACTAGTCACCGAAGACATTAAATCAACAATTATTTCCTTAGTTCTTCCTAGAACCCATCACCGTGCTGGACACATCACATTTTGGCTGTGTAAGCACGTATAATACGTGGTGAGCACTTGCCTAGCTGTCTGAAACCATCTCCCTGGAGCAGAGGGATTTGTTAGCCGGGCTCCTCAGTTAATTCCCTCCCTCTGCACTGTCCTTTACTTAGACTGATTGCCTGGATCTGGGCATCAGTTGTGGATCCTTGTGTTTTGAGAGCTTCTATGGCCCTGTAGACTTGGTATAAAGCAACCTTGACGAAGCCATGAGGAGGAGGATGTCTCTCATAGGAGTGAAGATGGCTTGGCTTGCAAGTAACCTAGAGTGACCTGACCCACGACGTTCCCTAGAGCAGGTGCTCTTGTCATGCCCTTCTATTTTCCAAAAAGGTTCTGTTGAGGGCTGTAGTGAAAGGAAGATAACCGAAGGAGATGGCAATAGATGGGTGGGAAGAAGGAGGGATGAGATACAAGGAGAGAAGAGATGATAGGTCTCCATGCCTCTCTATTCTGCCTTCTTGTTGCCAACACTTTTCTGACTCCATCTCCTAAATCTATAAAGCAATGGTAGTCTAGTGGGTCTCAGACATGTTTCTGGATGTGCTCCCTGCGGGACTAATTGTTAATAACAGTTAAGATATGTTCGTTTTTAAGACATAGCTTAATAAACCTTTTGTACATGGTTGAAAAGTGTGGAGTAAAAATAAAGGCTAATCTGTTTACTGGCTAAAATTTCAGTGTACAAGTAAACTTAGATTTGGGTTTCATAAATACTTACCCTGCTCTTGACTGAGCAACTGAACTGAACTACCTTGCTCTAAGGAAAACCTATTTATAAGTGAAAGCCACAAGCAGTTGAAATTTCATGAACTGCATCACTTGATTTTTGTTTTTGTTTTTCAGTAAACTTTAAAAAGAGAACATGAGAATAAATATGTTTTATTGTTGTTACAGTTCCTTTGCCTGTGTTCCCGAAGGTTCTCTTTCACTTTGTAACTGGAAACGCCTCAGTTAAAGTAGAAGCTGGGTATCTGGTGTTTCTGGATTACATTTTGAGATAAACCAGAATTCCTATCTAGACACAGGTGTGTACTGCTTCAGTCTTGAGTGGTTGGAGGTTCTTTTACAAAGACTACAAAAGGCAATTTGTGAATTGACCTTGGTGGGTGGTTGGGGCTGGTTCTTGGCTTGGTTGCTGTGGACATCTTGACTGGTGGTTATTTATTTACATAATTTTTTTTCACCCATGGAAAGTACATAGAGTCCTTTGACTTCCTGGAAAAAGAACTTAGATTTTTCACCTTAAAGTAATTTTATTGCAGAGTTCATCAACATACTCTATTCCAACTATAAACAGATCATTTAAATCCTTTTTCTTTTTCCTTGCCACCTTTCCACATCAAGTTCTTTGCCCATAAGTATGAATGTGGTTCTGTTCTAAGGATCCCAGTTCTGTTTGATATGTTTTGAGCTTGCTTGTTGCATTTGGGATGTTCTTGGGTGCTTTAGGAAGCTGGCGAGAGTGGGGTTGCACTCCTTCAGCATTTCTCTGGATCATCTCCCCTGGAGAAGGCAGTGGCAACCCATTCCAGTATTCTGGCCTGGAAAATCCCATGGACAGAGGAGCCTGGCAGGCTACGGTCCATGGGATCATAAAGAGCTGGACACGACTGAGCAACTTCAGTTTCCTTTCCTTGTTTTGGATCATTAGGCCTTGGTTGCTTCCCACCCACTGGGGTTTGTGTTTGTGCAGTGGCTCTGTGTGCTCATGTCATCATAACCAGGGAAAAGTTAGGTAACTGAGTTTAGAAATCTTAAAGGTTATGTTTCGTTTCCAACTAATAAAGGCCTGAGCAAAAACACAATTGTAAGTTTTCATATAGTTTCTGAGAAAGTTGAGCAAGGTTTCTTGCCAACAGATTTTTTTTGGAATGGGAAAAAGAATCTTCTATAGTAAATCTATGATGTGAACATTTTGAGTTTTTCAGTGCCCGAGAAGTTTAATTATAGTTGTTTGTCAGTGACTTTGAAAGGTTTTGGCTGTGTCCAAAGCAACAAACACAGTTTACATTTGTTCCTAATCTACACAACAGATCTGTACACACACATATGTTCATATACATATAAACACATATATGTGTTTGTGAAACTGCTTACCCTTATTGTATGGGTACATGTGATTCTCTTTTCTGTTTTATTCTAGTCTATTCTATTAGACCGAAAATGTCAATCCCGACCTACTGAACTGGTTTTATCATTCCCTATTAAGTCACAGACTTTGGCGAAATAATGCTTTCAGTAGACTTTGGGTAGTAGGGTTGTATCATGCCGTGTACCAGACTGCTCCCTCACAAATGGCAATGCAGTTTCTGTGGATAGTCCATCCTCATGTCCCTGTTGTAGGAGGCCTCACATACCAGAAGCATCCTGAGATGCAGTACAGATGAGTTGTGCCTATCAGAACAACATTGGGTCTGAGAACAGAGTAAGCCCTCTCCTAGGTTTCCCTCTGCGCCCCCAGCCCAGGGCCGTGCTGTGCTTGAAAACTTGCAGGCAGGACCGAGTGATTTCCAGCATGGACCTTGCTCCCTGCCTGAGCACAGCCGTGCGCAGCCTGCTAATGCACTCCATGGCTTCCTTGCACCTGCTCACCGGCCCAAGGGAAAACTTATGAAGGGCAACGTCTGATGAATTTCTGCCCTGATCTGGAGATTTCTCTGGCATTATGCTTCCTGGCCTGCTGTCCATCCATCCCCCATAGAGGAAAACTAGTTAAGAAATTCAGTCCATTTCACTTTACTTTCAAATTGTTGGACTCTAGCCTGTATGTGTCAGAAATTCTGTGTCTGAACTGGATAAGAAGCTGCATTTTCTTTGAAACATAAAGTTACTGTAAAACCCTGATGGTTGGTTAGAGATACTTTCTAAATTGTGTTCACATGGACTACCTGTCAGCTTACATAAAATGTTAGAGGAAAATGCCTTTCGTTTTTATTTCTCTGTAACAGAAGCTTGTTCCATTCATTGTTCAGAATTCTAAAACAATTAAAAAAATAACGACCATCTTTCTGAAGTTTGCTCTGCAAATAGAGTCTGTTTGCAGGTCACGGTTTACCCAGTGCTCACTCACGTCTGATTTCATTGTTCTGATGGTCCTGTGAGATGGTAGGATGGGAGCATCTCCCCCTGAAAGCTGTCCTGAGAGATTATCTGCCTGAAGCCTTACAGATAATAGTGGTATAGTTGGATTGAAATTCACTTCTCATGACTTAGTCCCTCCCTCTCTGCATGATTCCGTGTAGTGTTTCTACTCAATCCTCAGAGGACATTTGAAGCTTGTTTTGATACCTTGGTGTCAGTGTGGTGTCATTGAACCTTGTAAGAATCTGGTGTCACCCTGGTGGTTATTGAGGTTTATAAGGATCCTTGCTTTGGCTTAAGGTGGGTCTCCGGTGCCTGTTTCTTTCTTGTTCTGCTTATGCCGTACAGCTGCGAGCTTTCTCTTTTCACTCTTGTAGTTCTGCTTGCCTCTTGTACCCACCAGTCTCTGCTATGGGGTTTCTAATATGTTACCTTCTGTGGAGGGTCTGGGAAATCTAGCTTGTTACAACAGCAGTGACTGAAGGATTATAATAAGATCCTAAGCCATGATCCTGTGAGTATTAGTGACTGAAGGATTATAACAAGATCCTAAGCCGTGATCCTGTGAGTATTGCTGTCTGGTCAGAGACCATCTTGACTTCTTGGGTCTCAACCACATTTTGAGTGGTTGAGTTTTTGTTTTGTTTTTTTTTCTTCCTCTTTTCTTAGAAAAATGATCTCTTGATAAGTGGAATATTCTGTAATATGTAAATATGTTTTTCCCACATTTATCTTTTTCTGTTGGCTTTTCTTTTTACTACAGTTAAATAAAGCACATGTTTGCGTTAATGTTATGGAGTTATGACTATATTTGGGCATCCCAGTTCTTATTGTAAATGTTAAATTTTAAACACATCTATAAAATCACTCTGAATTTCCAAGTAGGATTACTGTATTATTTCACTTGAAACAAGCACCATCACTTTTAAGCTTTGGTTTTGTCATTAACCACTTTCTCTAATTACATGTTACGTGTTCACTTGCCACTCTCTTCTCCGACTATCAGTTGGACACCAAATATATATAGGTGTGTGTGTGTGTGTATTGTTTTTCATGTGGTTGAAATGGCCTCTCCATATCCTTAGTTTCATATATTTCTTCACATCATCTGCTTATAAAAAAGTTAAAAGATGGTGGTGATAAGACATATTTCTATTATCTGAAGTCGGTTCTACTCTACTAAACCTTTTTGGCCACTTAAAATGATGTTTGATCCTTTTGAACACAAATGAGAGTTATATGAAGTGTGACTGAAAAAGCTGATTTGTCTCTCTGCCTTTTCTATGACTTTCTTAATAAACCACTAACCTCCCAATTCTTGGAACTAATATGACCTTTTAATAGTCTGTGTTGAAATAATCTTCATTTTGCATCCTAAGCTTACAGTAGTTGCTCGGTGAATGTTTTGATTCATACATAGGAGAGCTGCAAAGATGTTTGGGTGCAGTTTGAAAAGTTGAAAATAGAGATGTAGAAGAAAACTTTTCTGTGACTCAAGAAATGAGGCCTACAGAAAAGTAGCAGTTTCAGTAGGGATTGCTAGCCTCTCTTTCTCCAAATATAAGAGAATTGATAAAAGATGCTCACTTGTGATATCAAAAGCTTTTGATATCCAGCATAGTTACTTTGTTTTGTGTTTGTAAAGTCTCAGAGATGACAATTGTAAAGATGTCTTTCATTTTTGATGAAGTGAAATTTCAAAGAATTCTTACTGTTGTGCTTATACCTAGAGAAACCAGCCTTAGCAGCTCTTTGAGAGAGAGCTTACTGAAGGACCACGAGTTTTTTCTCAGTGCCATTTGAGAGCACTTTAGTAAATATTTGAATATAGTTCCTAAATTGGAGTTGTGAAGAGATCTAAGAGTTACCTTAAAAAACAAAGGTGATTTGTTAGGGCTGGAAGGAATCTCCAGGATAACCTGGTGTGACGGATGGGAAGCAGGGGTCCGGGGAGGTGACCTTGCTTGCTTTAAGACCTCACAGCCAAGAGCCCAAGGGCACAAGCCCAGTTAGGTTGTGCCCTTGTGTTATTTTCTCTTTTAAATACTATTTCAACTGTCTTCCTTTCTATTCATTTCTTGAATTTTGGCATTTCTGACTTACCTGTGATGGTCTAGTGACAGGTTCCTTTGCTGACCTTGCTGCTGCTACTGCTAAGCCACTTCAGTCGTGTCCGACTCTGTGTGACCCCATAGACGGCAGCCCACCAGGCTCCCCATCCCTGGGATTCTCCAGGCAAGAATACTGGAGTGGGTTGCCATTTCCTTCTCCAGTGCATGAAAGAGAAAAGTGAAAGTGAAGTCACTCAGTCTGTCCGACTGTTAGCGACCCCATGGACTGCAGCCCACCAGGCTACTCCGTCCATTGGATTTTCCAGGCAAGAGTACTGGGGTGGGGTGCCATTGCCTTCCCCGCTGACCTTACAGAGCAGGTTTTGGAAGTCTTCCACCCACTCTGTGTCACAATGAAGGTTTTCTAAGTAGATGTGTCGAAGACAAGCAGCTTACTGATGATGGCGAAGGCAAAAGAGGAACAGCATTCACCCTGGAAACAGGCTCTTCTGGGTCACTTTGCTTCTGCTTACAAAGGCAAATTCATTCAGGTTTCAAGGAATTGAAGGAAAAGAAAAAAACAACTCTACCCCGCAAACAAACTGAAGACCCCAAGGGTCCCAGGCTGCAGCCTTTCCTTGGTATGAGCTGAAGGCCCTAGAGACAGTTGAATAACTTACAGCGTCAGAAACCCACCTACCTCAAGAGAAATAAGTGTATTTTAAAACTGTGAACCTTGTATTATGGTTTTGACACAGACGTTTTTCCTCTTGAGGGACTGTAGACTGCCTGGAGGATCCCAGGGACAGGGGAGCCTGGTGGGCTGCCGTCTATGGGGTCGCACAGAGTCGGACATGACTGAAGCGACTTAGCAGCAGCAGCAGCAGCAGCAGCAGCAGCAGACTTTCATTATCCTTAATAGCTGAATCTGCTGAGATGTGTTAAATAAAAATAAAGCATAGTATAAATGCCAGCTATTTCCATCAACAGAATTGTAGATGACTTCTATTAGATGTTAAGTGAAGAAGAGGGGAAAAAGAGAAAAGGAGAGAGGAAAGAGGAGGGGAAAAGGAGAGAGGAGAGAGGAAGAGAGAAAGAAGGTAGGCAGGAAGGGAGAGAGGAGGAGGTTAAACAAAAATAAAAATGGAAAAGGCTCAAATCTGTTTGATCAAAGAGGAGAATCAGAAAAGAGCTGCTTCTGTGGGATGTTCTACCTACTGTGGATCGTGTAACTCTGTGATTATCCTGCAGTGTGGCAAGAAGCCACCCTGCAATTGGTCTGCCAATTTGAAGAACCACTTTCCTGCTTATTTTTAAACTCCTAAGGACAGGGAAAAAGACTGAAGGAGCCTAAATGCTGCGGTTTCCTCAAACCATTATTGTTGTAAATCCTATGGGTCCTGAAATAACTTGCTATTCCTGAATTTTCAAACTGCTTGGCTGCTCAGAAGACTTGGCAGTTGAAAGGGAAATGATTAGCCCTTTCCTTTAAGTGTTGTCTGCAAGGTTTAAGTGGGTCAGAAGTTGGAGAATGTGGTGACATCAGAAATAAACTACTCTTTTTAAATGGAAATTCTCTAGTTCTTTTTACAGAGCTTTGAGTTTTAAAAATATTTTATAAACCAAAATATTTTAAATGTATAAATCTTAAGTAACTTAAATGTTAGATTATTTAATTATGCCGAAAATTTCAGGAGCAAGAGCATTTTAACTTGGTATCTACCTTTTAATGTTTATGATATTGCTTGATGATTAAAAGTAATTAAGTAGCTATAGTCCAGTAACTGTCTCTGGTTACGGGCTTATGTTTTACTAACAAGTAAATTGCGGCTGAACTTGTGTTCCTCCTGGTTGGCTGGTACGTGATCTTGAATTCTGTTGATTTGTAGACTGGCTTCTCTTTAGAATGATTTAGGACTGTGATTTTGTGCATAGAAGATCTTGTGTTGCACTGTTTCTATAGTCGAAGGTTGACTAATGTTTTAATTTCCTCACATTACTCAGATGCTTAGAAGAAAATGATACAAATGACCTCTTTATTTTAGGTTAGTTGGATTTTTGCGGGAAGGGTTGCCATTGAAATGTGTATGTTTGGAGTCAGTCCCTTCACAAGCACACTGATGAAATACACAGCGCGGAACGATGTGAGGTTATGTTGATGCTCCAAAATATACACATATTTTGTGCACTGACAATGGTAAATCTTGAAGAGAATAACATTTTACACTGTGTTTTACTTTGCTTCTATAATACATCCATTGTAAATGCACCAAGAAAGGGGATCTGGGGTCATTATTATGACATCTTTTGGTGTACTCCCTGCAGCTGGACACACTGACTTCAGCATTCTTGTATGGACATTTCCAGAAAAAACTTTTTTTTTTCCTTTTCTACTTCCATCATCCTTCAAATATTTAATTTAGGATGAGTGAGAGAAGGAAAAACTGCCTTCTGAGTTTGTTCTGATGAACTTGCCTTGAACGAGAATAGCATCTATGTTTGAAAATGAAGCCTCTTTGGACTAGTAGTCTTTAAAGAAATGATTTATAAAAATTCTACCATATGTTCAACTATTTAATAACTATTAGTTAATGATGAGTTTTAGTACAATTGTGTGGGGGGCAGTAGTATCTAATTCTAAGGAATATGTTAAATATTTTTATGACTTTTCATAGGAATCATTGTGCTATTGGATAGATAGCTCATGCAGATTTTATACACTTTCCTCTGTTTGCTTTTGAATGAAATAGTGGAGTGATGGTAATTCTGGTTTAGGCTGTAGGCACTCATCATCTGTTGGGTTTCAGGTACTTCACAGGGCGTTGGAAGTAGGTGTGCATGAGCAAGTCCTTATTTTGACAAGTAACTCATTTTAGACGGGCAGATAGAATTGTGACACTACCACAGCTACCTAAATAAAGCTGGGGGAGAGAAGAGTGGTCAAGTGTGGCTTCAGAGAAGTTTAAAAAAAGAAACACCAAAACAAACAAGCTGTGAAGGTAGGGCTGTATTCCAGACAGTGATAGTCTGATCCAGGACAGTGCAGATAGGAGACCATATGGATTATGGAACAAAGCTACGGATGGCGCAGCTTAAAGAGAAACAGCCAGAAAATTTGCAGAAGAGAATTGAGTTCAAGTCCAAATTTATTGCTGGATGAGGAGTTTGGGGTTTATTCTTATCTTGTGTTTCTTATATAAGTAGAAACATGTGTTTTGTTTTGTTGTGTTTTCCTCTCCCCTCAGGGGGAGAATGGAGTAGTTGGGGCTCTTTTGGAAAGATGCAGTAGGTATGACAGTGGTTTAAGAAGTCTTGACTTAGAGAGAAAAAATAAACTACTATGAAGTTATACAAGAATATTGTCACTTGAAGAAATATCTTAGCCATTCGTACAACCTTTTGAAGCTTCTTCTGGCTGGATGAATGGAGCGAGGTTTCAGATTAAAGGCTCCTTCCTACTGTCATTGCCCAGGAAGCATCCTGTGCTCCTACGTGGGGTGGACTGAAGCCCAGTGGACCGCAGTGGAGTATCTCAGAGGAACAGGAGAGGCTGTAGGACGGTCTAAGAGCTCAGGTCAACGTGGACACTCATCCTACATTCCCTAGGGACATGGAACCACAGGGTTTTTTTCCCCCTTCTTTCTTTTGGGTCTGTGGGAGTGACAAATACGCAGAAAAACCCAGAATCTCTTTCTTCTGAGAAATTCTGCATATTGGTAAGAACCGATGTATCCCAGCGCAGTGGGTGAGATGAGGAGGACTGCTGCTTTGGTAAGATGCTCAGACAGTGTCAGTCAGCTTTGGCCACCACCGTGGCTTTTTCCGTGGACATTCTCGTACAAACAGCCTCACAAGGTTTCAGCACCTTCAGCCTCCGGCAGTGTGTAGTGGAAACAGGAGCCCCTGTGATTGGGAATATGTGTTTGGTCTCCTCTGACTTTTATAAATTATATTTTAATTGATTTATTTTTAACTGGAGGATAATTGCCTTATAATATTGTGCTGGTCTCTGCCATACATCAGCATGAATCAGCCACAGGTATACATATGTCCCCTCCTTCTTCAACCTCCCTCCCACCTCCCACCCCATCCCATCCTCTAGGTTGCCACAGGGCATCTGATGTGAGCTCCCTGCACCACGCAGTGAATCTCCACTGGCCATCCATTCCGCATTTGGTAATATACATGTTTCCAGGCTGCTTTTCCCACCCTCTCCTACCCCCATCACGTCCACAAGTCTGTTCTGTGTGTCTGCATCTCCGTTGCTGCCAAAGATACAGGTCTGAAAAACAGACCTTGCCTGATTGAATACCTTTTTAGTTGATGTGAAACAAATCCTCAAATGGGTATGGAAAATGGTTTTCCCATCTTTGTCTTTTTGAGTAAAAGTCAAAATCAGAATGCATTAAGAAAACAACAACAAAACTATGGTTTGCCAGTTTTTCCCGTATAATTTTGTTTTGCATTTTGCCAGGAACAAAGTAGAATTTTGACCCCATCTAGACTCACTCGTTAGATGTATTATGCAAATTAATTCCTAATTTACCCACATCCCTGCTATTTTATTGAAACCAAACAAATTTTTTTAGCAGGCAAATGAAATAGCACTGGAGTGGTTTGGAAGACATGAGCATCTACACATTTTTGGCTGTACTTGTGGCTACCACTCCCTCTGTCTGAGACAATAATATTAAACTTTAACATGATGCAGAATGTTGTAATCCTACAAGGGAGTAAAGAGGTTGGGACTCTAAAGTCATGGTTGGCAAAGACAAGACATTTGTTCTGTCTAGAGGACTGTAAATTCTTCAAACAAGCATCATCCCTGGCCTGCTCCATTCACTTGGTCTTCCTAGGGATTAAGTTTTGAATTTCACTAGCACAGAGCTGGACACGACATAGCAGCAGCACCAATGATCAGTTGTTCAGTTGCTAAGTCATGTCTGACTCTCTGCGAACCCGTGGACTGCAGTACACCAGGCTTCCCTGTCCTTCTCCATTTCCCAGAGTTTATTCAAATTCATGTCCATTGAGTTGGTGATGCCATCCAACCATCCTATCCTCTGTCATCCCTTTCTCCTCCTGCCCTCAATCTTTCCCAGCATCAGGGGCTTTTCCATCGAGTCAGCTCACTGCATCAGGTGGCCAGAGTGTTGGAGCTTCAGCTGTAGCATCAGTGCCTCCAGTGAGTATTCAGGGTTGATTTCCTTTAGGATTGACTGGTTTGCTCTCCTTGCAGTCCAAGGGACTCTCAAGACTCTTCTCCAGCACTCGTGATCAGTGGTAGTAGATAATTTTTTTCTTCTGATTTTATTGAGATATAACTGACATATAGCACTGGTGTACAGCATCATGATTTGCCTTACATACATTGTGAAATGATTAGCACAATAAGCTTGAGGTGAAGTCGCTCAGTCGTGTCCGACTCTGCGACCCCATAGATTATAGCCTACCCGGCTCCTCCATCCATGGGATTTTCCAGGCAAGAGGACTGGAGTGGGTTGCCATTTCCTTCTCCAGAGGATCTTCCCAACCCAGGGATCGAACCCGGGTCTCCCACATTGTAGGCAGACGCTTTACCGTCTGAGCCACGAGGGAAGCCTAGCAAAATAAGCTTAGTGAACATTTATTGTTCAGTTGCTCAGTCATGTCCAACTCTTCACAATCCCATGGACTGCAGCACGCTAGGCTTCCCTGTCCTTCACCATCTCCTGGAGCTTGCTCAAACTCATGTCCATTGAGTTGGTGATGCCATCTAACCATCTTGTCCTCTGTAGTCCCCTTCTCCTCCTGCCTTCAGTCTTTCCCAGCATCAGGGTCTTTTCCAATGAATCAGCTCTTCACATCAGGTGGACAAAGTATTAGAACTTCAGCATCAGTTTTTTCAATGAATATTCAGGACTGATTCTCTTTAGGATTGACTGGTTTGATCTTGCAGTCCAAGGGACTCTCGGGAGTCTTCTGCCACACCACAGTTCAAAAGCATCAATTCTTTGGCACTTAGCCTTCTTTATGGCCCAACTCTCACGTGACTACGGGAAAAACCATAGCTTTGACGACACTGAACTTTGTAGGTAAAGTAATGTTGCTGCTTTTTAATATGCTGTCTAGGTTGGTCATAACTTTTCTTCCAAGGACCAGACATCTTTTAATTTTATGGCTGCAGTCACCATCTGCAGTGATCTGGGAGCCCAATAAAGTCAAGTCTGTCACTGTTTCAATTGTTTCCCATCTATTTGTCATGAAGTGATGGGACTGGATGCCATGATCTTCATTTTTTCAATGTTGAGTTTTAGCTAGCTTTTTCAGTCACCTCTTTCACACTCATCAAGAGGCTTTTTAGTTCCTCTTTGCTTTCTGCCATAAGGGTCGTGTTGTCTGCATAACGGATGTTATTGATATTTCACCTGGCAACTTTGGTTCCAGCTTGTGCTTCATCCAGTCCAGCATTTCGCATGATGTAGTCTGCATATAAGTTAAATAAGCAGGGTCACAATATACAGCCTTGACATACTCCTTTCCCATTTTGGAACTAGTCTGTTGTTCCATGTCTGGTTCTAACTTGACACTGTTAGATCTGTTGTTTCTTGACCCACATACAGATTTGTCAGGAGAAAGGTAAGTTGGTCTGGTATTCCCATCTCTTTAGGAATTTTCCACAGTTTGTTACGATTCCACACAGCCAAAGGCTTTAATGTAGTCAATGAAGCAAAAGTAGATGTTTTTCTGGAATTCTCTTGCTTTTTCTATGATCCAGTGGATGTTGGCAATTTGATCTCTGGGTTCCTCTGCCTTTTCTAAATCTAGCTTGAACATCNGGTATTCCCATCTCTTTAGGAATTTTCCACAGTTTGTTACGATTCCACACAGCCAAAGGCTTTAATGTAGTCAATGAAGCAAAAGTAGATGTTTTTCTGGAATTCTCTTGCTTTTTCTATGATCCAGTGGATGTTGGCAATTTGATCTCTGGGTTCCTCTGCCTTTTCTAAATCTAGCTTGAACATCTGGAAGTTCTTGGTTCATGTGCTGTTGAAGCCCAGCTTGGAGAATTTTGAGCATTACTTTGCTAACGTGTGAAATGAGGGCAATTTTGCAGTAGTGTGAGCATTCTTCGGCATTGCCTTTCTTTGGGATTAGAATGAAAATCATCTCACATAGATAGAATATTAAAGAAACAGAAAAAAAAGGTTTTTTCTTGTGATGAGAACTCTTAGGATTTACTCTCAATAACTTTCATATTCAAATACAGCAGTGTTTTTATTTTTTATTGAAACATAGTGGCTCAGCAGGTAAAGAATCCACTTGCAGTGCAGGAGACACAGGAGATATGGATTCCATCCCTGGGTTGGGAAGATCCCCTGGAGGAGACAATGGCAACCCACTCCAGCATTCTTGCCTGGAAAATCCCGTGGACAAAGGAGTCTGGCAGGTTACAGTTCAAAGGGTCACAAAGGGTCAGACACGACTGAGCAACTAAGCACAGGATGTATTTGAATTACACTATTGTGTTAATTACTGCTCTACAGCAAAATGACTCAGTTAGTATATATACATTCTTTTTCAAGTTCCTTCCAATTAGTTTATCATAGGATTTGAATACAGTTCTCCGTGCTATATAGTAGGACCTTGTTGTTTATCCTTTCTTTATACACCAGTTTGCATCTCATACTGCAGTGTTAACTATATCTCTCAGTTTGTACGTTACATCCCTAATGCTGATTTATCTTATAACTGGAAGTCTGTATCTTTCGACCACCTTCATCTAACTCTGCCTCCTTCTCACCCCAGGTAACTGGAAATCTGATCACTTTTTCTATGAGTTTGTTTTTGAAGTATAATTGACCTAAGACACTGTTAGCTCCTGGTACACAACAAGATAATTTGATATTTCTGTGCATTTCAAAATGATTGCGCTGGTGAGTCTAGTTATTATCTGTCACTGTACAAAGATACTGTATAATCGTTAGCTATATCCCCACACTGTGTGTTTCATACCTGTGATTCATTTCTCTTGTAAGTGAAAATTTGTACCTCAGTCTCTCTCACCTTTTTCTCTCCTCCCTCCACCCCCACCCCCAGATAATAATTATAATGAATAGTTCTTACTAATTTTTCCTAGTTGGAACAGCATGCCTTTTCATACTTTATTTCTCAAACATATTTACAGTTGTTTGGTGAAAACAAGGGATTTCGTTTTAAAAATGATAATCTTATTCAATTTTAATAAGGCCTTTTCCATTTCCAGTGCTTGTGTTTAATGCTGTGAGCTTTTCCGACAGTGATGTCTATCATTTCACCAATCTAAGGTGGTGGTTGTGCTGTTTAGCAGTGTTACATCATGGAAAGGTTTTTCTTTTTGGTAGTATTGCAGTAATAATTTAGCCACAGTACATGCAGTGATTTGGGAAAAACAAGTTTTAAGCCCTTGTGATCATAAATTGAAGTCAATTTAAAAAGAAAAAAAATTATACCCCCTTCTCCCACAGTCACTACCTTGCTAAATGTAGTAGTTTCCTTGAGCTGTTGTATGAAAGGACCACAAATGGGGTTGCTTAACAGAAATTTATTCTGTCGTGGTTCAGGTGCCTATAGGGCCCACTCCAGTATTCTTGCCTGGCGGGCTATGGTCCAGGGGGTCACAAAGAGCCAGACACAACTGCGTGACTGAGCAGGCACACGCACAGGACCATGTTCCCTGCCAGGGCTCTCAGAGAGAGCCCTTCCTTGCCTCTTCCAGCGTCTGATGGCTCTAAGCGTTCATTGCCTGGTGGCTTCATAACTCTAATCCTTGCCTGTTTTCACATAGCCTTCTTTGTGTCTCTGTGTGTTCTTTTCTGTCTCTTATTATCCTTATTAATATTGCTGTTGTTATACTTACTACCACCCTAATCCAGTGTCGTCTCATCTTGATCCTTATCTCAAGTATGTGTACAAAGACCCTATTTCCAAACAAGGTCACATCCTGAGGTTCTCATGGGTAGGAACTGGTGGGGAGAGGACACTGTTTAACCCATTACATTACAGGTGATTTAACCTGGGTAGCAAGAGTAACTTGGTTAAATGGTAACAAGCAAGAAGCTATCATTCATCATTATTAATTTTGCATATTCATCTATTATATAATTTATCCTATTGTATTATAGTTATTTATTATATTTACTCACCTCTTGCATTAAATCATAAGAAAGCAAAGACTGTCTTTTTTTCTTGACATAATGCACTTAACAAAACGGTCATTTATGTTAATGTTAATATCCATTTCTGTATATGTCACAGCAAAAAATCTTGTAGGTTAGGATAGAATCTTAGAGTTAATTTAGTCCCTACCTTCAGTCTGCACCTCTATGGGTCATAAGCTAATATACAAACCAACTAGATAAGACTATAGACGTCGCTGCAGCCATGTTCTCTTTAGTGTCCAGTTCATTGTTCTTTCTACGTTGTCAAGTTGTCTCTGTATTAAAAGGTTTAAATGTGAGTATCCTTAGAATGCTGTTAAAAGCATGCAGTCACTCCAACCCTGGGTACTAACCTATGTTCAGAAGCCTTAACTCTTCAAGGTGTAGAGTTTCTCTCTGTGTATGCAATTTAAAAAGTTCAGTCTAAAAAAATAAAAAATAAAAAGTTCAGTCTAACCCACCGAAATACTTTCAGGAATATCTTCGCAATTCATACATTGCTGAAAGACCACTCAAGATAGGAAAAGATAAAGGATGACTCCAACACTCTCGGGGGAGGGTCAGGTGGTTGAGATGGTCAAGGCTGAGTCAGGAGGTTTGACTTTGATCTTGAAGTTGCTGCTACTTAGTTGGACAAATCACCTTATCTCTGAATCGTTCCTCCCCATCAGATGAGCTACTAGGTTCCTTCTGCTGCTGCTGCTGCTGCTGCTAAGCCACTTCAGTCGTGTCCGACTCTGTGTGACCCCATAGATGGCAGCCCACCAGGCTCCCCCATCCCTGGGATTCTCCAGGCAAGAATACTGGAGTGGGTCGCCATTTCCTTCTCCAATGCATGAAAGAAAAAAGTGAAAGTGAAGTCGCTCAGTCTGTCCGACTGTTAGCAACCTCATGGACTGCAGCCCACCAGGCTACTCCGTCCATTGGATTTTCCAGGCAAGAGTACTGGGGTGGGGTGCCATTGCCTTCCCCGGGGTTCCTTCTAGTTCTGTTCTAAGAGTGAGCATCACTGTTTATCATTCCGCGTGCAGGCTTCTTTTCATTCCTACTGGCTTCTGGCTAGGGACCACTTCTGTTTCTCAGTGGTCATAGCAACCAGTATTACTACAGTGACTTCCTTATGGTAGAGAGCTTGTTAACCAGGCCTTGCTAGTGATACTAGATGAGGAGCAAAACCCAACTATGCTGAGCCCAGTGTTGAAAGCCAGAGGGCTCAGAGCATCCACAGTCTGTAGCCACGGCTGCAGCAAGCACCGTAGGACACAGACAGATAGATAGATTGGTTCTGAGTCAGTTTCCTGTATCCTGTAGAGTCGAGAGGAAGACCTGCACACAGCAACGGGCTTGTGAACAATGGTCACTTCCTGTGACCAGGAGACTGGAGAGAGTCTCTGAGGACTGGGGGACACTCCCGGTTCAGCGGGCACTTTCAGGCAGGAGTACTCCTGGGGCCTCATCTGCAGACTGTTCCTCTTCAGATCTGCAATAAAACTTCAAAACAATCTGTCACTTTTTAATCTGTGTTAAAGAGTGTACAGTAAAGTAAGCCTTGAACTTGCCGGAGTGAATTTTAGCTTTCTAGTGGAGGATGAGATACTTAATGATATGCTAATGACTGCAACAAAGTTAGAAGTTCACATACTCCGATGCCAACTTGTGTGTGAATCTGTATTTCCTCATCTGAAAAATGGCAGTGCCATAGAAGCGTAACACCCTCCACATTTTTTATCCTAACACAAAAGCATGTTAATAGTGTATATGTTAGTCACTCAGTCATGTCTGACTCTTTGCGACCCCAAGAGCTGTAGCCCCCCAGGCTCTTCTGCCCATGGGATTCCCCAGACAAGAATACTAGAGTGGGTTGCCATTTCATTCTCCAGGGGATCTTTCCAACCCAGGGATCGAACCCAGGTTGCCTGCATTGCAGGCAGATTCTTTACCGTCTGGGCCATCAGGGAAGCCGATATTAATAGTAGTCGTATTTATAGTAGTAGTAATAATAACAGTCGTCAGTGCTTCCATGGTGCTTTACGGTTTCTCTCGCTCTGTTTTGAGCACTTTACACACATCCACCCATTTATGTAGACTCAGCTGTGTGTACAATTTCATATTGCAACGTTTAGTGCCAGATCTGTAGTAGTATATGAGTTGTTCCACATGAGAAAGAATGTGACTAGCGAAAGAATAATGATGACAGAGCATAGTCGTGATAATTAATAGCAAACAGTGAAACCGAATCGAGGGGTTTCTTTTTTGTGTTGTCGATCACGTGAGGTGCTCCATCTGCTGCAATGGAAAATGCTGAGAGATAAAGGCAAACTAAACCCGGCCCTCGCGCTGCCCGGCACTGGACCACACGAACAGCCGCTGCCCACCTTCCTGGTCCCCTCACTTTCCCAGATGATCCTGGCCGGTTCCACCGTGTGAAACTCCCCGTGAAAGATAGGGAGGTGTCAGCAGCTCAGCCCAGAAAGCTGGGGATTGGGCAGTGGCTTCCTGTAATCCCCGGCGCTGGCTGGCTGCCCCGTTCTTGGCAGTGAGGGCTGGGCGGTGGGCTGGAGACAGCTGTGTGAGCCCTGCTGCCTGCACGGCCCGGAGCCCCGGCCCCTCATGGAACTGCCGCACCATGTTCTGCCTGAAAGGTGAGGGGGCTTTGGGCCCACCAGGGTGGTGAAATAGAAGAATGTTCATTCAGCATCAGAACTGAGGGCTGGTTCTCTTAAAATCAAAGTTGGAGAGAGTTTTGTTAAGTATGAAAGTGAAAAAGTCATTGTTCTTTTCTGGTTGCAAACAGGAAGAAAGACCTCCTGCTGGGGAGATGGAATTTTTCTTTTAGACAGGATATTTCTCTGTTTGGATGCATTTGGGATGTGTTTTGTCATAGACTAATTAAAAGTTTAGAATGAAAGGAAACTTCATCATCTAAGTGGGCATGGTTTATAGCTGGGGTATGAGTCCTGTTAGAGAAGTTTTCATGTGATGAGTTGCTCGTGGAAAGGGTTAGAGAGAATAAGAAGGGGGGAGCAATCCTATTACTCGCAGCTTTAATGTATGAATTTAGGAATGAAATTGATTTTACCATAGAATAGAAATTCTTGTCCTAGCTATGTGTGTATGGACTATAGCACTTTGGGAAGTACTGGAAGATGGTGACTATATAGAATGTATGTACTGATTCCCCCATGAGTTGGAGAGTGCTTTTCTCTCTTTAAACGATTATTTTTTCATCAACTCTTTCTTCCAACTCTGTCAATGTAATTATAATTTAAGCATTTGAGAATGTGTTTTTCAATGAGATTGTTGGAATGGGGGAGTTCAAGTGAATTTCCTTGGAACTGGAGTCGACTATTTTGTTCATATCTTTCAGTGTATGTCAGCCTGTTGGTGTGAAATTCTTGACAGTTTTTCAATTTGGGGAAGTAAAGTGAGCCTGGCTTGCTTTGCTGATTGCTTTTCTGTCCTCCCTCTGTCCTCACTGTGTTTCTGAGGCGCAGACCAATGTTCTCTACTCTCAGCCTTTACAGCTTTAACCCTAACCTGACACCTTAAAAACCACCCAAGTCTTTAATATTAAATGCTGAGTTTGAGTTTTTTGTATATATGGTTGGTACAAATTTGATCAAATTGACAAGGTAAAAACAGGAAAGAGCTTCACATCTTTTCCTCCCTAAGAATTCAACTAATTCTTGTTTTAGTGTATTTAGTTGAAATGGATTTCTAAGGCAACCCATCAGCTGAAGTGAATTTGAGTATTTCTGAAAAAATATTCTTAGGTGAAAGGAGTCATGGGCCCTCCTGATGCTGTTTATCAAAAAATTGTTTGCTCCCAAAAAAGTGTGACTAAGAAGAGCCGAATTCAGTATCACTGGATGAGGATGCCTGCGATCCTAGTGTCGTTTCCCCAGCTGAAATCATTATGATCTAATGACAGCTTCCGGTTTGGAGTTTTTAATTGAATGCAGGTGTGCAGTTGTTGCAGGGCATGTCTTCTGTTGCTTCAATGTATTTGCCCCACCCATTCCCATCACAGCAATTTCATTTTATTAAGGACTCTTACCAGTTTCATGGACTCTTAGTTTCCGAGGTAACTTGGGAGATTTGAGAAAGTCAAATGAGTGCCATATGATAGCAACTGAGTGCTTTTATGCTGAAGTGTGTGTTCTAATCAGGAGTCCACAATCCCTTTTAAAATCTACTTTCCCATCTCCCAGCAGTCAGGACAGCCGTTGACATTTGCTCTCTTCCTGTGATTTGTAGCCTCCTGACTCACAATAATGATTTTTAGGTTGCCCTCTAGGTCCTGCGTGTATGGGCAACCCATGATAAAGTCATGGTGAGACTAAGCACAGGAATATCAAAGGGCTGCTTGGGATGCTTTGTGTCCTTCCTGCGTTTGTGTTTGCCTCTGTTGGAGGCTTTTTCAGAGGATTTCACTAATTGGCTTATTTCTGTGGCTCACTGAGGTCCTAGGAGCTCTTCAAGTCTGTGGTTATGATTTGCGTGGATATTAAAGGAAGCATGATTGCCCTTCTTTTGGGTTAAATCATGTCTTGTGTATTTCTTTAAATTGTTAAAAAAAAACACATCAAACAGCCTCCCACATGCATGCAGAGTTTCCTTTTCCCCATTCAGGCTACTTTTTTTTTTTTCTCTTGAAGTCATGTCTACTCAGTTTTTGGTCGATTTGGTGCTAGAAAAACTGCCTTCTTGGAAGAGAGATGTCATCTTTATCATTGCTGTTGACTATAATAGCTCACACAGTTATAATCTCTACTCTCTACGGCTGCCATTGAAATAGCTCAGATACATTCACTCCACCCTGGTTTTTTCCCCATGAGCAACATCTGAGCTCCCAGTCTCTGGGAACATGTCTCTCAAGTTCTGCCCAGTCCCTGTCAGTAACAAAGCCATGGTGTGTTGTTCTTCACTGTGTAGTCAGGGGTCTTGGAAGTGAGTTTCCAGCTTATTAAATAATATGATTAACAGGAAACTACCTTGCATATATTGTATACCATTCATGGATTACTTTATTCAGAAAAATTAGAATAAAATACTTTTACTTCTAAAATTGCATGGAATATAATTAAGTTTTCCTGAGACAGTTCAGAAAATGCAAATTTCTTAATTACAGTGTGCCAGCTTCATCTTTATAAATATTAATTATCTGTTCAGTGCATCTCTAACTGTGAGGACTAGGTTTTTTGCTTTTAATTTCCAATCCATCACGGATATTTTGTAAAACATAGAATCACATGCTGTGGGTTATCACCACAATGTCAAACAGCTGTAATAAAGTTCTTAAACATTTATTTCATTTCCTGTTGTAATCTTACTGTGTACTGGTAACAAGGCGTTGGCACTATTCAGTAGTTTCCTAGAGAGACTGTGACAAATTACCACTGAGTGAGTGGCTTGAACGGAAATGTCCTCTCTCCCGGTTCTAGGAGCCGGAGCCTGACGCCGAGCTGTGGGCACAGTCCTTGTCTCTCCACAGTCTCGGGGGTGGAGTCTTTCCTGGCCTCTTCCGGTTTCTGGTGGCCTCAGGTGTTTCACGACGTGGGGCAGCACCTCTGCCTCTGTCTTCGCGCGGCTGTCTTCCCGAGGAGTCTGTCTGTGACTCTCTCACTTGGTTTTCTTATTAGGACATCTGTCCTTGGATTTAGAGTTCACCCGCCTCTGGTATATGACCTCATCTTAGTTGATTACATCTGTAAAAACTCTGTTTCCAAATAAGGTCACGTTCTCAGGTTCCCAGTGGACATGGATTGGGGGGCACTAGACACCCCGTTAGGATGCCTGGTTGCTTGGATTGAGGGTAGCATCACAGGAGATGTATTTAATGGAGAGCTGTAAGGATGACCATCCAGTGTAGCTGTTTTGATGATATATTTGAAATGTGTAGCATTGTAAGTTTGACCGGTTTGTGTAGATAGAAGGGTTGAACATATGCCCACTGCATTCAGTCGTGCAAAAGAAAGCATTGCCTTTTTGTTTCCTGTAAATTACCCAGTTTCCTTCATATACTCTGATCCTGCTGAGAAGGGGAAAAACAAAAAAACAAAGTCGAACTGTACTTCACTGCAGTCAACCCAGTGTGAGCCCAAAATTTAAGAGGTGCATTAGCTAGCTCAGGCTGTGGGATGACTCGGTCTCTCAGAATTCTCCTGTTATCTCTTCTCTCCAAATTGGATTCTGTTGTTCAGTTTCTCCCTTGTTAATATAACAAGAGTGATGCCTGCTAAATTGTGTACTTTTGAATCACGGACTTGCTTCTTACATAATTTTTGAAATGTTGGAGAAGGATACTTCTGTATAGCTGAGGTTAAAAATATAAGGTAGTATTTTGAAAATGTCCTTGTTCTGAATGTGGAAATGATAAATATTTACATCCTTTTGTACTCTAAAAGTAATTTCAGTACGCTTTGTGAGCATCATGGTCCTTAAGCTTCTGAATTTAGTATTGGATTTTACCTGGTCAGGATTCTCTCCAGCGATTTCAACCTGGCGTCAGTGTTGGTCTAGATTCTTTCCCTTGCTCTCCCCTTATGTGATGTCCAAGATCTAGAAATTGAGTCTCATGGATTAGAAACGTGGTACCCTCTGTTGATGGGGTGTATCCCAGCTGCCTGCATACTTAGCGTGGTAGGGTCCCGTCTATATCCTTTTCTGCCTCACAAGCTACAGATTTAGGAAAGCCTTTAGGTTGTCTAATAATAGCAGAGTTATGTTGGAGATTGCAGCGATGAACTATGTCAGGCATGTGCGTCTGCTCCCGAGAGGGCAGTTCATCCTAGAAACCCTGTTCTGTCCTTCCTCCTTGGGCACCCTGGAGCAGATCACGGGCCTCTTCCCAGTTGTCTCGTGCGTGTTGTACATGTGAAAGGATTCCTCAGATTCTTTTCTTGGCAGCATTTGGAAAATAATGTCTGGAATCAGAAACAGATTTGTTATTTCTGTGCTGAAACAAGTGCATTTTTTTCAAGTTAGCAAGCAACCATTTGCTCTGGGCTGTTCCCCTACCCCCTTCTTCCCACCTTTTATAAATCCAGTAATAAACTGTCAAGTAAGCATTGAGCAGAGTTGACGCTATTTTACTATTTGATTCTGAGTATCATTTTAAAAGGCTTGAACAATCAAAATGTGAAGTGACCTCGGTAATCTTGTATCTGGGTGAATCTGGACATTTCGTTATCATACTTTCATATTTTGAATTTTACTTAAATTTAAATTAGCCATAGCCTTTAGAGCCGTAGTCCTGTAAGACTTTCTTCCCTCCTTTCATTTTAAAATTGCATATAATTGCTAGCCAGTAACCTACAGCTACCAGGGGGAATTCACATTTGCTCAATCTGCAATTTAAAGTAGCACTTTTAATAAACACACTGATGATATCATGCATTTTTCAAACTGGCAGGCAAAGCCCTTGAAATTTAATAAACCAAACAAAGCTAGCCTTTTATTTCCTTTGTCTTTCCCTTGAAAACTTGATCATGCTTTCCAGTTCTCTTTCTTCTTTCCACTACTAATCTAAATCTTGCTTTTAAATGTATTGCAGCAGAAGCCAGATCACTGTGCTGAAGAGATGTTATAATAGAAACTAGGAGATGCTATCCTTAAGGTATGAAAGAGCGGTTAACAGAGCTTTGCTGCCAGAAGCGTGCAGGGCTGGGGGTCTGCTTGTCTGTGGAGCATGCTCTGTGCAAGGACAGTGCCCTGTGATTCCGTGGAACTGAATCAAATGACCAGTTGCCAAAAGCACTGGTAAAGGTTCCCATGAGTTTCTTTCTCCATTTGAGGATCTCCTGTCCCATTTTTACCTATTCTTGTTTTCTTTATTTGCTGATTTCCATATGTCTTTTTTCTAGTTATTCCGTTTCCTCCTTTCCTCTTCCTCTGATTGCGTGTTGATGGGGGTTGTATTATCCCTACGCCAGATTGAACTCCCTCTAGTTAAGAAGGTGTGATCAGTAATCTGCACATGCGTTAGTAAAGGTGATAGTTAATAGATGAAGGCAGATGGACCAGTGTGGTAAAGGCAATTTCCTGCTCAGGACGTCATGTCACCACCATCAGCCAGGCACAAAGGTATGCAGGGATATGCGTTTTTCTATTTTAAACATCAGGAGAAAATCCTGCCGAAACAACCTAAGGGCTTTAAAAGCAATTAATAGCTTTTGCATGATTGAACGTATTGGTGATGCAGGGTAGGAAGATGGATATTCTTAAGTTTGAAAAATGTCCCTTGGTTTATAAAATCATACATAGCTGTTGGGTTTGAGAGAAAGAGGTCTTCATTTGACAGGCAGCAGTATAATGACAAACTATTGGGTATCATATTAGCAATGTCCATCGTCCATTTGCTGATTATGTCATGTTTATCAGGTTTTGTTAACTTGGACTTTAGAATTTGTATTGTTGTTACTGCCAAAATGTGGTTAATGCCAAGAGCCATTGAAACAAAGGCCATGATGACTTGGACGAGGATTTAATTTGAGGGGGATGGGTTACTTGCATGATAAGAGAAATGTAAGTGCTCATTGCCACTTCTTCATTGGAATGTCTTCTTATAACAAAAAGATATAAATAGCATAAACTGAGCTTTAGGAACCAGGAGTTGAAATATAGTCTTAAGCAAATTTATATTTAAGTGGAGTATGGTTTTCAAAGGTCAGGTTATATATTACATGTTTGCTCTTGAGAAATTTGGCAAGACTGCATTTGGAAACAAAAGGGGAAAATTCCCTCCTCTGATGACCATAAGAGGACATCTATGCTATTTCTGGTCTTACTTCACTGAGTGAGACTGTGCAAGCTTCGGAAACTTTGAGAATGAAAGCTGTGCCACATGCTTCCACTCTCCCGAGTCACTGGTGAGCAGAGGAAGAGGGAGGGAAAGGTACGCTGCCACTTGCCCAGGGAGTGTTCTTAGGAGAAGGAGGCACAGGGCATCCAGGAGGGTTAAAGTGGCATCAGGAGAAGGCAGGCGTACAGGAGATGTCACAGTTGGTTAGAAGACTGGCTGGGGAGACCAAGTCGTAGTGACTTTTCTGTTTTCAAACAGAAAAGTTTCCTCAGCCAGTCTACCACAGAAGATGCCATGAGGTGGCCTGGCAGAGAGAGCCAGGCATAGGGGAGCCCCTAGTCCTGGTGGCCCGGCAGAGAGCGCCAGGCGTAGGGGAGCCCCTAGCCCTGGTGGCCCGGCATCTCGCCTTCTTTGGCCGTCTCTTTCAAATTTGTTGGAGTTTTTCTTTACCCCTTTCCTCTTTTTTAAGAGGATAAAAGAAACTCTGCTGCTAAGTCACTTCAGTCGTGTCCGACTCTGTGCGACCCCATAGACGGCAGCCCACCAGGCTCCCCTGTCCCTGGGATTCTCCAGGCAAGAACACTGGAGTGGGTTGCCATTTCCTTCTCCAATGCATGAAAGTGAAAAGGGAAAGTGAAGTCGCTCAGTCGAGTCCGACTCTTCGCGACCCCTTGGACTGCGGCCCACCAGGCTCCTCCGCCCATGGGATTTTCCAGGCAAGAGTACTGGAGTGGGGTGCCAATTCTATTCCTCACAAAAGTGTTGCTGAAACAGACTACCTAGTTTTATGCAAAAAATGCGTATTATCCCACAGTGGCTAATTTATATATATATAGATTCACCCCAAATTTTTTGACACCCTGAAATACCTCTTGAGGTTCATCACATCTGACCGAAATGTTTTGATAGAGTTTGGGGTGTGAGTATTCATCAGATGTTGATGACACTTACCATGTGCCTGGTTTCCCTTGCCCCAGGAAAGCCTCCCTTCTCCCATGCCCCCAGACTTTTTTCCCAGGCCTGGGTCTTCGCAGCACCCAAGCCCTTTCCAGCTGCTTTCCTGTCCTCTCAAAAGGCACTTGTGCTTGTACCTGCTTTGAAGAGAGCAGGGGGAGTTCTTCTTTCCCCAAGTTCACAAAGCAAGGCCAGAGACTTTTTTTTTTTAAGGTTTTTTCCTGCTAATGACCACCCAGATAATAAAACATCAATAGATTAGTGATGAAGATGCAAGAAATTCCAACTGTGTCCATTAATAATATAAACCTGAATAAAAATCTCTTAACTGTGAGAGTAGCATGCGTGACTGCTCAGCCGCTCAATCATGTCCAGCTCTTTGCAACCCCGTGGATGGTAGCACGCCAGGCTTCTCTGTTCATGGGATTCTCCAGGTAAGCTACTGGAGCGAACTGCCATTTCCTCCTCCTGTGACTCTTGCTGACCCCAGAACTGAACCCATGTCTTTTATGTCTCCTGCCTTGGCAGGTGGATTCTTTACCACTGAGCTGCATGAGAGTAGCATCTACTTGACAAAAGACTGAGGAGTAAATAATAACTTACGTAAGACGCTAGACATTTTATCACAAGCATGTAGAAATATTAGTTAACTGTGGCCTTGTTAAGTGCTTCATAAAGTTACTGATTAGAGCTACCTTGGGTTTTCTGAAAGTAAAGACTAATTTGTATTTATACCATAATTTAGGAATATGGTGTAACTATATATTGAGAAAGGCAGATATATTTCTGGTTTTTCATTGCAACATATTTACACCAAATTTTGTAAAGTTTTCTGGCTTCACAGTTGTATAAATACACCCAGGTGAATACAAAGACTCATAAGTCACATATACTGGCAAATGAACGTTATAGCAACACAAATATTTTGAAAGCCAGGGAAGCCAAGGAGAATATCCTGACACAGTTCTAACTGCTCCAGCGAAAGTATTTGCTGCCATAACATTTGAGACAAAAACCATTCCTTTTTGGAAATGTTTTCTGGCAGAACATACACTTGATAAAAATCCTAAACAAGATTTGGACTACTCATGTGGCGCCTTTTATAAAATTGCGTGTATTAGAAAAATAGAAAAATCTCTCCATATCTGAATGAGAGGAACGGCTAGATGAGTGGTTTTATCCTTCATCGGTAGACATGTCCTTTCAGGTTGACTGAAACATTTCAGGTTGACTGCCGAAGAATTGGTAACTGGCTCTCCTTACTCGAGTATTTCCCCTTTCACTCAGCTCCTTCTTCCGTTGGTAATTGACCCATTTTTCCCTCTCAGAGAGAACACGTTAGTAAGTGTAAGAGTTGTCCAGCTGAATTATCAGTAAATTACAACGGAAGTTTAAGAAAAGCAGACTCGAAAGATGACATTGTATGTCCATCCTTCCAAAACTGCAGGGTCCATAAATTCCAAAAAGACTGAATGCAGATGAGTAAATTTTTGATGGCTTAAAGCATGATTTAAAGCATTGGTTAACATGAGAGAAAACATTAGTTTGATATTTGCCATCAACTTTCAGGTTTAAAATTATAAGACTGTGACAGAGATAGCTTGTTTTCAGTCACCCATTGAGAACATCTAAATTTAAAGTCCTGTACATTTTCTGCTTCCCACAGAAAGTTCATATTAGTGTGGCAGATGTTATGAATCTTTATTTATATCCTTTTTGGCTTATGGTAACAAATTTGGCTGAAATTGAGTTTGTCTTAGTTGCTCCCTGCCCCTCACTCACCTTCATGAAACTGGTGAATAGATTCATTGTGGGACTGTTATCTGCAAAAGATAAAGTGTCTGTGAACTCACGGGAAAACAGGAACCCCTAAAATATGTGAGATTCCTTTGGCACATGACATACCAAAGGGTTCTCCTTAACTCCTACTTTGGACGGTGTTCGACTGGATTTCCTTTAAATTTCGCTTTGCCTCATTTCCACATTGGAAAGTGATCTGCCTGCTCTATGCATGAAGACAAGCTTTCTTTGTCTCCTGCTTGATATTGGCCTCTAGCAACTCTTGTGCGAGGCCTGCAATCAGGTCACAGGCTTCTCACATCAGTTCTAAGACAGTTTTCTAATCACTGTCAAGAACTTTTTGCTGCTTTCCAATAGGGGAATCCAGTATTAGTGATATACTGATAATTCCCACATTTCTCTCTGCAACCAAGACCGCTCCCCTAAATTTCAAATATGGATATCCAGCTGTCTCCTCCACATTTCCAGCTGGGTATCCAATGAGCTTCATGAACTCCTGGTGCCCCCTCCATCCCTTTATCCTCATTATCTATTCCGCTGCAGCCTTCTTCATTCCCATAAGGGACAAATCTTTTTTTTTTTTTTCTAGTTGAATAAACTATAAACCTTGAAGTCATGTATAACTCCTGTTTTTCTCTTACCTCCACCCCCACGCTGATTCAATGTGTCAGAAAATCCTGTTGATTCAGTGTATCTTTTCTGGGATCAGACTCCCTCTCGCCCTGTTCACTGCCACCTGCTTGCCTGGGTCTCATCTGGGCAGCTATCACAGCTTTCCTCAGCAGCCTATTTTCACCCCAGTAGCCAAAGTGAGCCTCTGTGAGTTCATGCTGCTCCTTTGCTCAAAACACCATTTTACTCAGAGTAAAAGCTGAAGCCTTGGCAATTTCTCTTTATTGTGGGAACATTAGTCACAGGCCAAAATCAAACCATGGAGGAGAAAGGTGGTTTTCTAAGCTACGGAACTGGTAGCTGGTCAGATCCTTTATTTTGGCAGAAAAGGAAGAGGTTTCTGTGCTGAAACTGCAGCCCCAGATTAGCCATGCTCTTGTCTGGTGCTCCTGGAAGGTGTAGTCCACTGAGAGGCCTTCATCCTTTCTGCAGTGAGAGTAAAGATCATTCCAGTCTCTGTCATCTTTATCATCACATGTAGCCATGTGTGTATTTAGTGCAGCTACAAGTGTGTACCTTTAGTTTTTATAAAACAAGTTTGATAGAGTTTCTCTTGGAATTTTGGAAAATTGATTCCCATGGCTTTTTTTTTTTTTTTTAATGGGGATTCAGTTAGAACTAAATAGTAGGGAACCTGTCCATATATTCAGTTAGGAAGCTAACTGAAATGTTTAAAAAGCAGCTCAGTTTTTATTCTTGTGCATATATTTGTTTTGCTGAGCTTTGGTTTGTTATAAGGAATATCAGAAAGTGCTCTCGTGATAAGTGCTTGATATTTTACTCTTTCATAGAACCCCTGTTTTGTTTTTTTTTCTTTCATAGCATTATTAAAATGGAGGGCAGGCTTTGGCCCCACTCATTGAGTGGAATGTCTCTGGGACATACATTACGTCGCGTGTGTGGTAGTGATAGATGCTGTGGCTTCCCTATTAAATTCTAAGCTCCTTGAGGGCTTATCCCATTGTCTTAACCAAGAAGGAATCTAGTTGATATTTGTAATTAAGAGGGCTTCACTAGTGGCTCAGTGGTAAAGAATTCGCCCGCAGGAGACCTGGGTTTGATCCCTGGGTCAGGAAGATCCCCTGGAGAAGGAAATGGCAACCCTCTCTAGTTTTCTTGCCTGGAAAAATCCCATGGGCAGAGGAGCCTGGCAGGCTACAGCCCATAGGGTTGCAAAAGAGTCAGGCAGGACTTAGCAACTAGACAACAACAACAGTTTGTAATTAAGGGAATGAAATGTAGTATTTAATCTAGTTCAGGTAAAAAGGACTTTAGCCATCACTCTCCATGAAAATGAAAGGACTCTTTTGAGGATAACTTAAAAATAGAAAAGTGGATTTTTTCTACTTCCAATGGGACTGACAATATGAAGGCAATAAGCAGAGCAAGAAAGATTTTTTAACTTTCGAAGTTTGATCTTCTATAGCAACTGGATAGAAAAACCCAGTGTGGCAGTTTCAATCAGTAATGACTTAAAAGAGGGGGAAGGAAGCTGATCATGGAAGAGGAGAAAGGTTAATGTGTTTCTAGAAATTCAAACATTCAAGACAAATGAGTCTAGACTTTCTGGTGACAGGGCGGGAGATACGCTTCCCAGGTACCCTCTTGGTCTTTGAAGTGCGATCACCCTCAGGAAAACGGCCAGTCCCCTGCCGGCTCCTCTCAAGTACTGCTCTGAAGTGGTTACTCTTCTCTTAGAGGGCTGAGTTTTACTCACCACGGAGAAACAGCCTTCAAGCACTTTCTTCCCTCTTGAGTTTTCAGTTGGAAAAAAGAAAACCAAAGAACTGAAACACTCCAATGCATAGTTCCAAGAATGAGCAATTGACTGTAGACTAAAGGGGAAAAAAGTGATAAAATTATCTTTAGAAATATGAGATCATTTTCTCATAGCAAGTCATCATGTAACTATGGGACTTTTTTTAATATCTGTTTAAATATTTCTACTGAAATTTTATCTTATTTGACCTTCCTATTCCTTTTTTCAGATCCACTGGATTACGTTCTAAGGTTCTCCTGTGTGCTTTTCATTCTATTTCCATTACAACACTGTTCCCCATTTTCTATGTAAATGTGCTTACAATTTGGTCACTGTGTTTTTCTGTCCATCTTAGGTGCAATGAGAACAAGTGGGTTATTTATTCAGGACCTTCTATCAGAGAGTACCTCAAGGTGTTATTAATATCTGTTGATTGAATGAGTGCCTGACTGCATTGAGAACTTTATTTCCTCCTCTTTACCTCTGTGAACTATTATGATTATTAAAAATTACAGGAACTTTGACTTGTGGGTTGTGTTTTCAGCTCAATAAAATGAAAGTGATGGACCTGTCATTTTAATGACCAGCTGAGATCTTAATAAAATTCACATTCAGGATGGTGAACCTGAAATTTGCACGTTGTGATTAACCACGAGTAAAGTTCTTGCATGTGAAGCAGAAATACTTTTAACCTAAGAATCAGAGTTTTTCTCATCTGAGTCTGTCGCTTATGGATTCAGAGGAAGTCACTTAACCACAGAACCATTTTCTTCATCTGATAAATAGAAATGACTCCCCTGCCTACTTGATGGGGCGCTCTTTATGGGAATCAAATGAGATAAAGTACCTGGGATGTTAGTGCAGAAAGTGGCAGTCCTCTTTGCTACTCCCTCTTTCATTCTCCTACATTTCTTGTCAGTTCCACCTTCTTAGTATGTTCTGGATCCCATCTCTGCTCTTTATTCCCTGGACTATCACTGCCTTAGTGTGATGACTATTAGCATTTCATGCTTTTAATTTATTGGGCTCCTAACTTTCTGATTCTCGGCTAATTGCTCTCTAATCCCTTACTCCAAACCCTATCCAGGACATGAATAACAGACTTCACTTATCATGTTTTTTCTCTAAAACACTTCAATTTCCTCCACCCAGCCCCCTACCGGTACAGTGCCTTTAGGATAAAGGCTTTTTATCCTTTGGAGGAGCCCTTTATTAAAGAACACCTCCCTGTTTTCCTCTTCAGTGTCAATTCTCGTGAGCCTTTCACCCATCCACGTTCACAACTTTCGCTCATCTTTCTTTGTCGGGACCCTCGGCTTAGAAGGACTATCTGTTTCTCCTGTCCCTTCTACCTAACACTGAGTTTGGACTGACAGGACTTATTTCATATGCTGCCTCCTCCAAAGCCAGTTTTTAACGCCTGCTCTGTGCTGCCTGCCACACTGTCATGAGCTGCCTTGCTTTCGGCAGTTGGAACCTAAAAGGCAGGGCATGTGTATTAGCCATTGTCCTTGATGCCAAAAATCATGTAAAACCTGGTTGAATTAATTCATTAATGTTTGAAAATCTTTAAAATAGGAGGGAAAATTCTGGTGTATTATCTGGCTTAGTATTAAAAGCAAAATAGAAAACATTATCCTGCCCTTGTATATATAAAGTATTCATACCTGGGGTACTAAGGCTCGTTCCAGCTGTTCTCTTTAAGTAATTTCTGAGTTGAAATGCACTAAGAATTGCACAGGTAAACTTTTTTGTCTGGGAAGAAGTAACTATGCAAAAAGAAGTCCTAAAATAATTTGGATTTTACCTGGGAAAACGATGATCGGGGTGCAGAACCACACTTTTCTGTAGGAGTAAATGACATGGATGTTGGCAACCAACATCAAGTGTTCAGGACTAGGGATTTATTACCTGGATGATGGTGCAAGCTAAAAAGATTAACCCGTTCAAGAAAAGTACAGATATATAGAGTAATGATTGAGCCGTAATTGATTATCAAGGTAAAATGGTATGTTTGAGTCTTCTAGAACTGAGGAACCCAGATTATGGAACACTGCTCCTCTCCTCTCCTGTGATAGGCAGACTTTGGGCCCCTGGACGTTCATCACCGGGTGCCATGCCTGTCAGCATCTTATGTGCATATGTGCTAAGTTGCTTCAGTTGTCACGTCCAACTCTTCATGACCCTATGGACCGTAGCCCGCCAGGCTCCTCTGTCCATGGGATCCTCCAGGCAAGAATATTGGAGTGGGTTTCCATGCCCTCCTCCAGGGGACTTTCCCAACCCAGGCATCGGACTTGCATCTCTTATGTCTCCTGTGTTGGCAGCCAGGTTCTTACATTGCTCGGTAAAAAGGAACTTTGCAGATATAATCAAAGTTACTACTCAGTGACCTTAAGAAACGCAGATTAGCTTGGATTATCTAGGTGGGCTTCATGTAATCACATGAGCCTTTAAGAGCAAAGCTGCTGGCAATGGGGAAGTGGAAGAGGTTGTAAGGATTCAGTGTGCTGTCACTGGCTTGACTGGGGAACCTTGAGAAGGAACTGAATTCAGGGATATCAGTCCTGGGTGTTCATTGGAAGGACTGATGTTGAAGCTGAAACTCCAATACTCTGGCCACCTGATGAGAAGAGCTGACTCATTGGAAAAGACCCTGACGCTGGGAAAGACTGAGGGCAGGAGGAGAAGGGGATGACAGAGGATGAGATAGTTGGATGGCATCACCGACTTAATGGACATGGGTTTGGGTGAACTCCGAGAGTTGGTGATGGACAGGGAGGCCTGGCATGCTGTGGTTCATGGGGTCGCAAAGAGTTGGACACGACTGAGCGACTGAACTGAACTGAATACCCTGAATGAGCTCGGGAGCAGTGCTTCCTCTACAGCCTCCAAGTAAGACCCATACCAGCTGACACCCTGATTCAGGCCTTGTGAGGCCCTAAGCAGAGAACCCAGCTGAGCCCACTGGACTTCAGACCTGTACAACCAAAAAATAAATAAGTGGGTATTGTTTTAACATGCCAGATTCATGGCATTTTGTTACAACAGCATAGAAAATGACTGCACCAACAAAACAAAGCAAAAGATGGGACTGGCATATGGGAGCTTCTTAGTTCAGGGATCTGTTTGTTAAGAAGACTTGATTTCCAGTGTCCCTTCATGTTGAGTGGACTATATTTGACAAACCCTAAAATTAAATGCTCTTTCTGACAGCCATGAGGGGGTCTTTATTTCTGACTGATCTGAGATCACTCCCTGACCTCTGGAACATCAGAGTTGACCTGAAGCATGCCCCTGAGTGAGTGTTAGACTTCAAGGGCTCCAGTGGAAAAATCAACCTGGGGAATCTTACATTATTATATGCTGACTTTGGGCAGGAAAGGTTAACAATAATAAATCAGAGAAATGGAGATTGTTTTGGATAGTACAATATCAAAGGCTCCAGTCTCAGTTTTTCCAAGTGATGTATAAAGTAGGACATTTAAGATGTTTGCTTCCTTTTAGCATAGTTTCTCTAATATTGTCTTTATGAGAGTCATCCTCTTTGTTAAAGTCCCCCTCAAGACAACACACTTGAAACACACTAAAAATCGTGTGTTAATGAAAACAGAGAGGATTTAATTTTGACATCACTTCAGAAATACTGTACTCTCATATTGTAGTTCTAAAAGCTTTTCATTTTATTTGTGATGCACAGGACAGGCAAAGACTGAAGTCTGGACCATGCTTTGTCAGTGTGGTAAATTTGTTCGTATTAAACACTAAAATAGTTGACTTGGTATCAAAATAGGGAGCAGTTGTGTCTGTAAAGGATGACGATAGCAGAGTCAGAAATAAACAGAGCTGATAACCTGCTTGCTTGCTTATCTTGGTAGAAATTAAATGACACCTGCTTCCATCTTTCTTGAGCACAAATGTTTTCCTCTCAGAATATGAAATAACAACCTTATAGATAATTCTTTGAATTATTAATTAGTTGAAGAATGAAAAGTAAAAAGAACGGGTTGCTGGCTTCATAGACCAACAGCACTAACAAAGTTTTAAAACGTGAGTTTTTTCTAATTTTCTTGCTTTGGTTATTGTATATGCACAGTGAGTTTGAGTTGAGATGATTTTGGAAATGAATTTCGTTTGACCCTCTGCACATTCATTTCATCACTCAGATGCTGCCTACAGTTTCTTGCTTTTCTTCGTTTTGTCTCTGCACATTTTTTCAAAAGAAATGTCTACTTAGTATGAGCGCAAACTTCCTGCCCAGTGGTGTTTGAAGACTCGCTTGGCTACCAGACTGTCCCTGTCCCTTTCCTTCCTTTCTTGGCCCTCACACTTGGCGTACTTGTTAACCCAGATCTGCTCACTTTTTTCTTCTAAATATGTTTCATACCTTCCTTTTGAATGCAAACCTTTGTTGTTTTTTTTTTTTCCCCTCTCCATTCTACCACTCTTTTTTGCTTCTTTATTACTCCAGTTTCTATTAGGACTATATTTTAAAAACTATTATCGGAAACAAAATCTTGATATTTTAGGCTTTTTATATTATCGTCTGATGTTATATTTACTTATAAAGCCTCATAATTATGTCAAATAACTTGCTTTCTCTTCCTGATCCTCTCATCTGAGTCTTTTGTATACAATTTACTAGTTTCTTGTAAATTACAAAGTATGAGCTGGAATATGGCCCAAGAACCTCAGAGGAGGAATGTTGTTGTTCAGTCTCTCGGTCATGTCCAACTCTTTGCAACCCCATGGACTGCAGCCCACGAGGCCTCCCTGTCCCTATCTCCTGGAGTTTGCTCAGACTCGTGTCCAAGAAGTCAGTGATACCATCCAACCGTCTCATCCTCTGTCATCCCCTTCTCCTCCTGCCTTCAGTCTTTCCCAGCATCAGGGTTTTTTCCAGTGAGTCAGCTCTTTCCATCAGGTGGCTGAAGTATTGGAGCTTCCAGTGAATATTCAGGGTTGATTTCCTTTAGGGTTGACTGGTTTGATCTCCTTGCAGTCCAAGGCACTCTGAAGAGTCTTCTCTAGCACTGCAGTTCAAAAGAATCAGTTCTTTGGCACTCAGCCTTCTTTATGGTCTAACTGTCTCATCTGCACATGACTACTGGAAAAGCCAGAATGTGGAGGGATAAATTGGGAGAGAAGTCTGGCATCTAGTTCACAGGCTCTTTTGTGGAGCTGTCTGATCACTGATGACTTCAGTTCTGCCAAGAAACTGTATGGCAGGGGATGAGCCACTCACCTTTCCTATGTCTGGGCTCTTTCACCTCTAACACACAGATGGTAATTCTTTAACTCAGGAGATTGTTCATGCACTTGAAGTGGGATAATGCATGTGAAGCTTACTTGGAACCTGCTAGACCCGGTAACTGTTAACTACTGTTTTTCTTTCTGTCCTATGTGTGTGTTCAATGTGGCATAGCCTCTGCTAATCTAGCCACTATTTGTTACACAGCAACGTCAGAGAGGCTCCTTTCATTTTGTGTTTTCTTTGTGTGTGTGTCTATGTGTTTTCTGTTTCCTAAGTGGATTGGTAGGGATCATGGTACTCACCCACTTGTTTGTACAGTTCATATGCAAATGCTCTCAGCAAGTGCCTAAACACTGGTAATCCTACTGCACTCTGACTTGCCAGTAATGGGAGCTATAAATTCAGCTGCTATTCACGAATAAAAATGAGGGGATTTGTTGTCATAGTGTGACAAGCCTTATAAGCCTTATTACTCTTGTCAGTTCAGATTTCAGAAAGAACAGAAACTTGTTTTATCGTCCTTGCACTTTTGGGTTTTCTGCTCCACAGTCCCAGGCTGCCGATTGTGGGCACCATTGGGACCATCATCTAAATGGTTTTGGTGTTTTGTTGTGGGTTTTTGTTTTAATTTTTTATTTTATATTTATTATTTATTTTATATTGGACTATATCCCAGTTAACAATGTTGGGATAGTGACTCGGCCATACATACACATGCATCCATTCTCTGTGGGTTTTTTTTTCCCTCCACACATAACTTTAGTTTCTAAAATATGTAACTATGGAAAAATCCTTATCTGTACAAAATCCAGCGCAGCCTCACAGCACTGATCTTGACCTCATATGTCAATAGGATTAAAAGGAGGAGCCCGAAGGGAGACAACATTGATTTGCGTGCTGCTTATACAGCTGGCTCAATTTGCTCTCTTGTTTAAACACTGCAAAGCCAAGACAAAGAAGCCAATGTTATACATTACAGGGTGTATTACCTTTTTAAATATGTTTGAGTGTAAGGAAGCAGGGAAGATGCTGGAGTGATTTCAAAAAAGGATCAAGATTGACAAAGTTTTGTGTTATCAAGATAGACTTTATTCTACTTAATACCCTGTATCAGATTATTTAAAATTCATTGGTATTGCAGCTAAAAGTTAGACGAAAATGAGGATATTTAAATACATAGACTCTTGAGAGTAGTAACTCAGAGGAAGTATTAAGTTTCAGAACTGATGAATTGTAGCCAAAACTGCATGCAGAGGAAAATTAGTAAACTTACATGTTTTTATTTTTAAACAAAATAAATGAATAAGAAGCTCTTGACTCCAGGAGAAGTATGAGGGTACATAGTTATTGAAATGGCTTATAATAAAAATTGGAGAAAGAAGGCAAACGCCCTGGAATTTGTTCATCATCATCATTTTCGATGTCTCTAATGCTCTTCTTTTCATTATGGTTTATCATGGGATGTTGAATACAGTTCCCTGTGTCTCGGTGCTACACAGTAGGACCTTGTTGTGTGTCCATTCTGCGTAGAGTAGCTTGTCTCAGCCAACCCCAGCCTCCCAGTTTTTCCCTCCCTGTCCCCGCCCCACCTTGGCAACCGCAAGTCTGTTCTTGCATCTGTGAGTCTGATTCTGGTGTGTAGGTAGGTTCATTTTTGTCAGATTTTAGATTCCACATATAAGTGGTATCATATGGTATTTACTTCACTTAATCTGATAGTCTCTAGTTGCATCCATGTTGCTGCAAATGGCATTCTTTCCTTCTTTTTTATGACTGAGTAGTATTCCATTGCATATACGAACCAGGTCTTCTTTATCCATTCACCTGTTGATGGACATTTAGGTTGTTTCTATGTTTCGACTGCCATGAGTGGCACTGCTATAAACATGGAGGCGCGTGCATCTTTTTGAATTATAGTTTTGTCTGTATATGCCCAAGAGTAGGATTGCTGGACCATATGGTAATTCTGCTTTTAGTTATTCTGGGGAGCCTCCACACTGTCCATAGTGGCTGCACCAACTTACATTCCCAGCAATAATGTAGGAAGGTTCTCTTTTCTCCACACCTTCTCCAGCATTTATTATTTGTAGACTTTTTAATGATGGCCATTCTGACCAGTGTGAGGTGACACCTCATTGTAGTTTTGATTTGCCTTTCTCTAATAATAAGTGCCATTGAGCATCTTTTCATGTGCCTGCTAGCCATCTGTATGTCTTTGGAGAAATGTCTATTAAGGTCTTCTGCCTATTTTTTGATTGGGTTGTTTGGTTTTTTTGGTTGTTATTGAGTTGTTTGAGCTGTTTATATATTTTGGAGATTAAGCCCTTATCTATCACATCATTTTCAAATATTTTCTCCCATTCTGTAAGTTGTCTTTTCATTTTTTTTTCATAGTTTCCTTGAAAAAGGAAAAGCGTGTAAGTTTGTAAGTGCAAAGGCTTGTTTGACTAGATCCCATTTGCTTATTTTTGTTTTTATTTCTATTGCCTTGGGAGACTGACCTAAGAAAACACTGGTATGATTTATGTCAGAGAGTGTTTTACCTCTGCTCTCTTATAGGAGTTTTACTGGGTCTTGTCTTATGTTTGCCTTTAAGCCATTTTGAGTTTATTTTTGAGCATGGTGTGAGGGTGTGTTCTAACTTCATTGATTTACATGTAGTTGTCCAACTTTCCCAGTTGATCTGGGTGCTGTTACATGGGCATCCACTTTGTGACAATTCAGTAAGCTGCTCACTTACCATTTGTGCACTTTTCTGTACCAGATAAAAAGTACACTTAAAATTCATGCTTAATTTTAGCTTTCAGTTCTTAGGCTTTGTGTGCATTTGTGTGGGACTTGGTTCTCTGCTTCCCTAAGTGCTTTTTCCTGCCATAAGCATCTCTAGAGGGCCTATGGAATGGTGAGCAATTAGGAGGTAGCCTTTGGCATGCCTGGTTCTAATGAACCAGGTTCATTAGAACTCATGCCTGGGTCTAGAACCTGGTTCTAATCCTTGGGCCACCACTGGACATGCATAGGGCCTTTGGAAAGTACTTTGCTCCTTACTGTGTCTCCATCTCCTCAACAGCAACTCACACACTTCAGGGCTCTGATTAGCATCGGTGAGTTAAAAAGACCACGTATGGGAATACTCAGCTCAGAATAAGCAGTGCTAATTTCTAGCTATTGTTTTTATTTAGTCTCCCTAAAGGCTGTTCTGTGCTTTATAATACACAACAGTCTTACCGTTTGGCACCAGGCTAGACCTGCAACATAGACATGGATTTGGGCTTCCTGTTCTTAGCATTCTCAGGTTTCATCCTCTCCAGTATTCTTCTGTTCCAGGACTTCCTATTCATGATGGTCTCATGTCAAGAATTCCCAATCAAGGAAATCGAGACTTCCCATCTCAGGGCGCTGTCTTCCATTCTTGGAGCTGTTGAGCTCTTTTGCTCCAGCTATTTTACCTTAAAAAGTTCTCTTTAATCCATTGCTTTCCCCTTCCCTCACTGATAGTTTCTTCTTCCTAAATACAAAAATTGCTGGGTGAGCTGCAAGACACTGTGGACAGACTTCTTTAATTGCTTTTGCTGGATACTTTTTGCTCAAATGAGTGATTCTTTTCAAGAATGTTCGGAACCTGGGTCCAGCCATTGGTGAGAAGATGGTGGTTGCAGACATTATGCAGAGAGATCATGAAAGGGTGTGGTGAGGGGATGGAGACCTTTTCTTTTTTCCATTAATGAAATGTATCAATTCAGAAAATAATTCCCTGCCTTTTTGCCTAAAGATTATTGTCATTCATTAACCCCGATTATTGAATCTTGTTTTGCAGTGTGAGTCTGAAAAGGATTTTTCAGTGACCTGTGGACACAGAAACAAACCAGAGAGCTTAATGAGAAATAAACCAAAACTTTTCTGAAAAAGGATGTTATAACGATATAGTTCAGACTTTGAAACTTTCTTGACCTCACATATCCCTCCATGCTCACTGCCCACCCATTTTTCTACTTATCTTCAGAGCAAAACATATTAATAAACAAATTAGTAAAACCAGCGATCTGCCTCTGCATCCAGTCTCCTCACTTTCCCACCGCTTCTTCACAGTTCCGCGTGTATCTGCATTCCTGGTCCTTTGCTGTGCTGGGCATCCTCCACAGGGGTACGCACAGCTTCTCCACGGCAAATGCAGCACTCATGCTTCTGTCTTTGCCTCACTTAGGAGCACAGTCTGTGGAGTTGGCTATTATTTATACCCACCCCCACCTGCCCCGTGAAACTGTTCCCTCCCTTAGATTTTAAAAACCGACTTCATTGACCACTTCATGACCCTTGGCATCCGGTCCCATCACTTCATGGGAAATAGATGGGGAAACAGTGGAAACAGTGTCAGACTTTGTTTTTTGGGGCTCCAAAATCACTGCAGATGGTGATTACAGCCATGAAATTAAAAGACGCTTACTCCTTGGAAGGAAAGTTATGATCAGTGTAGTGTTACTTTCTGCTCTGTAGCAGAATGATCCAGTTATATGTATGTACATTCTTTTTTGTATTCTTTTCCGTTATGGCTTATCACAGGATATTGAATATAGTCCCCTGTGCTCTACAGTACGACCTTATTTTCCAAATTGTCTTTAATCTCCTACCCTGGCCTCTCCTCTAGCTTCAGACTTGGATGCAATAGCCCATGTGAGATTTCCTTTTGCACTTGAGGGTTTCCATGAAGCATGTTTTGACTCCCTTCACCTTCAACCATTCCCCCTCCAGAGTTCCTTGTCTCAACAAATGGCATCACTAGCATCCCCCCAGGCAAATTCTGCAAAACAAAAACAAAAACAAAACAAACCTAAACCAACCAAACAAAAAGCCCTGGAACTATCATTGCTCTCTTCCTTTCTTTCTGTCCCACATCTGACTAACCTCTCTGTTCTGTCTCCTAAATACATTTTGAATCCACACATTTCTCTCGTTTTTCAGCACGAGCTCAAGCCCGCATTTTTTCTTGCCTAGTTTATGCCAATAACTTCCACTTCTTGTTGCTCGTACCCAATCGTCTCTCCATACAGTGGTCAAAGAGATCTGGCACTCCTGTACTTGTCCCAAAAATTACAACTCAAGGCGATCAACTTCTCATTCACGCTCTTTTAGCCACTGAAAGAAACACACCCGTCATCAAGAGTTGTGAGTCATTCAGGGTCTTACTGAGGACTACAGCCCAGGAGACAGCCACTCAGTGGCTCTGAGGAAACTGTTCCGAAGAGGCAGAGGTAGAAACCAGTTTATGTATGATTTTTGGTGAGAAAATATGTGCAATCAAGCATATGTCTTGGTAAAAGGTTACTGCTGATCACAAAGATCTGATATCTCAAGCGAATGATTTTTAGTGCTTTCCTGTGTATGGGAAGACACAAAGATATGGGGTCTTTTAAATTCTCCCTGAGATATGCACCTGCCTGAGAGGCCTGCTTGTCTGAAGCACAGAGGGCCTCACTCTATTACCATCTTAATTTCCCCCCAGGGTGCCTTGTGGGTCAATGACTGCAGCTAGTTATGGCTTAACCCTTGCAGAACTGGATCTCTCTGTGTTCTTCTCTGTTCATTCTGCCAGAGAGGGCTCTGACATGTTTCTTTTTTAGAGACAGAACATTTCATCATATAAACGTGAAGCAAAGAGTTGCTAATCAACCCTCTCTGAATCCCGAAATAGAAGGAATAAGAAATACGGCCCGTGTAAGTGTTCTGGATCCTTCTCCAGACATCCTGTTAGAAACCCTTGATTGTGTGTGGAGAAGTGTCCTTTTTGAAGTGCGAGGGAAAACTGGTGCCAGACAACAGCACTGTGCTTGTTTTCAAAGATCATTTTCGAAAGTTCGCCTGCTCCCTGCTGCTTTTCTGATAGGGACTATGTATCATGATGATCAAAAAAACATCTTGTACACATGTCACTCTCGCCTTGCAAAATTAAATAATTCAGATATGGAGATGGCAGCAAATTACTTTCTTCATCCAAGATGCCATTTCTCTGATTTTTAAAAAATTGGATAAAAACATTAATATTTAATGCTTTTATTATGATGATATCAGGGTGTTTATGAGGAAGTAAATATTTTGAGTTATGAGGTACATAGAAATTCCATTTGATTGTCATTTGTTTCTTGATAAGACTTTTTTGAGGTCTTTATTTTATCAAAAGGAAAATTGAACAGCAGAACAGACTTTTTTAAAGATTCACTTTCTAGTATTACCACTAAATTATGCCTTGAAAAAATTACTGTTAATTACTATGTACATGGTAAAGTATTTTTTCCTTGCCTCATTCAGAGAAGCCTTATTTGTGCAGTGTGCTCAGAAAAATTATATTCTCTCAATAAAAGCTCACCTATGGAGTGTTTAATTCTTCAGTGATGTTTTAGCATGTGTGTCAAAGTTTCTATATCATTGCTTAGATTATTCCATCTCCTTCCTGAGAATATGATATAGTAGAGAATTAAAGCCAAACATAAACTTTTCTAAGCTTTGTTTCTGCTCATTTCCCCCCCAGTTTTAATTATATAAGGTAATTGGGAGAGAGATTGAACTTGGTCTTTTAATATGTGAAGTCGGATTGCAACAATGTATGGAATCTTGTTTCTTGAAAATCATTCCTTTGAACCTTCCATCCTCACTTCTGTTGCCATTATTGTTATATATAATGTGAGTTTGAGTGTGTCTTTTAAAGAATCTGCTGTAGTTTTTTTTAAGTTCTCCAAAAAGGGAATCTATAGAAAGAAACCAGTCTGAGGCTGTGTTGAGTTGATGTGCTTCGTGAGTGACCGTGTCGAATACTACCTGTGGGCTACTGATGCAATTGGTGTAAAAGAATTCTCCAACTTTCTCAGCTTCTGATTTAAGATGTTCAGACATAATAACCATATTTCTAGATTTGAATCAAAAACAGATATAAAAGGGGACAAATTCCAGTTCATTTTGGAGCCTCTTAGTCCTTGTTCTTGCTCAAGAACTTGGTCAGACATCTTGTAGCAGGTTCTGTCACGGCTCTTTCAGCTCCATCTCACTTCCTGTCTGGCCTGACTTCTGTCACATTAGCTAAGTGACATCTTCACTTACCAGACTCCCTCATTTTTAGAGCTGCAGGTGTGTGACCTAGGCTCTTGTCGCCCAGACTCACTGAATTTGGATGGCAACTGAGGAGTTGTAGGCAGCAGCTTGTAAGCTGTTTGGATCCACTGGCAAGCCCAGCAGCACTGGCTTCTTGCTCTTGCAGCAGTCGTTTATGTGGACGCTTGACTTCTAGTTTTGTACACGATCAGTCATAGCCACTGATGCAGGTGGTAACAGCAGCAGTGTTTCCTGGAAATAGCTGTGTGGTGTGTGAATTTATCCTCTGGCCACCGGGAGATTCTGAAAGCTTCTTAATGGCTCTCAGTGATGCCTTTTAGCTCAGTATAGTGAATGGACTCTGAATCTAAGTGCTCTGGCATGGCCGTCATAGCTGCTTCAACAAAGTGTTGGCAGTCTTGTTTCAGTTACTGGATGTTCGTTCCCTCAATACTGATTGTGGCTAGCTTTTCTTGTGTATTCTTTATCAGAATTGATGCAGTATTTCAGAGTTGTATGTAATTAACATTAAAGAAAAGACAGCATTTTAAAATAAATCCAGAGACTATGTTATTTTTCATTTATGGTCTTTTTTTATGAGATGTTGCTTTATTTTTTCCAGTGTAGATTATTGTAAGATATAGAGTTCCTTGTGCTGTACAGTAGGTCCTTGTGGTTTACCTGTTTTATATATCAGTTCAGTTCAGTTGCTCAGTCGTGTCTGACTCTTTGCGACCCCATGAATCACAGCATGCCAGGCCTCCCTATCCATCACCGTCTCCCGGAGTTCACTCAGACTCACATCCATCGAGTCCGTGATGCCATCCAGCCATCTCATCCTCGGTCGTCCCCTTCTCCTCCTGCCCCCAATCCCTCCCAGCATCAGAGTCTTTTCCAATGAGTCAACTCTTCGCATGAGGTGGCCAAAGTACTGGAGTTTCAGCTTTAGCATCATTCCTTCCAAAGAAATCCCAGGGTTGATCTCCTTCAGAATGGACTGGTTGGATCTCCTTGCAGTCCAAGGGACTCTCAAGAGTCTTCTCCAACACCACAGTTCAAAAGCATCGATTCTTCGGCGCTCAGCTTTCTTCACAGTCCAACTTTCACATCCATACATGACCACAGGAAAAACCATAGCCTTGACTAGGCGGACCTTAGTCGGCAAAGTAATGTCTCTGCTTTTGAATATACTATCCAGGTTGGTCATAACTTTTCTTCCAAGGAGTAAGCGTCTTTTAATTTCATGGCTGCAGTCACCATCTGCAGTGATTTTGGAGCCCAAAAAAATAAAGTCTGACACTGTTTCCACTGTTTCCCCATCTATTTCCCATGAAGTGATGGGACCGGATGCCATGATCTTCGTTTTCTGAATGTTGAGCTTTAAGCCAACTTTTTCGCTCTCCTCCTTCACTTTCATCAAGAGGCTTTTTAGCTCCTCCTCACTTTCTGCCATAAGGGTGGTGTCATCAGCATATCTGAGGTTATTGATATTTCTCCCGGCAATCTTGATTCCAGCTTGTGTTTCTTCCAGTCCAGCGTTTCTCATGATGTACTCTGCATATAAGTTAAATAAGCAGGGAGACAATATACAGCCTTGACGTACTCCTTTTCCTATTTGGAACCAGTCTGTTGTTCCATGTCCAGTTCTAACTGTTGCTTCCTGACCTGCATACAGATTTCTCAAGAGGCAGGTTAGGTGGTCTGGTATTCCCATCTCTTTCAGAATTTTCCACAGTTTATTGTGATCCACACAGTCAAAGGCTTTGGCATAGTCAATAAAGCAGAAATAGATGTTTTTCTGGAACTCTCTTGCTTTTTCCATGATCCAGCGGATGTTGGCAATTTGATCTCTGGTTCCTCTGCCTGTTCTAAAACCAGCTTGAACATCAGGGAGTTCACGGTTCACATATTGCTGAAGCCTGGCTTGGAGAATTTTGAGCATTACTTTACTAGCGTGTGAGATGAGTGCAATTGTGCGGTAGTTTGAGCATTCTTTGGCATTGCCTTTCTTTGGGATTGGAATGAAAACTGACCTTTTCCAGTCCTGTGGCCACTGCTGAGTTTTCCAAATTTGCTGGCATATTGAGTGCAGCACTTTCACAGCATCATCTTTCAGGATTTGAAACAGCTCAACTGGAATTCCATCACCTCCACTAGCTTTGTTCTTAGTGATGCTTTCTAAGGCCCACTTGATTTCACATTCCAAGATGTCTGGCTCTAGATGAGTGATCACATCCTCATGATTATCTGGGTCGTGAAGATCTTTTCTGTACAGTTCTTCTGTGTATTCTTGCCACCTCTTCTTAATATCTTCTGCTTCTGTTAGGTCCATACCATTTCTATCCTTTATTGAGCCCATCTTTGCATGAAATGTTCCCTTGGTATCTCTAATTCTCTTGAAGAGATCTCTAATCTTTCCCATTCTGTTGTTTTCCTTTTATATATATAGTAGTGTGTATATGTTAATCCCCAATCCTAATTTATCTCTCCTCCCATCCCTGTTATCCCCTCACTATCCCCTTTGGTAATCATGTTTGTTTTCTAAGTCTATGAATCTGATTCTGTCTTGCAAATGCATTCATTTGTATCATTTTTTTTAGGTTCTTTATATAAGTAATATCATATGATATTTGTCTTTCTGTGACCCCACTTAGTATAATAATCTCTAGGTCCATCCATGTTGCTGCAAATGACATTATTTGTTCTTTTTTAGGCTGAGTAGTATTTCAGCTCTTCTTTATCCACTCATCTGTAGATGGACATTTAGGTTGCTTCCATATCTTGGCTATTGTAAATAGGGCTGCTGTGACTATTATTGCCTATATCTTTTCAGATTTGAGTTTTCTCTCGATATATTCCCAGGAGTGGATTTGCTAGATTATATAGTAACTCCATTTTTAGTTTTTTAAGGAACCTCCCTACTGTTCTCCGTAGTGGCTGTACCAGTTTACATTCCCACCAACAGTGTAGGAGAGTTCCTTTTTCTTCACACTTTCTCTCGCATTTACTATTTGTTGACTTTTTGATGATGGCCATTCTGATCTGTGTGAGATCAGAATACCTCACTGTAATTTGGGTTTGCATTTCTCTAGTAATTAGTGATGTTGAGCATCTTTTCACATGTCTGTTGCTCATCATTTATGGACTTTGATCATGATCATACAGTTTATACCTGCTCAGTCACTTCAGCTGTGTCTGACTCTCTAAGACCCCATGGACCCCTGCCAGGCCTCTCTGTCCATGGGATTTTCCAGGCAAGAATACCGGAGTAGGTTGCCATGCCCTCCTCCAGGGGATCTTGCTGACCCCGGGATCACACCCCTGTCTCATGTCTCCTGCTTTGGGAGGCAGGTTCTCTACCACTAGTGCCACCTGGCTAGCCCAAAATCATACAGTTTACACAAAAGTCACTCTTAGGGGAAAAAAAATCAGTTTGTCAAGGTAAGAAGTAATCAAGAACTAAAATAGTCATTCAGAATTGCTCAACAGTATGAAACTGAAAGGAGACTGGTAGACTAGAGGCTTACATGAGTCAGTGGATAGCTATAGCCCACCCTCCAGATTGCTGGTGTCCTACCTGGCATAAATGAGCATTTAAGAGAGGGAGGCAGCATTAGGATACAGTCAAAAATTAGGCATGGGGGAAGTCATCAACATAATAAGGGGCACAGACTACTTACTTCTGTCCCTTCTTTCATCAACATTAGTTTACCTTAGTTTTATAGAATGTGCCTAGTTTCTCAATTCATTTCTCTATGTCCCCCAAATTTTTCTCAAACACAGAATCACTGTTTCATATGAAAACTTTTGATGTCCCATCATTACTAAGCAAATGAAGGCAACAGGCCAGATTCCTCCAGCCGTATTCCCATCACCACCCCTGGGAGCCCCACTGTGTCATCAGCAGGGCCAGCAGTTTGTCTCAGGCAGGTTCAGATAACAACTGTAAGCAGAAGAGGATTCAACAGGGTGTAAAGATCATTGGAAAGTTTTGGGGAACAGATTCAAGCTGAACTCCCAGGAATGATTCCCGAGAAACCAGCTCAGAACTAGCTTATCAAGGGAGCCATTAACCTCTGCTGCAGGCAGAGAGCTGGCACCCAGGTTTGGACTCCGAGACCACACTGCCTCAGCTGTGTGCCTTACCTGCAGGGTGAGGGCCACCGGTCCCGCCTACCATCTCCACCAAAGTTGGTACCGGGCACTGAGACTGCAACTACTGCTCCTACCAAAATGCCTCAACAGCCAGACTTAGCACCAGAACTAGCTGAAGCCCCAGGAGTGTGGACTCAAGTCCTCAGTCAAGTTAAGGTATAGCGGTTTTTCAAACCAAGAGGCTTAGATGTACAGGAGACTGGTAAATGTGGTTTCCAGCTCCACTCACGTGCGGCACAGTCTACAGGGGGGTTTGACTGGGGCCGCCACCATCTGCCGTCCATGTGCCTCATTCCCAACACACAGATGCGTCCCTCTCTTCCTTATGCCTTTACTCTCTTTTGTCTAGTTGGAATGTGTTTCATATCCTTCTCTGTGTAGCAAGCCCATCAAGGTCTAGCACACATGTCATCTTGCTTTGCCATGTTTACCCTGATATTATTTCCTCCTAGCTTCCATTAGAGGTTATCCTCTGTTTTAAAATGTGTCTTATTATCGTTTTCTTATATTTGTCTTCTGTTCGATAGAATTCCTTACAATCACCAAACTTACTGGCATCTCCAAAGCCAATAAAAGCCTAATTCCTGTCCTCAAGGAGAGAAAGTCCTAACAGGGGAGACAGATGAGCACAATGATGGAACGGATAAACCAAAAAGGAGTGGATTATCCACTCTTGGGGTAAAAGGGAGATGAAAGGATCAAGGAAGACTTTGTTTTAAAAAAATTCTTTTTTTGTGTGTCCTGGTGGCTAGAGTAGTGCTTGGTAAATGGTGTCTGTAATAAAGGAGATGGTTGGAAAGGAGTAAAGTGGTTTTTTTAAAATGGACTTTTGTCTCTTGTTTAAAGCTCTCTGTCGATACTGATACTTTAACATTAGTTATTTTTTAATGCCATAGATTCTCTAGAGCTGTGTTTAAACTGTTTCTTTTATTCCCATAACTCACTCCTTTAATAAAATAATACTAATTGCATACCTACTGTGTATCAGATCTGGTGCCTGACATCTCAGCCCTGCAGACCCACTGAGCCATAGCCTCTGTTCTACAGACTAGATCCTGTGTCTAGTGAGACATACAGTCACTAAACAAATAACTATGCAAAAGCAAAGTAGTAGTGTCATGCAAGAAGAGTACAGGTCCCCATGAGTGAAAAATAGGGAGCTTTTTCCCTTCAACTCCTCTCCTTTTGTCTATCAGCTCCAGCAATCATTTGGTTGCCAGTACACCCTGGTGGCTCAGACAGTAAAGAATCTTCCTGCAGTTTAGAAGACCCAGGTTCATTTCCCTGGTTGGGAAGATCCCCTGGAGAAGGAAATGGCTACCCGCTCCAGTCTTCTTGCCTGGAGAACTCCATGGACAGGGGAGCCTGGTGGGCTATAGTCCATGGAACCACAGTCTGACACAACTGAGCAACTAAGCGCACGAGCACACACACACACACACACACACACACGAAGAAGATAAATTCCAATTTCAACATACTGGGAAGCATTTCAAAAAATGGCTTGTATAAATGAGGTGAAAATGACCATTATCTGTGTGGAAATTTTTGTTTAGTATTTATTTACAAGCTACCTTTAAAGGGAAATTTTCTGAGCTTAGACAGTTATGGCCCTATAGACAAATGCTTTTAAAATTCTCCAGGCTGTTTCCCTCCCTCACCTGTTTGGTAAAGATGAGTGATTACCGACCCCGCCATCACCCCTTTTTAAATGTGCCCATGGATGTTCCCTTGCGGCTCAGCTGGTAAAGAATCCGCCTGCAACGCTGGAGACCTCGGTTTGATCCCTGCATTGGGAAGATCCCCTGGAGAAGGGAAAGGCTCCCTGCTCCAGTATTCTGGCCTGGAAAGCTCCATGGACTGTATAGTCCATGGGGTCACGAAGAGTCGGACACGACAGAGCAACTTTCACTTGGGCTTCCCTGGCAGCTCATTTGGTAAAGAATATACCTGCAGTGCAGGAGACCCCGGTTCCATTCCTGGGTCGGGAAGATCCACTGGAGAAGGGATAGGCCACCCACTCCAGTATTCTTGGGCTTCCCTTGAGGCTCAGTTGTAAAGAATCTGCCCGCAATGCGGGAGACCTGTGTTCGATCCCTGGGTTGGGAATATCCCCTGGAGAAGGGAAGGGCAATCCACTTCAGTATTCTGGCTTAGAGAATTCCATGACTGTATAGTCCATGGGGTCGCAAAGAGTCGGACACGACTAAGTGACTTTCACTTCAGTTCACGTGAATGTAATGTGTTTTCACATTGTATCGAATTCCCAAGCATCTGGCTTTGCCTGGCATCAGGGTTGGCCCTGTGCAAAGAGATTTGTGTGGATTTTGTCCCAGTCTCCTAGGACCTTCCAAAAGTGGGGGGTGGGGGGTCCTTGCCATGTATAGCATACACAGAAAGTAAAAGTTGCTCAGCCGTGTCCAGCTCTTTGTGACCCCAAGGACTATACAGTCCATGGAATTCTCCAGGCCAGAATACTGGAGTGGGTAGCCATTCCCATCTCCAGGGGATCTTCCCAACTCAGGGATTGGACCCAGGTCTCCTGCAGGTGGACCCTTTACCAGCTGAGCCACAAGGGAAGCCCAGCATACACAGAACATTAAGTTAAACAACTTAAACCATTTGAATTAACCAAAGAGTTGGACATGACTGAGCGACTGATCTGATCTGATCTGAAGAATGGAGAACTGATGCTAGAGCATGAATAGATTGAGATTAGGAAAACGAGAAGGAGTTTATTTGTTGTGGGGAACGGAGACAACATTAGAGAACGCCCTTGTAGCCAGGGAAAGCTAAGGGGGATTAGTTCATCCTTCTTTGATCTCCATGGGAATCTTCCGAACCTGGCTACACAGAACTGAGGAGAATTTGCAGGTTATGGCTGAAAGCAGTCCTCTGCCCCAAGACTACCAACGAATCCCTTTGCCACTGCGATGTTTTTAGGACATTCTACACATTTTAGCAGTCTCTGAATGAAGCATTCACGTTGCCATTCAACATGTTTAGTTTGGGGTGCATTCTAAGTCAAATTATACAAGAAGCTATTTGTGGCATGCAGCAGCTGCAGAAAGAAGAGGCCATTTGGCGGGGAGGGGAGTGTTGATGTTAAACAATTTGAGTGAAGCTAGAAAGTTCAGAATATAGAGTTATCCTTGTTGATGGGTGGCTGTGATTGTATTGACAAGAGGTAGGGGGAGGCTACTGAACGAACAAGTGAATTTTAATCCTATTTCAACATGGAGTGTCCTACTAAAACTAGCTCTCCGGAGAGGCTCAGGGGCTTAATTGATAATGAATATAATATATTGTCTGGAGTCTGTGGTTGGTTCCACTATTGCTGGGTGCAATTGGTACTTCTCAGAAAGCAGTTATAATAAAATAATTAAATTCAAGTCAAGATGAAGGTGATTGTACATGAACATCAAGGCAAGTATTGAAAAGTACAGTTATTTTAGGATCACCCTCAATAGCCTAAATGTATACTTAATTAAGTGCAATTCGCTAATGAGACTTGATGTGGCAGCTTCATTTGAACTTGTTTTATCATTGAATGACATGGGTGGGCTGCCCTTCATATGAGAGAGAGATGTTTCAGGATGAAGTGGTAAAAATGGAGGGAGCTGAGTCTCCAGAGAACTGACGTGTAACTTGAGAGAGATTTAACTATTGGGATTTTAAGAACTTAACTGTTTTATTTTCTCCCCAAATAATTCTGGTTGAGGAAAACAGTGATTGCCCATGTGTTCATTACCAAATTCCTATAGTGACTTTATCTTTTTTCTTTAGTGAAAAAAGCATGCAGCGCGTGCTCACATGCACACACACACGAAGCAGTAGGCCAGATTATGAAATGTCCCTGCCCGTCTTTATGTTGTCAAGCTTCATGTTTTTGGCTGCATATTAAAAATATTGTTAGGCACATAAGACTGTTCACCTTAATCCTTTCTAATATTATTATATTTGCTAAGATACGAAAAATTTCTTTATTTTTTTTCTGCTTTCTATTTCAAACTGTCATAATGCTGATGCAAAGGAGCTAATAAACATATCAGTTTTTTTACAAAACCAGTGGGCAGCTATTACCTAGTAGTAGCATTACTTTTTCGATTATCATTGATTTTTCTCAGATTCTTTGTGGGCCTAATATGTGGGCACAGCAGTCACCTCCCTTCCCTTCGAGCTGTCTGCAACTTTATACTCTTTGAGCACCAGTGAATGCCCACAAGCACGGAAACACTTCCACAATGTCAGTTCAGAAGTCTAGATCATGAAATCCTTGCTCTGGAAATATAGAATCTAGAGATACTGAGCATTTATCTGCATGGAAACACTTCCACAGTGTCAGGTCAGAAGTCTAGATCATGAAATCCTTGCTCTGGAAATATTAGGTTATTAGAATCTAGAGATACTGAGCATTTATCTCCGTACAGTAATCACTGTCTTTATCCTTGCCTCTTGCTATCATTTGTTGTTTCCTTATTTAACTTTTGGGCTTCTCTGGAGGCTTAGATGGTAAATAATCCGACTTGCAATGCAGGAGACCCAGGTTCAATCCCTGGGCTGGGAAGATCCCCTGGAGAAGGACATGGCAACCCACTCCAGTAATCTTGCCTAGAGAATTCCATGGACAGAGTAGCCTGGTGGGCTACAGTCCATGGGATCATAGAGTCAGACACTACTGAGCAGCTAACGTATATTTAATGTTTATCACTGAATTGAAAAGAAAAATCAGTGGCAATATATGAAAAATTGAGTTTATAGAAAGCTTTTATTCATGTCAAAAGTCTGTGACTGCCTAACTTCAGTAAATATTCTGCAGTCTCTAGACAAAGCCTGAATGTCTTTTTATGCCAGGCTGACTTTCCTTTGCTCCTGCTGGGATACCTCTAGTATGATTATAAAATCTTTGTAGCTCTTATGGCTAATGGGGAGCTGTGGTTTCGCCGAAGAATTCTGCTACTGTTTATTCAGTGGTTTAGGGCAATGTAATTAAAACAAAACAAAACAAAACAAAAAACCTAACATGAATCAGATAAATATTATCATTACTTGAATCAACTTTTACCATTACTGGAAAAACAGATACAGTTGGAGACATTGAACTATAAGTACTGCTGTCAGTTCATCACCAAACCAAAGCAGTCTGTCTTAATTTGTCTGATTATCATTTTGCATGTGAACCAGCTGGCCTCTTAACAAAAGTAGTTGATCACACCAGCTTATTAATTGTAGCCTTCATCTTAACCATATGTGAAACAATATAAGAAATCACAGGAAATAGAAGAAAAGCTAAACAGTTCATAGGATTGTCCCATTGCTTGCAAAATAATAAGCTCAAGTAATTCTTTTCTCTAACTCTTCATACTTTATCGATGATTACTTGGAAAGAACTTAGGCAGTGAAGAATCTGATTCTCCCTTGTTCGTTTAAATAACGTATTTTTTGTATTCACAGACAGTATGGCTCAAATAGTCTTCTCTCCAAATGGAAAACACTCCTTTGGGTTCCTTTGTTATAAAATTTTACCTTTTGCTTGTAAATTGATGTGGACCTCTTTTTTTCTTAGTCCCAGTTATTCACATGTCATGTAGCTTCTCCCTTATTGATTCAGAAATGCCCTCTCTAACATAGGAGTGCTTCCTTAATCTGGACTTGGTTGTAGATACTAGGGAGTTTAGGAATATTCACAAATCTTCTTGGAGGCATGAGATCAACTTCATTTAAATTGAGGCTCAGAAAGGGCACGGAGATTATCGAGTATGGTCTTTCTTTGGTGGAAGAATATGAGAGCATTCTTTTGAGACGTGACCTTGAAAGGGGGTGTGTTAAACCAGAGCCCTTTTCCCCAAGCTTTTCTGTTGAGAGACAGCAGCAGAAACCCTTTGGTCTTCCAGTGTCGCAGCGAGTGGACAGCGTCCCCCTGTAGGTGGCAATCTTCAACTTGATTTTGTCAGTTTTCCCCTGGTAGTCCTGACTAGGAAGTATCCTTTGCTCTCAGTTTTTTTCTAGGTAGAACATTCTCAAGTGTAGATTCTTTGTAGGTTTTGTAACACTACCAATCAAGCAGGTCCTTAATATCATCCAATTTAAAAAATACGAGAGAGCCCAAATTATAAAGTGAAGTGAAGTGAAGTTGCTCAGTCGTGTCCGACTCTTTGCGACCCCATGGACTGTAGCCTATCAGGTTCCCCCGTCCTTGGGATTTTCCAGGCAAGAGTGCTGGAGTGGATTGCCATTTTCTTCTCCAGGGGACTTTCCCCACCCAGGAATCGAACCCAGGTCTCCTGCATTGCCGGCAGACGCTTTGCCGTGGGAGCCATCAGGGAAGCACCTTAGCTAATCACACGACTCTCTTATATTTCCAAGATAATCACACTATATGTTGGCTTTTCATTCTATGATGAGGTTTACTTTTTTCTTCTTTGAAGATTTAGAAGAAAGTTTCTTATGATTTTTCTTTTCAAATTTAAAAAATTATTTCCCTGTAAATTATTTTTGTTATAAAAGGATTTAACTATGTTAAATTTTAATAGCCCAGAAAATATATCTTTTTTTATTAAACTTTTTATTTTGTGTAGGACTATAGCCAGTTAGCAACACAATGATAGTCTCGGGTGGACAGCAAAGGGACTGACCATACATATACATGTAGCCATTCTTTCCCAAACTCCCATCCAGGCTGCCACATAACATATGGAGCAAAGTTCCCTGTGCTATACAGTAGGTCCTTGTCAGAAAATACATCTTAATTTCCAAGTGATTGAAAATTACTGTCTAAGATGTGCTAGCTCCTTTATATACATTCAGAAAATATGTTTCAAATGACTATATTGGGAAAGGTAAAGTGTTAACTTTACAGTTGAACTAGTTGTTATATCACTCTACACATACAATTTCCCTCCTAAAATGAGCTTTTATATACTTGATACAGGCTGAGTAAAATAAATTCGATGAATCAGGACACTTAGGTGAATGGATTAGGACTAAAAAGCACGTGGCACATAATTGGCCTAAGTATAAAGGCTTATAGTCCATGAAATTATTCATTCTCTTTCTGCATGTCAGACATAGTTCACTTTGGAGGAAATTATCCTTCAAGTAAAATGACACAATTTTTGAAACAGGAAAGCTGTTACGGAATGCTTCTTAAGGATGCTTAATGCTTGAATTATAACTTAAAGAATGAATTGTTGTTTAGTCACTAAGGCGTGTCCGACTCTTTTGTGACCCCGTGAACTATAGCCTGCCGGGCTCCTCTGTCCGTGGGATTTCCCAGGCAAGAATACTGGAGTGGGTTGCCATTTCCTTCTTCAGACTGTCTTACCCACCCAGGGATCAAACCCATGTCTCCTGTATTGGCAGGTGGATTCTTTACTTCTGAACCACCAGCAAAGCCCTGAGGAATGAATAGGAGCTTGCCAAGTGGATAAGTCAGGGATCTGGCATCCCCATGGAAGAATTACGAAAGCACGGAGGGAGAAATGAGTGTGGATGGTCGGTACCCTACCCCATCAACCCTCTTCAGTGCAGGCAGCAATATGGGGTGTATTAAACTCTGGAGCACAAGATGGAGAGTCCACTCAGCTGCTGGGTAGCTCTGTGATCAGGTCACTTATTTTGTAAAATAAATGGAGTGGATTGGATGTTGTCTAGGGCCCTTTTCAGCTGTAACTTTCTGGTTGCCTGTGACATCTCCCCTTTCCAGTTTGCCCTTGCTGTATCCCTGCACTTCTGTGTTTCCCATCTCAGGGCCCATTCCCTTCACAAAGCTCTCCCCTGTCTGCCCCACTTTGTGCCCGGCGGCGTCTCAGGACAGCCTCTGGATTGTCTCATTCCCTGCATTAGAGAGATGCATCCTCCCATCCCCTCAGGCAGGGTTGAACTTTGAATGGTGTCAGCAGGGCTCCCTTTGTGTTTTAGACTTTTGATGGGGGTTTCTTTTTCCATAGCATGCTTTCTGTCTGCCTTGCCTTTCATTTGTTCAGCATTTGTCACATGAACATTGTGACATGACTAAACTAGTCACAGTGATTGCAGACGTTCCAAAATTGACTGAGCAGATGGTACCAGTGGTTTTAGATTAAATTATTAACTAGGATCCATAGCTGAAGCCTTTAGCTTCAACACGTGCAGAGAAAAGGGTATTTCCTAGCATTAGAATGAACTGGCAAAGTGGATGCCAGATCAAGTTCCTTCTAAAGAATTGATACATTGTCATCTCTCAAGGTTTCCCTTTCTACTCCCAGCCACTCCCCCAACCAGATATTGATGAGAAGAGAGATTTCCATTTGTCTTGTTTTCAGTGTGCCATATGATTCATCATTAAAGATTAATTCAGAAGCAGAAGAAAGAAAAGACTATTGTACCAATGAGGTTCTAGAATATTGGTGATTTTTAATGCTTCTTTTTTTGTGTGTGAAATAACATGATTCATGGAATAGTTAAAAAACTCTTTATGAGCATCTGCCATCAGACACATATGTATTTTCATTCCAGGCCAGCATCTCTACAATGTGTGTGTGGGTGTGTATGTGTGTAACAGTATTCAAATGTTAAATGTGTAAGATTACCCCCAGTGCATATTCAAATTTCCCTCTTTGTCTAAAAGGGTTTTCTTTATATCTGGTTTATCCAAAAACTAGCTTCTGGATCATACATCTGGTTGTGATGTTCCTTAAAGCTCTTTAAATCTGGCACATTCTCTTTATTGTCCTTATTTAAATTTATTGCAAAGGCCAGACCAGGTAAACATTCAGCTTTTTAGTCTGAGTGACATTTTTCATCTTTCCCTCTAGCTCTAGCATTTCCTGTACACTGGAAAAATGTAACTTGTCAACAACAATGTTTAACTTGAATTCACCGTGGGTGATGTTTATACTTGGTGTTTCTTCACATTGGGACCCACGTAATATCGTTGTCCCAGGAGGGCCTGCTGAGTTAAGGAGATGGCAGGCTGATGTGTGTGTTGTGCAGTTGCTCTAACAGACCTCGTGTTTGGCATCTCTTCTGTAATGGCATATAAAACTGGCAAGTAAATCAAAGAAGAAGTTGTGCATGTTTAAAATCTAGACTACAGAGATGAAGAGTGGTAACTTGTAAGAAAAACGCCTGATATGAAAAATAAGAGATCAGTGCTAATCAGTTAAATGCCAAACAGCAAGAGCCTATAGTCAGTTCAATTTGTTTGAATAATATAAAGTATATTTTTCTGTCTGTTGTGTGAAATACTTAAGGCTATCTTTTAATATCATAAATTACAATTGTATTAACAAATGAATTTAACTGTACATTTTTTTAAAGTCCCTTGATTGTCAGATTTCATCTACCTGAAATTCAGCTTTATCTGGGCATGCTATATTTTACTTGACAGCCCTGTTTTTAAATTTACTCTTAATTATATATTTACTGATTACATTCATTCATCTGCCTGTGTTATTAATTTGCTTTGCAGCTTCTAATGATTGTTATTTTCACAGATAAGAAATATAGACTGTATATAATTGCTCTCAATGTGAAAGTATTTATAAAAACATGAAACATAAATCTCGCTTCCAAAAGTTGAAATATGGGAAACTTTGTTCTTCAATAAACGGAGGCCAGGCCTAAGTCTTCTGTAAGTCTATTACTAAAGGATTATTATGAATGTTTATTAAGGAGTTTATGTCACTAGTTTATTTTTATAAATTTCTCAAATCTCTTACTACTAAATGTGTACATTTTATCCTACAGGCCTATGGGCTTATATTGGATGCTCTTCTGCTGTGATGATTTCCAATCCAATGAGTCTGAAAAGCAGAAGAATGAATGGGTGTGTCTGTGGATTTAAACACTGTATTTTAAGTATTTTAACCATGCATAAAGATAATCAGTACACTTAAATTAACTCAGTCATGTACGGTCTTCTATTTCAGATGTTTGATTTTAAAAAAAAGAGTGTGAAACACATCAACAGTCATTAAAAATACCACTTATAGATAAGGCTGGGCTGAAATATTTTCTCTTTTCAAGAGCTAAAATTCTTTTGAGACATGCTTATATTATCATTTAGAATCTGGAGCTTTGACTGGAACTCCATTACATCTGAGTTTTATTTTCCTTCCCTCCCCTCCCCACTTACAAGACCATGGTGATCTTTATTGATTATACAGTCCACTTTCAATTGATCCAGGACTCATTTTGTTTGATTCAAAATGTGTGTATATATTATGTGACATAATCATGCCTTGTTTCTGCTTATAAGTCCTGTGTTTATTATTTGAAAATGTTCCCTTTTACTAAATACTTTTAAACAAAGTTTGTGAAAGTTCTGGATTCAAAATAAACACTTTTAATGCCCTAACTTCATTTAATGCACTGAAGACGGCCTGAAGCTTTGTGTAAATGGGGAGGGAGTGGGAGAGGGGGAGGGCTCCACGAGGATAGAGGCCTTAGCCATGAGTCCTTAGACAGCTCTGCTCTTAAGCGTTTAGGTTTACATTTGCAGTCTTTGGTCCTTAATAAAAAGAATAAGGGTATATTTTAAGGTTTATTACAAGTGAAAGCATGAATGGTAACAGGGTCATTTGTTAATAACTAAGGTCTAATTTTTAAAATTTTATACATTAAGTATATAATGGTTCCTGAGACATAATACACGCTATTAAGATGGGCCACTAAGACCAAGGGTGTTGTAGAAAAACAGCCCACCGTGAGGACTGGTTCTGACCTCCTCACCGTTGGCGTGATTTGCTGGACTGGGTCCCCCCACCTTCTCTCCCTGCCTCCAGTCAAGCCCTCTCAGGCTCACTCTTCACCTGCACGGGTGATGTCTGTACGACTTCACACTGGCCATGCAACTTCCTCTCTTAAACTCCTTCAGTGACTCCCTAGGCCACCCGCTGAATTCCACCCTCTTAGGACAAGCAAGGCCCCTCAGGGTCAGGCCCCTGCCGCTCTCTCCACCTCCTTCGGCACTCTTCTCCACATTAATTTCCCTGAAACTTACACCGAGGCCTTTGCAGGCCTCCTTGTGTCCCAGGACTGGGCTTTTCCGACAGGTCCCCTCCTCACCTCAGTTCCCTAGCAGTTGCTTGTCTTCTAAATGAGGTCATGAGGAGGCGTAGCCAGAAAGTGGTTGCTACGGCTGATGTCAGAGGGCATACTGCCTGTGTTTTCTTCTGGAAGTTTTATGGTTTCTTACATTCAGGTCTTTGATCCATTTTAAGTTGGTTTCTGCGTGTGATAAGAGTTGGCGGTCTAGTTTCGTTCTTGTCATACGGCTCTCTAGTTTTCCAAACACCATTAAATGCCCATCAGCAGATGACTGGATAAAAATCACACACACGTAAAATGGGGTACTACTCAGCCATGCAAAAAGATGAAATCTTACCAGTGGCGACAGCGTGGATGAACTTTGAGGGTATCATGCTGTGTGAAATAAGTCAGATGGAGAAAAACAAATACCATCTAATTTCAGTCATATGTGGAATCTAAATAAGTAGACCAAATAGATGCACAGATTCAGAGACCAGAGTAGTGGTGACCAGACGGGATGGGAGTCGGGGAGGGCAATATGGATACAGGAGGTTAACTGTATGGTGATGGGAACTAAACTTTTGGTGGTGAGTGGTCTGAAGTCTGGACAGAATTTTAAATATAATATTGTACACATAAAATTTATGTAATGCTCTGTAGCATTTCATTGCTTAGTTGCTCAGTCGTGTCTGCCTCTTCGCAACGCTTTGGACTATATCCTGCCAGGCTCCTCTGTCCATGGAATTCCCCAGGCAAGAATACTGGAGTGGGTTGCCATTTCCTTCGCCAGAGGATCTTCCTGACCGAAGGACTGAACCTGCGCCTCCTGTGTCCCCTGCATTGCAGGTGGAGTCTTTACCTGCTGAGCCATTGGGGAAGCCCAGGAAATGGCTACCAGTAACTAAAAATATGTTTGAATTCTTCAAAGCTGTGATATTGTTTCCTGACCTAAAGCTTCAGATCACAACATAGGGGCTAAAGCTAAATGCAAACACAAAAAACTAGTTGATTAAAAAAATTTTTTTAAATAAATGAGCTGCATGCCCTTTGTCATCCTTTCAGTTAACAGCATTGTCTTATCTCTCTCCCTGTACTTATTCATGATTTTATTATTTTTATCTGTTTGGGTGTGCCATCCCCACTGGACTATGACCTTCCTAAGAAAGTCAGTGCCCATGTTGGATTCACGTTTAACCCGGATGCCTAACACAAGGCAGCTAATAAGTACTCAAAGTGAACTTGCTGACTGGTGGAATATAAGTGCACATTTACAATTAAAATGTTTAGAATATGTATTACTTTTAAAAATATTCCTCTGTCTCTTTGCTGGTATGTTATACACCTGCTCCTGGGAAGTAATAGAATAACTGTAGAAATGATCAGATGACTCCCTCTAGAAGAAAAAATTTAAATGTTGTTTAAAAGTAAGATTTCATTTCAGTGAAAGATTAAGCAGAATTGTTGGAATTTTAGAAATAAGGATGGGAATTTTTATGTAATAGTGGTGGTAAAGAATTTCAAAAATCTGGACCAGGATAATCTGCCAGGATTATTCAAATGATATTAGAGTATATTTTTCTTTGTCATATTTGACAGCATTTTTAGAGCATAATGCGTTACTCTTAAATATTTTTATTTATGGTCTCAATGTATCTTTTATATAAGATACATTAACTTGAGTACATGAGCTGAAGATTTTTAGTCTAAATATTTTTATTAGTTATGGACTCTGATAGAGACTTTTGTGTAAAATATAGTAACTTGAACACACTAACTAAAGATGTCTTTAACCCAGGTCTCCCTCACTGCAGGCATATTCTTTACCATCTGAATTACCGGGGAAGCCCAAGAACACTGGAGTGGGCAGGCTATCCCTTCTCCAGGGGATCTTCTCAACCCAGGAATCGAGCTGGGGTTTCTTGCATTGCAGGTGGATTCTTTTCCAGCTGAACTACCGGGGAAGCCATTGGCGTCTCTGTCGCAAAACTTAGTATGTGCTAATTAGAGATGGGTCAAGACACACACAGTCTCATCTTAGCTCCAACAGCATTAGCATCTAGATCTCCGTTCTCTCATTTTAAGTGGCGTTTAAATATACCTGTCTGGTTCATTGAAAAATTGACTGTCATCCCTAATAGATATCAAAAAGTTCTTGATAAGCAGCAGATTTGAAGAAACCGGCTTAAATTAGGCATTCAGCTTGAGATAATGTGAGATTTGAGTAGAGGATGGTTAGGATGGAGCTGGAGGGCAGACCAGTGAAAGACAGCAGATGGAGGTAAAGACTGAGGGGGCTGTTTAAAAGCAGTGGCTTCATCCGGAAGTCAGCCTCTCAAAGAATAAATATATTCAGCTTTTGGGCATGTAGTAGTCCTTGGCACACGATTCCACACTGCAGTTGTGTGCCGCCTGAGAGCAGAGTATACAATAGGTGAAGGCATGGGCATAGTTGTGCCATCACAACTTTACTGTCAGACATTGAAATTTGAGTCTTATTTCACATCTCATGAGATATTCTTTTTTAATTTTTAAAAACCATTCATAAAGGGGCCAGCTGCCTTTGACCCAAGAGCCATAATTTGCTGACTCCTACTTCACACCAGCAAAATCATTAAGGTTTCAAGGGGGAATAAGTAAAGAGCGTGAAAGTGAATTCACTCAGTCGTGTCCAACTCTTTGTGACCCTGTGGACTATAGCCTACCAGGCTCCTCCATCCATGGGATTCTCCAGGCAAGAATACTGGAGTGGGTTGCCATTACTTCTCCAGGGGATCTTCCCGACCCAGGGGTCGAACCAGGGTCTCCCGCATTGCAGGCAGACGCTTTACCCTCTGAGCCACCAATAGCATAGGGCAGAAATTTAACATCTGGCTCTTGGAAGCTTGTTAAGAGTTTGTCAGAACCCAGAGAAGGAGCAGTCAGATGTAGGAAGGGAAATAGTGGTCTGGAGTGACCCAGCTCCACAACTGGGTCACTAGTAGTATACGATTAAAAAGATAACGAAAGATGAGAGAGAAGAAGGCCGTTGCTACTGGTTAGAAGTTCATGGTGACCATGGAGAATTTTTTAAAAATGATGGGCGATAGAATTTTAGACAGCAGGAAAGATAATGTGTGCATCAAAGCTGGAATTGATAGGTTTAGAGCAATCATTGGGGCTTCCCTTGTAGCTCAGCTGGTGGATAATTCACCTGAAATGCAGGAGACCCTGCTTAGATTCCTGGGTTGGGAAGATCCCCTGGAGAAGGGATAGGCTACCCACTCCAATATTCGTGGACTTTCCTGGTGGCACAGTCAAGAATCCGCCTGCAATGTTTGAGACCTGGGTTCATTGCCTGGGTTGGGAAGATCCCCTGGAGGCAGTCATGGCAACCCACGCCAGTATTCTTGCCTGGAGAAGCCCCATGGACAGAGGAGCCTGGTGGGCTGCAGCCCATGGGGTCACAAAGAGTCGGACATGACTGAGCGACTAAGCACAGCACAGCATACACAGATTGTAAAGTAAGAAATGAGAAAACCACTGGCGAAATCTTTATAATTAAAAAGCTCTTTCCAAACCCTTCTTAATATTTAACGCAATAAATACCATAGTTGATGTGTTTCCCTCCGGAAGCTCTGGACTTAGGGAGTTAAGAGGCAGTGCAGAGTAATGCCGAGAGGACGGTGTGCCCTGGGATGCTGGGGTGCATGCTGAGTTGCTTCAGTCGTTTCTGACTCTTTGTAACCCTATGGACTGTGACCCGCCAGGCTTTTCTGTCCATGCGATTTTCCAGGCAACAGTACCAAAGTGGGTTGCTATTTCCTTCGCCAGGGGATCTTCCCGATCCAGGGGTAGAACCCATGTCTCCTACGTCTCCTGCATTGGCAGGTGGGTTCGTTGCTGCTGGCGCCACGTGAGATGCTGGGGTGGAAGCCTGCTTTTTAACCCCCAGACTTGCCACTGATCGCTGTCTAACCAGTGGCATTATCTTTACACGATTGTGGTCACTCGATACCAGGTTTTATTAATGAGAAAGGAGATTTTCTCCATGTGTGACTCTTACCAAAGTTCATTTCTTAGAGCACTTCTCTGACTAGTCCTGGTGGGTTAGAAATGTTTCACTACCAATAACTTCTCTCCTCCCTCTTTAAAATGAGAGCCAGTTGGATTCACTGCACAGATTCTTGTTCTATTGCTATTGCCTCCTTCAAGTTTTTACTCAAGTCTCACCTTTCCAATGAGCTCTACCCTGACTCTATTTAATAGTACAACCTGGCCACCACCCTCCTCCTCTCAAGCCCCTTTTATCCTATGCAACTTTTTCTTTCGTCCGTTCCACTCACCACATTCTAACATACCATATAATTGTGGTTTATGGTCAAGTAATGTAAGCTCTAAGAGGGATCTCAAATGAATGGCACTTCGTACGTGCTCAGTATTTGTCTTTGAATGAGTAAATCAATGTTCCAATGCCACTGTTGCGTACGTGAAAGGCCATGTGCTGTTTGTAGTTGGAAGTCCAGATGGGGATGTTCAACCTCAGAAATTCGTGGACTGTGGATAGGAGTGCTTCTGGTTAGAACCCACTACTGCCTTGTTTTGAGTATAGTGAGCTAAGAGGCAGCTCTTGCTTATAAATGTGTTATCCTAAGGGGAACTTTGCACACTTTTCAAGCAGTTATATAATTTAACTTACACTTTCAGTCTTCTCTCATTTGCCATCTGGCCATGTAATTACTTTTAAATAAAGCAGTGTATAGGTGAAAGAACACAAGTTGGAAATCCGTGATAATATGTATGGTGGTATGATAATATGTATGTTTTGGGTTTTGTTTTCTTCAATTTTGTTGTTTAAAAAATAAGATTGTGTGTGTGTTTGGAGGGGGGAGGATGATTTGAGGAGGAATCATTCCAAAATTTTCCCTAGAGGGAGCCCCTTATATAAATTTTATTCTTTGACTAAAAGCTTTTGTTATAAACTAAATGTTTTGAATTAGTGGGTTATTACATTTTTCCATTCAGTTGTAAGTCTGGCCCAAAGCTATGAAATAAGAGGTTGTCTAACATGTTTCAGAAAACTGTTTTGCCATGAAGTGAAGTTGGGGAGAGCTGTGAGGCACATTCTTTTCCTTTGTCCCCTTTCATAATATTGTTTGATTTGTATTCTTTTCCTTTTCATTCCTGTCTCTTTACCCCGAAGTGTATTTGTCTAGTGCCTGCTTGTACCACATTTCTGATTCTTCTGTTTATATTTACCCAGTTCTCTGTGGCCAGTTGCACACGATAAAAGAACTGCAACTTAGTACAGTACATTCACGTTGAAGAGAAAAACTCAGATAATTTTTAGAGATTATTCCTCTTCTCTCCCATTGGGGAGGTGTTTGGTGTGGAATTTTAAAAGCCTGGAGCTTAGGCTAGGTTTTTAAATTTTAAAATACAGATTTAAATGATTAGGCTACTTTATCATCTGTTTTCTCCTTTGGAGTGGGAAAAGTTAAGGGTTTGGGGGATGGGGGTGGTGAGAGAGTGGTGGCAGCTAGATGCAAACAAGATCACCCTTTGGAACAATGACAATGCTTTTCTCCGTCACTGGCAAGGATTTAAAAAAAAAAAAACTGGGTGAGAAGACTGGGTGTACTAATTTGCAACTAAAATACAACCAAGTCATCATTTACAGCTCCCTGGAGATTGCCTTGTAAAGTTTTACTGCTTGCAAACCTTCCTTTAGTGTGGGAGGCAGAGCCTAGGGGCGTGGTTGGGGAAACAATAGTTTGGCTCTTTCTCCCCTCTAAATTAGTTCAAATGCCTGACTTAACTAGGGAGTCAAAGAATCAACAGACTTGCTCTAAGACTTGTTGGCTCCAGTAAAAAGATCTGGATGTTCTTAGTGGCCCAGTGAAAGTGGGGAACACCTTTGCTTCACCTTGACTTCCATAAAGGAAAATCTCTACTGTTTTTGTGGACTCCAGAGAGGAGGCGCTTCAGATCACTGGGAGAGGAAACTGACTCATTGAGCACCAAGGCAGAAAGACAGATCTGGCTCTCATGCAAATGAGAACCACGACTGGCTTTCTCTTTCTGTACACGTTGTCACTGGTGAGTCTCAGCCTTAAAGATTAGGTTTCAGTGGGAGCTTTTCAGGTTCAAGGACTGTTAATGGTTTGTGACTGCCTGACAGTAAGTTCAACCTCAAAGTTACATCAGCCCAGGCAGATGTCTGAGGATTTGAGACCAGAGGAAAAAGTTAGAATCTGGAGCAGAAGGATGCCGATTGCCACCTGCTTGCTGGACTGAGCTTTTAATGGGATTCAAATTTTTTAATCCTCCATAGATGTCCTGGAAATGGTGGTCTTTATTAATGCAAAGATCAAGTCTTTGATTAAACTTTTTAAGAAGAAAAGTAAGTATTTCTTTTCTCTGCACTATATGTATGTGTGTGTTTTATGTATGACTTCATCCTTTTGAGTGATGAAATTAAGAACATAAAACAGCATAATTGGTGTTTGTTAAACTAAAATCCCATGGACGGAGGAGCCTGATAGGCTACAGTCCATGGGGTCCCAAAAAGTTGGACACGACTGAGCGACTTCACTTTCAAACTCCTTTCTATACCAAGTTCAAATACCTCAGACTTTTATAACTCTAGGGCAGAATTATGTGATTTTTTCTTCTTAAAAGCATGACTTGTTTATGGTTGGGATTTTAGGTGAATTCACTTCTATTGGGATTCTCAAAAAAAAAAAAATAATAATCCTTTGAAGAAAGGGGGGAAAAGCCCTTGTATTTACTTTATGTCTGCCTTGATGTACAGTGTATTGTGTTTCGATTCTTTGGCTAAATATGAGGAGCCTCTGAGTGATGCATCACATATTTTGGGTGGGGATGATCCTCTGAAACTCTCCTACACTCTGTTAGGTATTTAAGAGCTCAAGGACAGCCTCTGTCTAGACTGATCAGTCATTGTAAAGTACACAACTTTCGTGGTGCGGCTTCATTATGTACTTACAGCTGGTTTCAATTTCTTTAAATCCAGGTGCTTCTTCATTCTTTGGAAAGTATAACTTTTATTTATAAACAGTTTTGTTTTTACATAGTTGTTAATTTATTTTATTTTAGTTCTGGGGCCATGGGTTTAAACTGGATAAATGTAGGTTAGGAGCATTGGTAAGAGAAACTGGAGAAGGCAAATGAACAGCCCTCGGGGTTCATTTCTACAGCTCCCCTCGTCAAAGATTGTCTTTGGATGGACTGATTAAAATCTACCCTGGTAAGAGTGAGATATACCAGGGAGAGACAACTGTTCTTTCTTAGGAGCCAGTTGGGAGTTGTATGGTGGGGCTGAATGTGCAATTACACGGACACTATCACTTGGATTAGATTTGTAATTGGCGAATAGGAAGAGTTTCCATTTTCGTTATTTTCCAACTATGAAATATGATAATTCAGTCTTCGAAATAAATGGGCATCAGCACAAAACCTTATAATTAACTGGCTACTCTTTGGAGGACACACGGCGAGCTCCACCCTGTGCTAGATTCTCAGATCATAACTAAGAACTAAGTCAGGGCTCTTTGGATTTTATAGATTACGACTGATAGTTCTATGTACCATGCAAAACATTTATTCCACAGAGGTTATGTACAATGCCAAGTGCCTAATTTACATGCAGCTTTTAGTAAACATTAAAAGCAGAAAGCACATAGGGCATTTCTGTTTTTAACGTGATGTCTAGTTCTCAATGTTTATTTTTCCATTTGGCAGTTTGTAGAGAAACTGGGATGATTTTAAAAATTTGTCCGGTTTTATTGACGTATAATTGACATACAGCATTGTATCCATTTATGGTGTATAGCATAACGACTTGACTAGCAGACATCATGAAATGATTCTCACAGTAAGTGTAGTGAACATTCATAGTCTCATATAGATACAAAAGAAAAAGAAAAATGTTTTCTTTGTGGTGAGAATTCTTAGGATATACTATCTTGTTGTTGTTCAGTTGCAAAGTCATGTCTGACTCTGTGACCGCATGGACTCCAGCACACCAGGCTCCTCTGTCCTTCAGTCTCCCCTGGAGTTTGTTCATATTCTTATCCATTGAGTTGATGATGCTAGCTAACCATCTCATCCTCTCTTAGCAACTTTTTATATAACCCAACAGTGTTAATTGTGTTCATAATGTTGTATATTACATGATGATGTGAAGTCGCTCAGTCGTGTCCGACTCTTTGCGACCCCATGGACTGTAGCCTACTAGGCTCTTCTGTCCATGGGATTTTCCAGGCAATAGTTCTGGAGTGGATTGCCATTTCCTTCTCCAGGGGATCTTCCCAACCCAGGGATCGAACCCAGGTCTCCTGCATTGTAGACAGACGCTTTACCATCTGAGCCACCACATATATTACATATGTAGTACTAATTTATCTTATCACTGGAGAGAGTGGGATGATTTAGAAAGTGAATTATTTAAAGTTGGGCTTGTGGAATTCAGTACCTGTAAAGAAGATGGTATACGGGTTGAGTGCTGACCTCATTCTGGTCTGTGGGGTGACTCATGTTCCCAGGGGCACTGAGAAAGGCCAAGTTCCTCTTCATTGATGGTTCTAAAAGTCAGGGACTCCCTTCAAGTAATTGCACTAATCTTGCCACAACCATTCTTTTCATGAGTTATTTCATAAGCTGTGACTTTCCATATATTAGCGCATTTGATCTGTATAATGGTTTTAATGGCTGTGCTGTTAGGTACATTGAGTTAATTTTAAACATGTTCATATAGAAAGGTTCAATAGTTCATGTGTGCCTGTTCATTTTATTTTATGAATCTACTTTATGGTCTCATTTCCAGGGACATGTTATGTTGTAGAAATGCGTATGCCCATTGTGTCCTCTGTGGCATAGGTCAGAGTTAGGGGAAGATTCCGCCCGACTCACAATTGTCCTATCTGCTGGTTTTACAGGTGTTAGACTTGTCACCTTCAATAAACACCTCAACACAGAGTCCTTCTCAAACTTCTCTAGTCTCTTCAATGCTGGCTTACAGCGATGGCTATATAAATAGTATTTCAAAAAATTGTTGTTGAATTTGTATAATGTTGTCAATTTCATGTTGGGATCCATTGGTAGCCCCTCTTGGGTTGTGTTGTCAGGAAAAATCAAATAAACGAAGCAATCTTAAGCCCTAAAATGTAAAAGGAAAATTATCATAGAGATTTAACCTACCATTTCTTCCTCTGATATCCTCAGTCTCTTTTGTGTTGGAAAAATTCAATTGAATTGGATTATGTTGGGAAAAATCAATTATATTGGAGTTTCTAAAAACATTTGAATATGAACATATACCATGAAAGCAGGAAATGCAGAGAAAAATTTTCAGCACAAATGGATTTCTAATTGAACTATGCTATTTAAATGTATTACATTAAATGTTTATGCTTAGTTTTTAAAATTTTAAATGAGTTTATAACAGTTGTATTTTAAAATAATGCTTTAAAGGGGAAAGAATTGGTGCCGGGTTCTTAGTAGAAAAGTTGTTTTCTGTCTTGCAGTCTAACATTTACTAATGTAGTGACATAGTATAGTTGATTAATAGATATTTGTCGTGATGGAGTGAAGCAGGAGGTCTTTATTGATGTTGTTAATCATTTTCTAACTTTGGAGTAAAAGGAGGGCCTGAAAAGATGGGAAGCAATTAACTGAACAAACACAAAACACAGTGGAAAGGACCCTTGGGTCTAAGATTGAATCTTATTCAGAATTTGTTACATTTCTCCCTTGCTGGTCCTTACCTGTGAGCGTTTTAGGCACTCAGAACCCATCCTAATGTAACGTAGTTAATCTAAAACCTGAATGTATTCTCTCTTTCTACAGCTGTTTCCAACCTAGACGAGGAGAGTCGATGGACAGTCCACTATACTGCTCCATGGCACCAGCAGGAGAACGTGTTCCTCCCCACCACAAGGCCGCCCTGCGTGGAGGACCTGCACCGCCAAGCCAAGCTCAACCTCAAATCAGTACTGAGGGGTAAGATGAGACCCTCCAGGCTTGATGTTCTTGCATTCTTGGCTGTTAGAAATGAAAACATAGATTCGGTTGCTATTTGTAAAAGACTACTTAAAATGAACCTATACTATGCTGTGTCTTTGTACGTTATCATAAATACAGCTTAATACATGCTAAGTATGTTCTGGTGTCTATAGAAAGCTGCCTATTTATACAGATAGGCAAATGTATCCTCAAGGAGGCTTCTCCGGGTTAGAACCCTTTCAGTTCAGTTCAGTTCAGTTCACAGAGAGTCTGACTCTTTGCGAACCCATGAACTACAACATGCCAGGCCTCCCTGTCCATTACCAACTCCCGCAGTTCACCCAAACTCATTTCCATTGAGTCGGTGATGCCATCCAACCATCTCATCCTCTGTCGTCACCTTCTCCTCCTGCCTTCAATCTTTCCCAGCTTCAGGGTCTTTTCAGATGAGTCAGCCCTTCACATCAGTTGGCCAAAGTATTGGAGTTTCAACTTTAACATCAGTCCTTCCAATGAACATCCAGGACTGATCTCCTTTAGAATGGACTGGTTGGAGCTCCTTGCAGTCCAAGGGACTCTCAAGACTCTTCTTCAATACCACAGTTCAAAAGCATCGATTCTTAAGCGCTTAGCTTTCTTTATAGTCCAACTCTCACATCCATACATGACTACTGGAAAAACCATAGCCTTAACTAGATGGACCTTTGTTGACAAAGTAATGTCTCTGCCTTTTAATATGCTGTCTAAGTTGGTCATAACTTTCCTTCCAAGGAGTAAGTGCCTTTTAATTTCATGGGTGCAATCACCATCTGCAGTGATTTTGGAGGCCAAAAAAATAAAGTCTGACACTGTTTCCCCACCTATTTGCCATGAAGTGATGGGACCAGATGCCATGATCTTAGTTTTCTGAATGTTGAGCTTTAAGCCAACTTTTGCACTCTCCTCTTTCACTTTCACCAAGAGGCTTTTAGTTCCTCTTCACTTTCTGCCATAAGGGTGGTGTCATCTGCATATCTGAGGTTATTGATATTTCTCCCAGCAGTCTTGATTCCAGCTTATGCTTCTTCCAGCCCAGCGTTCCTCATGATGTACTCTGCATATAAGCTAAATAAGCATAGTGATAATATACAGTCTTGATATATTCCTTTTCCTATTTGGAACCAGTCAGTTGCTCCATGTCCAGTTCTAACTGTNGTTTTCTGAATGTTGAGCTTTAAGCCAACTTTTTCGCTCTCCTCCTTCACTTTCATCAAGAGGCTTTTTAGCTCCTCCTCACTTTCTGCCATAAGGGTGGTGTCATCAGCATATCTGAGGTTATTGATATTTCTCCCGGCAATCTTGATTCCAGCTTGTGTTTCTTCCAGTCCAGCGTTTCTCATGATGTACTCTGCATAGAAGTTAAATAAGCAGGGTGACAATATACAGCCTTGACGTACTCCTTTTCCTATTTGGAACCAGTCTGTTGTTCCATGTCCAGTTCTAACTGTTGCTTCCTGACCTGCATACAGATTTCTCAAGAGGCAGGTCAGGTGGTCTGGTATTCCCATCTCTTTCAGAATTTTCCAGTTTATTGTGATCCACACAGTCTAAGGCTTTGGCATAGTCAAGAAAGCAGAAATAGATGTTTTTCTGGAACTCTCTTGCTTTCTCCATGATCCAGCGGATGTTGGCAATTTGATCTCTGGTTCCTCTGCCTGTTCTAAAACCAGCTTGAACATCAGGGAGTTCATGGTTCACATATTGCTGAAGCCTGGCTTGGAGAATTTTGAGCATTACTTTACTAGCGTGTGAGATGAGTGCAATTGTGCGGTAGTTTGAGCATTCTTTGGCATTGCCTTTCTTTGGGATTGGAATGAAAACTGACATTTTCCAGTCCTGTGGCCACTGCTGAGTTTTCCAAATTTGCTGGCATACTGAGTGCAGCACTTAGCATGTTTAAACCACCAGTACTCAAATAAACCCCTGCCACTATGGGAAATTTTGCTACTGCTTTTTTTAAGACCATAGTTTAAATATTCAGAGCAAATTGTTAAAGTTAGTACTTTGTAATGATCTGTTCAGTTAATTCAAGTTGGGTGAAAAGGAGACCTAAATACATACTTTGAGGGCATGCAGAGTGGTTTGATTTACCAGAATTTGGGCTGCCCCAGCAGTACTCCTCCTAGTCCATGTGGGCAGAGTGCAGTGTGGCTTGTAGGAAATCCGAGAAGAGCAGACACTTGCATCTAGTTTAAAATTCTCATTTTTACCTCAACTTGTCGATGTTAAGAAGAGTGTGTACACGGCAAAGAGGACATCCTCAAAGTGATAAAGAAGGGAAGAAGAAATGACTTTTAAAGAAGAAGTGATTTTTAAGATTCAGAGTTTTTCAGCCGCTAAGTCATGTCCAAGTCTTTGCGACCCCATAGACTGTATGCAGCGTGCCAGGCTCCTCTGTCCTTCACTGTCTCCCAGAGTTTGCTGAAATTCATGTCCATTGGATTGGTAATGCTGTCTGACCATCTCGTCCTCTGTCACCCCCTTCTCCTTTTGCCTTCAATCTTTCCCAGCTTCAGGGTCTTTCTCAATGAGTCAACTCTTCGCATCAGGTGGCCAAATATTGGAGCTTCAGCATCCGTCCCTCCAGTGAATAGTCAGGGTTGATTTCCTTTAAGATTGACTGGTTTGACCTCCATGCAGTCCAAGGGACACTCAGGAGTCTTCTCCAACACTACAGTTCAAAAGTATCAATTCAGATTTAGAGACTTTCCCTTAAAACAAGGAACTGACATTCTTATTCTCCCAGATGCTGTTTCTACCAGTTTTCTCCTACCATGTGCTGTTTGGGGTCTAATTATACTAAAAAAAAGTACTTGTTGCTTATGTGCAGTTTAATTTAACTGGACATATCCTGTATTTATCTAATTGTGAAAGACTTACATCTGGAGAAATACTGTTACTGATTGAAAGAAACCCCAGCTTGAGGATCCCTCCTATTTTCCTTATAATTTTTACTTGTGTATCAGTCATTAATTAATTCTTTTATTAATGTGCTCTGATTATTAGCTAACAGTTAACACTTAACTATATACCAAGTACTGTTCTAAACTATTGCATGTCATATCTCATTTAATCCTCACAATAATCCTACTACAAACCGTTACTGTGCCAAGTTTTACAGATGAAAACATGGAGACACAAAGTTTAGAAGTGTGTTTGAGATCTCAGACTTAGTGATAGATCCAAGATTTAGACTTGGACCATCTCAGGCGGTAGAGCCCGCATTCTTAACTGCTACCTTTAACAACCATTTGTTGGAAATCTATTATTCTAGCAAAATGCAGAAAACACCAGCAGGATCTCAGCTGTCGATAAATTTATACTTATATCTAGAGAACAAATCACAATGTGAGAAATACTTGAGAGGTGCCAAAAACTGCTGTATTGCAGTTAAAGAAAGCAGATCATTTCTGCTTAGAGAAAGAATAGCTGTTGGTAGAGTCACAATAGATTTGATATTCTAAACAGAACTGTACAAACATTTTTAATCATAGCCCTGTTTTTTTCTTCCTTTTATCTTGTGTAATGCTTTGATTGTGTCATATGTATCTTACAGTTTAACGTATTTTATCATGTATCTTATAGTGTTGGCATTGCACTGTCTAGAAAGGAGGACATTACTGGGCTCCATTTTTCATTTAGCTTGAGTAACCCCTGATACGGGCTTTTCAAATGGGACTAGTGGTAAAGAACCTGCCTGCAGGAGATGCAAGTGATGCAGGTTCGATCCCCAGGTCAGGAAGATCTCCTGGAGGAGGGCATGGCAACCCACTCCAATATTCTTGCCTAGAGAATCCCGTGGACAGAGGAGCCTGGCAGCCTATGGTCCATAGTGTCACAAAGAATCGAACACCACTGAAGCAACTCGGTGCACAACCTACATGTTTAGTGGCTACAAGCTTAGATGGAAAGAATCATGTGAGTTGGGCTCTTCTGTGTGGCCCTGGAGATGTACTTTGGCTGTGTTGCCTTCATGATGTGCCTAAATCCAACCAGAATTTCTTCTGGATCCCTTCAGTTCCTAGTGATTTGTCTTTAGTAACTTTTGACAAAGTGCTTCTCTACCTGGAGTTTCCATTCGTACACCGAAGAATTAATAAGAATATTAAATGGCGCAGTTCCCAGGAAAATCCCCAGAGGCAGTGCCATTGTTAACATTTCTCTTGTTGCTCTGAAGACCAAGCCCTGCCTGGTCTGGCTTGTAGAAAATACCTGCAGGAAGGTATGTGCGAGTGTGAAGATTCAGACCCAGTGGTATTTTGATCACTCTCCAGGAAATTGTGCTTCATGACCTCTTTCATGTATTTTCAAGTACCTAATCAGAACTTCTCTTTTCTGCCCTTAGGACACTGTGTATCTATATATAGATTTTTCTAACTTCATTTTCTTTTGAACTGTTCAGTAGCTACCTATGAAATATCAACACCCACATTTTGCCTACACTTAGATTTTATTTTGAAAAGGTAAATGCTACAGTGATTGCTTAAGTGCCCTAAAGTGCTTCATCGAAGGGATCTACTATTAATAAGATTAATAAGTTTGGAAAATCCTTAGAGCTCATGGCTGCAATCACCATCTGCAGTGATTTTGGAGCCCCCCAAAATAAAGTCTGACACTGTTTCCACTGTTAAGGCAGTCTGCTAGCAACAAATTATCTCAATTTTTATTTATTGTGAAATGTCTTTATTTTGCCTTGAAGTTTGAAAGAAAGTTCTGCTGAATATAAACTTGACAGTTTTTTTGAGCATTTTGAATGTTGTTCCAGCACCTTCTGACCCTCATCATTTCTGATGAGAGTCAGCTGTTAATCTCGTTGAGGGTCCCTTGTTAAGTGAAGAGCTGTTTCTGTCTTACAGTTTTCAAGATTTTCCTCTTGTATTTGGCTTCCAGCATTTATACTATCATGTGTCTGTGAATCTACTTATGTTTATCCTACTTGGAGTTTGTTGAGATTTCCTGAAACTGTAGATTAATGTTTTTCAATACATTTGTAAACATTTCAGCCATTATTTCTTTGAAAAAAAATTTTCTGCTCCTTTTTCTCTCTCTTTTCCTTCTGATACTCCCGTTACACATATGTTGGTGTATTTAATGATGCCCTGCATTTCTCTGAGGTTCCGTTCACTTCTCCTCATTCTTTCTTACCTCTGTCCTTCAGACTGTGGAACCTCTGTCATCCATGTTTATTTCAGCTCCAGAATTTCCAGCTGGTTCTTTCTATGATTCCTGTCTCTTCGTTGATATTCTTTATTTGATGGCTCATCATAGCTGCTTTACTTCTTTTATTGCGGCTTCTTTTAGTTCTTTGAACATATTTATAATGACCACTTTGAAGTTTGTCTGTCAAATTCAACATCTGGTCGTTCTCATAGGCAGTTTGTGTTACTTGTCTTTTTCCTGGTGTATGAATCATACTTTCCCATTTCTTTGTATGTCTCATATTTTTTGTTGGAAACTGGGCATTTTAGATAATATTGACATATTGTAGCAACTATGATTCCCCTCCCCTGGGTTTCATTCCTGTTATTTGCTTATTTATTTCTTTAGCCACTGGACGGATTATTTAGTAAAGTCCATTCTACTCTCTGCCATTAATGTGGAGCTGCTGATATTGTTCCTCAGGGAGTGCAGCCTTGGGCGTGCCCACCGTCACCCTGGAATGACAGTGGTTTGGGCAGGGCTCTCCTCAACTCTCTCTTTCCCTGACCAAGCCCATCTGTTGAGCACCACTAATTGCCACTTAATTGCACCATCGTTTTCAACAGTGCCCTGTGGCATAAACTGGTCCCAGACTAATCCAATCAAATGTGGACTTCTTTGAAGGGATCCTTCCTGAGGTCAGGGTTTGCGATTTTGCTTTGAACCCAGAAAGGCTCCTTACAGTTCTCTCTCTGGTTCTCTCGGACAAACTAGCTAGCCTGCATCTCCAGAGAATCTACCAGGACCCCCCCCACCCCCAGTTGCTTTCCACTGCCACCTCCACAGGTCGGGAACTGGACACGGAACAACAACTACAGACTGGTTCCAAACAGGAAAAAGAGTACGTCAAGGCTGTATATTGTCACCCTGCTTGTTTAACTTATGTGCAGAGTACATCATGAGAAACGTCACTCATTCATAGAGAATTTTAACTTGTTTTCTAGTTTAAACAAAAATAGGCATGGAGTGGAGAGCTTGGGGGAGGAGTGGTTCTTTATTGTGGGAAAGCCACTGCACAGAAGTAGGATGTGCAGTTGTCTCATCTTCCCTGAACCACAGTGGCATTGCCATCTTCTGCTGTTATTGCCTATTCCGAAAAATGAGATAGGCAGCCAGAATTGTGATTCTAGTGCTGCCTATAGCCTGGAAGGTGTTGGAAAATCATATCCCATTTTTGTACTTGGCTTCTCCCTCAGTAAAAGAACTTTTAAAATCTAAGTTCCCTTCTAAGCTCCAAAATTCTGATTGGCCTCTCAGTACTTAACTGCTTAAGAGTGATATGTATGGGGTTTACCTTGGCACAAAAGTAGAATTTACAGCTGAATGCAAGCCCTGAGTTGTCTAGAATCTAAGTTTGTGTTGACACAAAAACTGCTAAGTGCGTCCAGCAAATGAGGTGCTCGGCTGGAAGCTGCAGCAGAGTCAGAGATGAATCACATGGCTGCTTTCCTAGTTTACACCCAGTCAGAGATAAGTGTATGAATAACTCTGACAAGGTTGATAATGGTGACATCATTGAGCCGCACCCTTGTCCCTGGGTGTTGTCTTTAAAACACAAATCTGATCATGCCTTTCATTAAAAATTCTTTACCAGCTTCCCACCATTGGCAGAGTAAAACATAACCTCTGTGGCATCTGAGAACCTTCCTGATGTTCCCCCATCTGTCCAGCCTCACCTACCAGATGACCCTTTCTCCCCAGTGCTGCTGTATTCCTCCTCCCAAAGTCTTCGCTTTGTGCCTCACACATAAGGATAAAGTCCTTCCATTGGAAAGCCGGCTTGTGTTGCCCTTTCTATCTGTCCACGCATGTCTCAGTCCACTTCTTTCCCTTCTGAACCACAACCACTCACACCTGGCCAACTCCTGTTCCCCTTGTGAGGATCAGTTGGTGGCTGTCTGGGTTCCCATAGAGCTTTCCTGGACTCCTCAGGGCAGACCCAGACATCCCTTCCCTACTTTTCCACACATGCCCACAGAACCTTATTCCCCTCCGTTCAACTGCTAGTAATTGTGTTCACACGTTTATCCCCCACCTGTCAGCAAGACCCTTGGGAGCAGGACTTTTTCTTGTCACTTGTGTGACCCCAGTGCTTGGTACTGTAAATACTGTTGTGTCTGTGAATATCCTGGAATAGTCATCTCAAACTCACGAGGAAGATCAGTCATAGCTGGGGAACAACTGGTGAGAATGTGGGAGCGAGAAGATTGGAGATGAGAGATACAGAGAGAGGAGTGGTGAAGGTTGAGCCTGGGAGGCTCTTATTTTAGGGGCTTGGGAAGGAGCAGTTGGGCAAAGAGTCTGGGGAAGAAGATAGCAAATCAGGATGGGGCATTGGTCGTGGTCCTCAGGGACAGGCAAGGATGGAAGAAAGGCTACTGAATTGGCAAGGAGGTGGCCATTGGTGACTGTCAAAGGAGTGGTTTCCAGGGGGTCTGTGGATTTAAGAAGCCAGGTGTCATGAGATAAGAATTATTTTAATAAGCAGAAAAATAATAATATAACTTTTTAAGAAATAAATGATGTCGCCAAGGCAAAGAGTATTTTGAGGTGGTCGCAGGCTAAAAGTTGTACTATTACTTGTTTTAAAAACTAGAGCCAGTTAAAACACGCTTCTAGACAAAAGAGCCCACAGGAGGAGGAAAGGTTGCAAATATTATAAAGACAGCATATTATATTTTGTTTTATTGTATTATAAAGGGAGCATATTCCCTCAGTAGTCAGAAGGTAGTGAACGGGCACAGGCGAAGGTCAGGTTTTGACTTCCAATTCCCAGACAGAAAACTGGAGAAAGCACATTTTGAGATGGAGCAAAAAAACATTGACGTTATTTATTACAGACTTGATAGAAATGTGGCCCCCACTTTGTGGCCAGTTCCTTGGTGAGAAGGATGACTTCATTGGAGCTGACTCGGTCAGTGCTTTTGTAATTAGATTGACTTTTCAAAGCCAAATGGTAATGTTATTAAAGACTTTTTTTTTTTTTTTTTGTAATGTTTAGTATTTTATTGCACCTCCTTTGGAATTTTTGTCCTTAGGGAAAGTTGCCCAACATGATGAAACAATGGATTAAATTCCCTATTGAGAAAAATGAAGTGCAAGACAAAAACAAAAAATTAAGAGAATGGAAATGATACACAAAGGAGTATTTAACTTCTCTTGTTGGATCCAATGGCACACAAAATTTTTTATAATACTAAGTCTGGGTATGGTAACCCTGAACAGGTAGTTAACCTGTGTGAGGGAAGTCAGATGCAAGAACAAAGGAAAAAGGAACAATCCTTGCTTTTTCAGTGGGTAAAGAGACCTGTCGCCTTTAATAGCAAGCAACACACAAAAGATAGAATAGCAAAGACAGTCATTTGAATGATCCAGGTCTTAACAAAGCACCATGGATGGTTTGAACAAAAGGCTTTTTGTTTTGTTTTTGTGTCCATGGCCGGTCTGCTGTTTCAGCAATTCCAGTTTAATTCCTGATAAACTGAGTAACTTGAGCGGCTGCTATATTTTCGCCCAGTGCAGCATAAAAATGCTACATTGAAGGTACTATGGATAAGGTTTGTTATCATTCCCTGTACAACTGAAGTCCCTGGTGTTGGTTTAGACTCTTGGCAAGTTATTTGATATTGAGTAACCTTGGTGATGCTCCACGACTGCCAGTGATAGGGCTTTTTCATTCTAAAGTGAAATGAGATCACCTCCAATTTGGTTGTGCTCTGGTGGCACTCAACTAGGACTTGCACACCCACAGCACCCTCACATTTATCATGGGTATGAGAAAGCTTTCACCTTAATTTAAGTCACATTTAGTTCTTCAAGTCTCCTTAAATGATTTTGGCTATGTGAAGAAAAGCAATGTTAAAAGCCAGTTTTCTGCCGTGGCAAATAACATTTGAGGAATAATTCTTTCCCTGGTTTGCAGTGAAAAATAAAGCTAACAAACAGTTTTATCCAGTGGTGTGAATTTTAATATTTAATCCCTAAGCATTTCAGTCAGTTCATTTTAGTCACTCAGTCGTGTCTGACTCTTTGCGACCACATGAATTGCAACATGCCAGGCCTCCCTGTCCATCACCAACTCCTGCAGTTCACTCAAACTCATGTCCATCGAGTCGGTGATGCCATCCAGCCATCTCATCCTCTGTCATCCCCTTCTCCTCCTGCCCCCAATCCGTCCCAGCATCAGAGTCTTTTCCAGTGAGTCAACTCTTCGCATCAGGTGGCCAAAGTACTGGAATTTCAGCTTTAGCATCACTCCTTTCAAAGAACACCCAGGACTGATCTCCTTCAGAATGGACTGGTTGGATCTCCTTGCAGTCCAAGGGACTCTCAAGTGTCTTCTCCAACACCACAGTTCAAAAGCATCAATTCTTCAGTACTCAGCACTCTTCTGGAGAAGGCAATGGTAACTCATTCCAGTACTCTTGCCTGGAAAATCCCATGGACCGAGGAGCCTGGTAGGCTGCAGTCCATGGGGTCACTAAGAGTCGGACACGACTGAGCGACTTCCCTTTCACTTTTCACTTTCCTGCATTGGAGAAGGAAATGGCAACCCACTCCAGTGTTCTTGCCTGGAGAATCCCAGGGATGGGGGAGCCTGGTGGGCTGCCGTCTCTGGGGTCNACTGCTGGGCATACACACCGAGGAAACCAGAATAGAAAGAGACACATGTACCCCAATGTTCATTGCAGCACTGTTTATAATAGCCAGGACATGGAAACAACCTAGATGTCCATCAGCGGATGAATGGATAAGAAAGCTGTGGTACATATACACAATGGAGTATTACTCAGCCATTAAAAAGAATACATTTGAATCAGTTCTAATGAGGTGGATGAAACTGGAGCCGATTATACAGAGTGAAGTAAGCCAGAAAGAAAAACAGCAATACAGTATACTAACACATATATATGGAATTTAGAAAGATGGTAATGATAACCCTCTATGCGAGACAGCAAAAGAGACTCAGATGTTTAGAACGGACTTTTGGACTCTGTGGGAGAGGGAGAGGGTGGGATGATTTGGGAGAATGGCATTGAAACATGTATACTATCACGTAAGAAATGAATTACCAGTGTAGGTTCAATACAGGATACAGGATGCTTGGGGCTGGTGCACAGGAAAGATCCAGAGAGATGATATGGGGTGGGAGGTGGGAAGCAGGTTCAGGACTGGGAACTTATGTACACCCGTGATGGATTCATGTCAATGTATGGCAAAACCAATACAATATTGTAAAGCAAAATAAAGTAAAAATAAAAATTAAAAAAATAATAATAAAGAATGGACTGGTTGGATCTCCTTGCAGTCCAAGGGACTCTCAAGAGTCTTCTCCAACACCACAGTTCAAAAGCATCAGTTCTTCAGTGCTCAGCCTTCTTCACAGTCCAACTCTCACATCCATACCTGACTACTAGAAAAACCATAGCCTTGACTAGACAGACCTTAGTTGGCAAAGTAATGTCTTTGTTTTTTAATATAGATGTGTGCAAACACACAAACTTACATATAATTTCTAGGCATTTTTGGAACCCTTGAAATTCATCATGGAATCCAGATTATGAGCCACAGTCATAGAAGCTGATTAGTTTGATTACTTAGGGTTTTTTTTTTTTTTTAATCTCTCCTAGGTATTAATGAAAGTTGCTCAGTCGTGTCTGACTCTTTGTGACCCCATGGAATAGTCCATGGAATTCTTCAGGCCAGAATATTGGAGTGGGTAGCCGTTTCCTTCTCCAGGGGATCTTCTCAACTCAGGGATCAAATCCAGGTCTCCTGCATTGCAGGTGGGTTCTTTACCAGCTGAGCTACCAGGGAACCCCAGGTATTATGTGTCCCTAAAACAGAGAAAAACTAATATTCTTCATGTTTCCTAACCTCTCTCCAGTCGTAGCTTTTATATATTATTGACTTTGATGCTTATCTTGAGCAGATTCTTTTTTTTTCCAGCTATGTAATGTTCATTTCCTTAGCTATACTTTATATTGGAAATTATATCTGTATCCCTCAGTGGATAGAGAAGGACAGAGTTAGTTGTAAGCAATTGGATAAGGAAAAATTATTGAGAGTACACGACTCACTCTGAAAATATAGATGAGAGCTATATAATGATTATTGCTTGCTCTTTTGGTCTATATTCAGTCCACAGTAAAAAAAAAAAAAAAAAAAACACGTAGGCCAGTTGATGATGTTATGCATGTTATTCCCATAAATAGTCATTAGTTTATTTGCCAACCATACAGTCTGCAGTCTTCACTTATCTTTAGTTTTCATTGTGTTACTGAAAAGAAACTTTGCTCACCAGTTGCAGCATCCCAGGAGACTACAGAAAATACAGAGACAAAATCTTACTGTCAAGAATTTTGTTAATTTATCCCATGGATCCAAGGCATGCTAAGGGAACAAGTGACATAAAGTACCTCTTTCATCATAACTTGATACAGATTTACATATAGCATTAAAATAATCTCCTTCAATATACAACAAAAAATTGCATTTAATATCTATTATTATTTTAATAATTATGTTAGGAGAGGAAACAGGAAATAATTTATTAACTGTAAGGTAATTCAAGATAATTTGCCCCTTCCTACAATCTGGTGAATAAGAATTTCCAAAGTTTGGGCTAAAATGTCTTATTTTCTTAGTTTTCAATATTAATCCTCTATAACCATAAGGCCCAGCTACAATTTTCATATACAAATTTTCATAGTTACACGTTTTTGTGAATTGGGAGAAGGCAATTAAGTTCTGTTAGTAACTGAAAATGTTAACCCTGACACCAGCTTTTTAAAAAATGATTAAATTGATTTAGTTAGCTACATTGCATCAGTGGAGAATTTCATCATTTTTCCAGGACTCAGTTTTCTCATAATGGAAAAAAAATAATTTAAACAACAGACTCTTCAAATTCTTATTTAGCTTCACAATATTATGAAGAGATGATTCAAGAATATAATTTAGTAGGACCAAATAATTGCTTCCATGTTATACAGAAAGAACACACTTCAGTTAATCTTCTTTAAACAGCATCATTGTCCTAAGTGCTTTTATCTTCCTATTATTTCCTTAATGTAGATTCATGAAGTTGCTCTGACATAAATTAGGCAAGTGACCTTAAATTAATGGTATAAGCAGAATATTTGTGGAATCAAGTTTACAACAGATAGTTCCTCCTTTTCAAATGTTGTGCCTGTTTCTCTCTTTGATACCTTACATTCTAACATAATTAATATATTTATAAATATATACATATGTGGTGTATGTATGTATATGGGTATGTGCCTGTCAGCAATAAAAATGTGAATATTACCTTAAATAGAGAAAAGTATTTTGCTTCTATTGCTATTTGCTATAGGAGGATACTTAAAAGGAGAATTACTCAAACTGAAATGGGGTCAACTATATTCAGTTAAACCTGACTCACTGGTTCTGCTTGGTTTTTCAGATTCTTCTTGCACATTTTTACATTTGATGTAGCCCCAAAATAACATCTTGAATTCCATCTATTTTAAAATACTTTGTATTTTCCTTTTTTTCTTCCTCGTGTTTATATCATGAAGATATATTTAATAATGAAGCACCTATGTCTTGATATTAAAATACTGAAGATGACTTCGCTACTAGTGATGAAGACGTTTGTCCCCTAAACAAAATCTGATCAGTTCAGTTCAGTTCATTTCAGTCACTCAGTCGTGTCTGACTCTGCAACCCCATGAACCGCAGCATGTCAGGCCTCCCTGTCCATAACCAACTCCTGGAGTACACTCAAATCCATGTCCATCGAGTTGATGATGCCATCCAACCATCTCATCATCTGTCGTCCCCATCTCCTACTGTGCTCAATCTTTCCCAGCATCAGGGTCTTTTCCAATGAGTCACCTGTTAGCATCAGGTGGCCAAAGTATTGGAGTTTCAGCCCCAACATAAGTCCTTCCAATCAATATTCAGGACTGATTTCATTTAGGATGGACTGGTTGGATTTTCTTGCAGTCCAAGGGACTCTCAAGAGTGTTCTTCAACACCACAGTTCAAAAGCATCAATTCTTTTGTGCTCAGCTTTCTTTATAGTCCAGCTCTCACATCTATACATGACCACTGGAAAAACCATAGCCTTGACTAGACGGACCTTTGTTGGCAAAGTAATGTCTCTGCTTTTTAATATGCTATCTAGGTTGGCCATAACTTTCCTTCTTAGGAGTAAGCATCTTTTAATTTCATTACTGCAATTGACATCTGCATTGATTTTGGAGCCCAGAAAATAAAGTTAGCTACTGTTTCCACTGTTTCCCTATGTATCTGCCATGAAGTGATGGAACTGGATGCCATGATCTTAGTTTTCTGAATGTTGAGCTTTAAGCCAACTTTTTCACTCTCCTCTTTCACTTTGATCAAGAGGCTCTTTAGTTCTTCTTCACTTTCTGCCATAATGGTGGTGTCATCTGCATATCTGAGGTTATTGATATTTTATGACCACTGGAAAAACCATAGCCTTGACTAGATGGACCTTTGTTGGCAAAGTAATGTCTCTGCTTTTGAATATGCTATCTAGGTTGGTCATAACTTTCCTTCCAAGGAGTAAGTGTCTTTTAATTTCATGGCTGCAGTCACCATGTGCAGTGATTTTGGAGCCCAAAAAAATAAAGTCTGACACTGTTTCCACTGTTTCCCCATCTATTTCCCATGGAGTGATGGGACCGGATGCCATGATGTTCGTTTTCTGAATGTTGAGCTTTAAGCCAACTTTTGCACTCTCCTCTTTCACTTTCACCAAGAGGCTTTTAGTTCCTCTTCACTTTCTGCCATAAGGGTGGTGTCATCTGCATATCTGAGGTTATTGATATTTCTCGTGGCAATCTTGATTCCAGCTTGTGCTTCTTCCAGCCCAGCGTTTCTCATGATGTACTCTGCATAGAAGTTAAATAAGCAGGGTGACAGACAATATACAGCCTCGATGTATGGTGACAATATATAGCCTTGACGTGCTCCTTTTCCTATTTGGAACCAGTCTGTTGTTCCATGTCCAGTTCTAACTGCTACTTCCTGATCTGCATATAGGTTTCTCAAGAGGCAGGTCAGGTGGTCTGGTATTCCATCTCTTTCAGAATTTTCCACAGTTTATTGTGATCCACACAGCCAAATGCTTTGGCATCGTCAATAAAGCAGAAATAGATGTTTTTCTGGAACTCTCTTGCTTTTTCCATGATCCAGCTGATGTTGGCAATTTGATCTCTGGTTCCTCTGCCTTTTCTAAAACCAGTTTGAACATCTGGAAGTTCACAGTTCACGTATTGCTGAAGCCTAAGTGTTTAGGGACGGTTTTATTCTACTGTAACAGAAATTAACTATAGAGGGAGAATATCAATCAATATGACCTCTTTTTGCCCTTTTGCATAAATGTCATTGCCTATGGTGTTTAAGATTAGTCATTGAAGGAGATACTTGTCCCAGGATATGGAGGGAGGCGACTCTTTTCAATGCCTTTTCAGTGTATTAGTCAGCAAATTCTTTTCCTGTGTGACTGTTGAGCTGATGGTACAATTAATGGTATGTGTTCTCATGGTACTCCACCTTCCAGGTCCTGACCACTTTATCTCCCAGAACACACTAAGTAGGTTGAAATGAGAAATCATTTGGAATTGTTCTAAAGTAAGAATTAGGTGTATGAATTCAGAAGTTTGGTTGTCATTTCCCTCCTCCCTTGTGGAAGCCATTTACTTCCAAGGCAGCTTTTCCACCATCATCTCTCTTCTACCTTGTGAAAGTATTAGTCACTCAGTTGTATCTGACTCTGCGACCCCATGGACTGTAGCCTGCCAGATTTTTTGTCCATGGAGTTTTCCAGGCAAGAATACTGGAGTGGGTAGCCCTTCCCTTCTCCAGAGGATCTTCTCATCCCAGGTATCGAACCCAGGTCTCCTGTATTGCAGGCAGATTCTTCACTATCTGAATCACACGGGAAGCCCTCTTTTCCACCTTACTCCTTCCCAGAACCTCTCTGGGAGCTTTCCTGTGACATCTGTTCTATCTGACCAGAGATCCCAAAAGTTGCCCGTGATGGAATAAGTATTGTGATGTTGGATTTGGTCAGTGTCTCTAAAGTTCTACTGGGACCAAATTATCTTGGATAGATAACCCTCACAGAGCAGTGAGCATCATCTTCTCTACCTGCTCTTCCCTCATCCTCTTATTTACTGAACATATATATGATAGGTGCCCCTCACCCATTAAATTCTGTGTTTATACTTGTCCTAACCCATATGTGTCATTTGTGCTTAATAAACACTGATGACATCTTTGGTGTACCAGATAGGCAGGTCACATGCTTTGGGTAAATTAAGATAAAAAGTATGGCCAAAGATAAAATGCACCTGGGTGAGGGCCAGGGGCAGCCCCCTGTCACAAGCATTGAAGGTTCATGGCCCTTTCAAGCACAGAAGGTTCATTCATTTAATGAACCCTTGGCCACCTACAATGAGTAAATCGTGTGTGGCTTAGGCACCTTCAAGGCTTCCCTTGTAGCTCAGTTGGTAAAGAATCCACCTGCAAATGCAGGAGACCCTGGTTTGATTCCTGAGTCGGAAAGATCAACTGGAGAAGGGATAGGCTACTCACTCCCGTATTCTAGGGCTTCCTTTGTGGCTCAGCTGGTAAAGAATCGCCTGCAATACAGGAGACCTGGGTTCAATCCCTAGGTAGAGAAGATGCCCTGGAGAAGGAAAAGGCTGCCCACTCTAGTACTCTAGCCTAGAGAACTCCATGGACTGTACAGTCCACGGGGTCACAAAGAGCTGGACACGACTGAGCGGCTTTCCCTTAGACACCTTTAGGAGAACATTGGCTTTTACTTTCAGGGCCTGGGAAGCCACTGGAGAAGTTTAAGCTCAGGATTGACATAATCTGACTCACACTTGTTAAGTGGCTCAGTTTGGTTCTGTGTTAAAAGTTCAAAGTAAAAAAATCGGAGTGACCCAGGACATTGGGTGGAGATGACCGCAGTAATCAAGGGAGAGGTGGAAGTGGCCTGAAAAGAAAGGAGACACCAGATAAAGCATTTCTTCTTCCACTGTGCTCTCTATACTCTACGAGCTAAATTCTTCTTCATCCTTTGTTCCCCATCTTCCTCTCTAGTTACTCCACTGGTGAGTGTGGATCATCATGGCAAAATAAAAGAAACATTAAATAAAATAAAAGAAACCCTCTTTTCCCCTTGGGCCTTTTACCTTTTCTCACCTGGAATAAGGAGGAAAATTCTGGTCTTCGGGAGCCTCACCTAATGGAGCACCTCCTCCAAATGGAAGGCTTTTCCTTTTCCTTTCTACCTGCCCTAAAGGGGTTCGTGGATTTCACATCCAGAACCTTTCATTTCTGTTTCCCTTTCTCTGTGGCTACTTGCTTTCCTCTGAAACAGTTTTCTTGTAGTGTGGCTCCCAGACCAGCAGCAGGACTATCACCTAGGAATGTATTAGAAGTGTAAGTTCTCGGGCTCCAACGCAGACCCACTGAGTCAGACACTCAAGTCAGCCAAGTGATTAGCAAGCCCCCCGGGGATTTGGACGCACCTTCATCGGGAGAACCCTGCTCCATAAATTGTCATTTGAACTTGTTTAATCAGTCAACCGAATTGTAAACACCTTGAAAATTGTACCCCTTTCAGCTTCTCTAGCTCATTGTGAGCTAAGATGCAAACAAACACACAGCTGTTCACTGCCAGAGTTTAAGATCTTGGCCACCACCAGTCATCCCCCTGGCTGTTAGCAGAAGGTTACTCGAACGAATTGATTCATCTCCTTCCAGGAAGCTTCCTTCTCCTTGAAACGTGGGTGATTATTGGCATGTTTTCTGATTGGCCGTCTCTTTCTTACCCTCAGTTAATAAATTATGCTCTAGCACCTGGAGCATTTTGTCCATTGGAGCATTGTGTCCAGGTGCATAATGTCCATGCACCATTAAGACATGAAGAGAGGAGAGATTTTGGAACTTTTAGAGAGACTTGGGCTTAATCCTTAAAGCCGTATATTTTCTCCTTGCATAATTTATGGTACTTTGGATGCAAAGTATCATTGACATGATAATTGATAAAAAAAGGCATCTTATGGACTCAAACATGGATTTATTGGAAGATAAATTTGGATTTAGAAACTCCAGTACTTTGGCCACCTCATGCGAAGAGTGGACTCATTGGAAAAGACTCTGATGCTGGGAGGGGTTGGGGGCAGGAGGAGAAGGGGACGACCGAGGATGAGATGGCTGGATGGCATCACGGACTCGATGGACGTGAGTCTGAGTGAACTCCGGGAGATGGTGATGGACAGGGAGGCCTGGCGTGCTGCGATTCATGGGGTCGCAAAGAGAAGGACACGATTGAGCGAC
>SJYX01004312.1:93963-117593 GCA_006410675.1 Oreotragus oreotragus | reverse complement strand
AGGTCAAGAAGCAACAGTTAAAACAATACATGAAACTGACATTCAAAATTGGGAAAAGAATAAGAAAGGCTGTATATTGTCACCCCATTTATTTAACTTATATGCAGAGTACATCATGTGAAATGCTGGGCTGGATGAATCACAAGCTGGAATCAAGTTTCCTGGGAGAAATACTAATCTCAGATACTTAGATAATAACACTCTAATGGCAGAAAGTGAAGAGAAACTAAAGCACCTGTTGATGAAAGTGAAAGAGGAGAGTGAAAAAGCTGGCTCAAAACTTAACATTAAAAAAATTAATATCCTGGCATCCAGTCTCATCACTTCATGGCAAACAGAGGGAGGGAAAATGGATACTGTGACAGATCTTATTTTCTTGTGCTCCAAAATTATTGTGGATGGTGACTGCAGCCATGAAATTAAAAGACGCTTGTTCTTTGAAAGCTATGACAAGCCTAGACAGTATATAAAAAAGCAGAGCCATCACTTTGCCAATAAATATCTATATAGTCAAAGCTATGGTTTTTCCAATAGTCATGTATGGATGTCAGAGCATCAATTCTTCAATGCTCAGCTTTATTCACAGTCCAACTCTCACATCCATACATGACCACTGGAAAAAACCATAGCCTTGACTAGACGGACCTTNTCCATGAACTGCAGCACACCAGGCCTCCCTGTCCATCACCAACTCCCGCAGTTCACCCAAACCCGTGTCCATTGAGTCAGTGATGCCATCCAACCATCTCTTCCTCTGTCGTCCCCTTCTCCTCCTGCCCTCAATCTTTCCCAGCATCAGGGTCTTTTCCAATGAGTCAGCTCTTCGCATCAGGGGGCCAAAATATTGGAGTTTCAGCTTCAACATCAGTCCTTCCAACGAACACCCAGGACTGATCTCCTTTAGGATGGGCTGGTTGGAGCTCCTTGCAGTCCAAGGGACTCAAAAGTCTTCTCCAACACCACAGTTCAAAAGCATCAATTCTTCAGCACTCAACTTTCTTTATAGTCCAACTCTCACATCCGTACATGACCACTGGAAAAATCATAGCCTTGACTAGATGGACCTTTGTTGACAAAATAATGTCTCTGCTTTTGAATATGGCATCTAGGTTGGTCATAACTTTCCTTCCAAGGAGTAAGCGTCTTTTAATTTCATGGCTGCAGTCACCATCTGCAGTGATTTTGGAGCCCCCAAAAATAAAGTCTGACACTGTTTCCACTGTTTCCCCATCTATTTGCCATGAAGTGATGGGACCAGATGTCATGATCTTAGTTTTCTGAATACTGAGCTTTTAGCCAACTTTTGCACTCTGCTTTTTCACTTTCATCAAGAGGCTCTTTAGTTCTTCTTCACTTCTGCCATAAGGGTGGTGTCATTTGGATATCTGAGGTTATTGATATTTCTCCTGGCAATCTTGATTCCAGCCCAGTGTTTCTCATGATGTACTCTGCATATAAGTTAAATAAGCAGGGTGACAATATACCGCCTTGATGTACTCCTTTTCCTGTTTGGAATAAGTCTGTTGTTCCATGTCCAGTTCTAACTGTTGCTTCCTGACCTGCATATAGGTTTCTCAAGAGCCAGGTCAGGAGCTCTGCTATTTCCATCTCTTTCAGAATTTTCCACAGTTTATTGTGATCCGCACAGTCGAAGGCTTTGGCATAGTCAATAAAGCAGAAATAGATGTTTTTCTGGAACTCTCTTCCTTTTTTGATGATCCAGCAGATGTTGGCAATGTGATATCTGGTTTCTCTGCCTTGTGTAAATTCACATATTGCTGAAACCTGGCTTGGAGAATTTTAAGCATCACTTTACTAGTGTGTGAGATGAGTGCAATTGTGTGGTAGTTGGAGCATTCTTTGGGATTGGAATGAAAACTGACCTTTTCCAGTCCTGTGGCCACTGCTGAGTTTTCCAAATTTAGGTTAATAATCTGAAGGTCTGTCCATGTTGCTGCAAATGGCATTATTTCATTCTTTTTTTCTGAATAATATTCCATTGTGTATATATACCACATCTTTATCCATCTATCTGTGGGTGGACATTTAGGTTGCCTCCATGTCTTGGCTATTATAAGTAGTGCTGCTGTGAACATTGGGGTGCCTATATCTTTTCCAATTAGAGTTTTCTCTGGATATATGCCCAGTAGTGGTATTGCTGGACCATATGGTAACTCTGTTTTTAGTTTTTTAAGGATAAGAGTGCTCATTTAATATTACTTCCTTTATCATTTCTTCTTCTGACTCAGATAAGCTAACGTTCAGCGAGCTTCACTTTTTCTCCCTTTTAGCGTCCACTCATCTTTTCACCTCATTTCCTTAGGGAATAAACGAAAAATCCCCTTTTATTCTGACTTTGCATTCAGTTTCTCTCTCCATCTCCTCCTTTTCCTTCCATCTTTCATCTAAAGAAGTCAGAGTTAGTGACCATTTAAGTTAAAAGCATTCTCTCGGAGTATATTTCAAAATCTTAACAGTAAATTCACGAAAAGTTTCACTCACACATTTATCTCATGGAATTATAAATATGAAAAATTTGTATGACAAGTCATACAAATCAATAGTAAAATGCTGATAGCTTAAAAAAAAAAAACCCTTTATGTATTTAGTTAGTGGCTCTGCTGGGCCTTTGCTGTCGTGCAGGCTTTTCTTGGTGGCGGTGGACACGGACTTCTCTTCCCTGCGGAGCTCAGGCTTCGCATCGCGGTGTCTTCTTTGGCTGTGGACTGGGCGTCAGTGGTTGCGGCTCCCGGGCTCTCGAGCACAGGCTCCGTGGCTCCATGGCATGTGGGGTCTCCCCGGCTAAGGATCCAGCCTGTGTCCCCGACACTGGCAGGCAGATTCCTTACCGCTGAGCCACCGGGAAAGCCCCTCAGGGTGTTTTCACTAGCACCACTAGGTGACTGACTTCTTCCTCAGACAGGTTTACTTGGAATTCATGTATCTGAGCCCTGTTAAGCTAAGTCCTAGTACCTGGGAGAAGAAGGTAGGCAGGAAGAAAGGGGTAGATGCAGGTGAGACCAAGTCACTTCTCCGTTAGAAGTTTCCAGACGCTACCGTCCTGCCTCGTGGTTAAAAGCAAGTCCTTACACGAGCCTCCAAGGCCCTTTACATGTTTAACCATCTCCTGCTGACCTTTCTCTTCACCCAGCCCAGGTCACACTTCCCTCCAGCTCTTTCTCAGGGTGATGGGACCCCCTTTCTTCACTCAGGCAGGCCTGCTTCCACACCACTCCCTATACCCTTCTCTGCTTAATTTTTTTCGTAACGCTGAGGACGTTCTTTCTTGGTATGTAGTTGGCTCTTTTTACTCTTTGTTGTCCGTGTCTTCTTAGAGCACAAGCTCTCTGAAGACAGGAATTTTTGTTTGTTCTGCTCACTGTGGAATCTCCTGTACCTACAACAGCACTTGGCAGATAGTAGATGCTCCATAAATATTAATATTGGTGACTTAAAAGTGGGATAAATGTGGGATGGGAATGCTTTGCTCTGGAGTGATGACACACGAGGAACTGAGAAAAGAGAATTGTCTTAGAATTGTTCTTCCAAGATCGTGCCTTTCTGGCAGCAATTGCGACTATACCTCCCTAATCCTCGTTACTCTTCTTTTTTCTCCCTCTGTTCTTTTGTTGAAAACACTAGTTGAACCTTTATACTGTGTGAGGCACAGCAGAGGACCTAAGGAAGTATGCGATGTGATTTATAATGAAAAGTTTAGGCTAGTATGGAAGATCGTGGGTTTCCCAGGTGGCACCTTGGTTAAGAATCCACCTGCCAGTGCAGGAGATGCAAGAGATAAGGGTTCAATCTCTGGCTCAGGAAGATCCCTTGTAAAAGGGAATGGCTACCCCCTCCATTATTCTTGCTGGAGAATTCCATGGGCAGAGGAGCCTGGTGGGCTACAGTCCATGGGTCACAAGGGATCTGACATGACTAAGCAGGTGCACATGTGCACACACACACAGAAGATTATATTAAGTGGGGAAGGCTTTGTGAAGAAGGGGATTTGAAGTAAACCTCAAAAGATTTGGGGGAAGCTGTCATGAAGTATCGCAGTGACTTGGGTTCCCTATAAGCATGGCGGCTGCCACTGCTAGCCAGTAGACCCTGAAAGCCATCAGCTCTAAGAGAGTTTGGGAACTGGTGATGGTAGTATACATTATATATTAATATGTATAATTAATATAAATTGAAGAATTTATAAAATAATTTTCAGAAGGGATCATAGAGTTTTCTGTTTCATCTTAAAATGCTGAGTCTGCTAATATTTTCATTATTTATGAGATAGGTAATATTTTCACCTATAGACATGCTTTCCCTTTGAGGAAAAGCTAAGAGTCCATCTCTAATTTTAACTGTTCAGTTCAATTCAGTCGCTCAGTCGTGTCCTAGACTGAGGGACAGATAGAATCTCATTTAGGTCAGGCTCTATGTGATGAGTAGGGATGGGAGGGGCAACAAAAGGAGAAAGTCAGAGAGTCAAGGGTAGTGTGCAGAATGTGCGTGTGTGGTGTCTGAGGATGGGAGGGAGGAAGGAGACAGGAGTGGGCCTTGCGGGGTATTCTGGGAGCTCAGATCGGGAACGTCAAACGAAGCTTAGAGGGCAGGCAGAGGCCTTGGCATTGACTTCATTGTCTCCACCTTGATTCCGGTCCACACTTAAGTCTCTGTAATCTACAGGCACACAGACAGCAAGACAAGGGTTTTCTTCTTATGGCTGGGAAAGCATCATCTGCTCGGTCTTCTATTTACAAACATCAGGTCTGAGATTCTACCTTGCTTTAAAGCTCTTTGAGCCATCTTGGCAATAGGCTTTTAGGACTGTGCTCACTTCTAACATGGCATTTGATGTCCTTTTTGTTTCTTTTTGTGCTGCTGCTACTGCTGCTAAGTCACTTCAGTCGTGTCCGACTCTGTGTGACCCCATTGAGTGAGGCCCAGAACTTCTCCCAGGAATTACCAACAGGAGAAGGAAGGAAAGAGTGTTTCTGCAGAGAGAACAGGATGTGACTAAAGCAAAGTTTCTTTACCTCCACATCGTTGACCCTTGGGGTCAGGGATCAGATCATTCTTGGATATTAGGGGGAGGGTTCTGTGCGCTGGAGGATGCACAGTGCTCCCCTGGCTTCTACCCACTGCATGCCAGTAGTACCTTCCCGACCCTTCCCTACACTGTGGCAATCAAACGTCTCCAGACACGGCCAAATGGCCTTAAGGGGACAGAATTGATCCTGGTTGAGAACCAGGCCGTGGGGGATGGGGAGCTAGAGGATAGGACCAGAGAGGTGGGGAAGGGTCGGGTTTGTGGGGCCTGGAACCCCAGGCTGTGGAGCTGCAGCTTTGGAGGTGCTGGAGCACAGGGAGGTCTGTGACCGCTCTAGGCATGGAAAGACCCTCTGGAGCTGTGAAGGGAGGCCAGGAGGTTGGGGAGGAGGCTGGGGTGATGGTCCAGGCAAGGGAGGGTGAGGCCTGAGCCAAGGGGATGGGCTGAGAGTGAGGAGGTGGGAGGGTGGGGCTGAGGAAGGGTGGTTGTGGGGTTGAACAGGAAGGATGTAACAAGAAAAGTGTGTCCGTCCCCCCGCTCCCCCCCCCCCACTTCCCTGGGAACTTGTCACATGTCCCCAGCCTTCCCAATTTCTAGGTCTTGTGCTTCTGGTCCCTGAGGACTGTGAGGCTTCCCTGGAGTGCCCTCTAGTGGGGAAACAGAGGCGTGCCCAAACCCCGGATAGAAGTAGGTTTGGGGCCGGGAAAACGCGGAGGTCAGCTTAGGGTATAGGCCGTATCCAGGGATGAGGAAGCTCGAGAGATACAGGAACTGAGAGGCAGCCCTAGAGTGGTGCGGGGGACTGGGTCTGCAGTTCAGCTGCAGTTGGCGAGCCCCTAAGGGAGCCAGAATTCCTAGGGTTTGGAGAGGGAGGGGCTGGATTCCTATGAATCCCTTGCCTGGTCCCGCGCCTCAGTGGACTGGGAGCTGAGCCGACTGCAGCGACAATGCAAAGTGATGGAAGATGAAAGGCGAGCCTACAGCAAAGAAGTCCATCAGCGCATCAACAAGCAGCTGTGAGCCTGGGTCCCTGGAGCTGGGGAGGGGGCTGTTAAGGAGGTGGGCTTGCATTCCTGGGTCTGAGAGGGGAGAGCAGGCTCAGTCTGTTTGGACTTTAGTGATGCTGGGCTCTGCCTCTTTCTGGTTTCCCCTCCCCCTCCCTGCCTGGGCAGTGGGGAGATCCAGCGCCTGGAGAGGGTGCGAAACAAACTGCAGATGCAGATCAGCGTCGCCCAGAGCCAAGTCAGGCGGCTGCGGGACAGCGAGAGGCTGGAGGGCATGGGTCACCTGCTCAAGTGCCAGGTCCGGGTGCAGGCCGAGGTCAAGGAGCTGCAGGTGCAGAATCAAGCCCTGGACAGGCAGGTGGGTCCTGGGGCCAGACTCGGTGGGTCCTGCTCAGGGGCAAGTGTCATAACCTCTTTGAGCCTCACCTTTCTCATCTGAAAAGTGGGGTTATAGAAAGCATCGAAATGGGGTCATTTCAATGGGGTTATTGAAAGCATCCTCTCAAGGGAGTTTGTGTTCAGGCTCCCATAGGAATTATGAGTCTTTACTGCTTAGCACAGCCCCATGCCTTCAAAAAAGGGGTTAAGAGGGAAAGAGTCACTTTCTGGGGTCAGTGCACCTGCGTTATAAGAGAATTCTGGTCCAGGCGCGTCTGAGCTGTGTGACCATGGGCTAGCCGTCTTCTCTCTGGGCCCGAGTTTCTTCATCTGCAAAAAGAGAATGTGGGTAATGCAGCAGAGTCTAGACCGACTTTTCATCCTGTTGGCTTCAAGATCCTGTTATTTGACCCTGTAAACGTTGTGACTTTTCTAGGCTAGTGTTCTTTTCAGTTTTTAGGACCAGGACTCACTGTGACACAGTTCATTTACAAAGAAATGCATATGGATGTCAACACACACACAAACAAATATATCAGAAACAAAAGTTTCCCCAAATAATACTCTTCTCCACATGGGATCCATTATATTTTCTTTCTTTTTTTTTTTCCATTCTATTTTCGATTTTACTCTTCATTTTAAAAAGTTTCTTGCCAAAGGACTTCCCTAGAGGTCCAATAGTTAAGACTGCCTTCCAATGCCTGGGGAGTCCTGGTTCAATCCCTGGTGGGGGAGCTGAGATCCTGCATGCCTTGGGCCCAAAAAACAAAACACAAAACAGAAACAATATTATAACAAATTCAATAAAAATTTTAAAAATGGTTCACATCAAAAAAATCTTTAAAAAAAAGTTGCTTGCTGAGACCAAAAGATTTCTTGCACATTACTGGATCACAAATAGGAGACTGAAAGTTAATTATCTTGGTGGGCTGTATTACTTTGCTATTGCTACTGTAACAAATTACCGCTCACTTGACTTCAGTTCAGTTCAGTTCAGTCGCTCAGTCGTGTCCGACTCTTTGCGACCCCATGAATCGCAGCATGCCAGGCCTCCCTGTCCATCACCAACTCCCAGAGTTCACTCAGATTCACGTCCATCGAGTCCATGATGCCATCCAGCCATCTCATCCTCAGTCGTCCCCTTCTCCTCCTGCCCCCAATCCCTCCCAGCATCAGAGTCTTTTCCAATGAGTCAACTCTTCTCATGAGGTGGCCAAAGTACTGGAGTTTCAGCCTTAGCATCATTCCTTCCAAAGAAATCCCATGGCTGATCTTCAGAATGGACTGGTTGGATCTCCTTGCAGTCCAAGGGACTCTCAAGAGTCTTCTCCAATACCACAGTTTGAAAGCATCAATTCTTCGGCGCTCAGCCTTCTTCACAGTCCAACTCTCACATCCATACATGACCACAGGAAAAACCATAGCCTTGACTAGATGGACCTTAGTCTACTCACGTCCATCGAGTCCATGATGCCATCCAGCCATCTCATCCTCAGTCGTCCCCTTCTCCTCCTGCCCCCAATCCCTCCCAGCATCAGAGTCTTTTCCAATGAGTCAACTCTTCGCATGAGGTAGCCAAAGTACTGGAGTTTCAGCTTTAGCATCAGTCCTTCCAAAGAAATCCCAGGGCTGATCTCCTTCAGAATGGACTGGTTGGATCTCCTTGTAGTCCAAGGGACTCTCAAGAGTCTCCTCCAACACCACAGTTCAAAAGCATCAATTCTTCGGCGCTCAGCCTTCTTCACAGTCCAACTCTCACATCCATACATGACCACTAGAAAAACCATAGCCTTGACTAGACAGACCTTAGTCGGCAAAGTAATGTCTCTGCTTTTGAATATGCTATCTAGGTTGGTCGTAACTTTTCTTCCAAGGAGTAAGCGTCTTTTAATTTCATGGCTGCAGTCACCGTCTACATTGATTTTGGAGCCCCCCAAAATAAAGTCTGACACTGTTTCCTATTTCCCATGAAGTGATGGGACCAGATGCCATGATCTTTGTTTTCTGAATGTTGAGCTTTAAGCTCTCACTCTCCTCTTTCAGTTTCATCAAGAGGCTTTTTAATTGCTAAGGTAATTCTATGTTTAACTTTTTGAGGAACTGCCATACCATTTTCTATAGCAGTTTGTACCATTTATTTCACAATTTCACCAACAGTGAACAAGGGTTCTAATTTTTCCACATCCTTGCTGACAACTGTTAATTTCTGTTCATTTTGATATTTGCTATTCTAATGGTATGAGGTGATATCTCATTGTGGTTTTGATTTGCATCTCTAGTGATTAGTGTTGTTGAATATCATTTCATTTGTTTGTTAGTCTTTATATATCCTCTTTGAAGAACTGTTTATTCCAAGTCCTTTGCCCATTTAAAAATCAGTTTTTTTTTCCTGTTATTTGTGAGAGTTCTTTATATATTCTGAATATTAGCCCCTTACTGGATACATGATTTGCAGATTTTTTTTCTCCCATGCTGTGGGTTGCTTTTCACTCTGCTGATAGTGTGCTTTGATGCAGGTTTTAATTTTGATGAAGCCTAATTATCTATTTTTTCTTCTGTTGCCTGGTGTCATATCTAAGAAATCATTGCCAAATTCAGTGTCATGAGGCTTTCCCCTATTTCCCCACCCTCCCCCCCAGTAGGCTTTTTAGTTCTTCTTCACTTTCTGCCATAAGGGTGGTGTCATCTGCATATCTGAGGTTATTGTAAACCTTAAATACCAACATTCTTTAAGGTGAACAATACTCATTGCATTTTATACTCATATTTTTGTTGTTGTTGTTACTGAAATTGAAGTATAGGAAAAAACTCTAGTAAAACTAGTTCAATTTCTGAATTTCTTAAACTCAAAAGTGTATTATTGATTTATCAGATAAAGACCAGTGTTATTTTATACATAATTAAGTGTGGTACAGAGACATATGGGTTTCCCTGGTGGCTCAGTGGTAAAGAATCCATCTGCCAGTGCAGGAGACCTGGGTTCAATCCCTGGGTCAGGAAGACCTCCTAGAAAAGGAAATGGCAACCCGCTCCAGTATTCTTGCCTGGGAAATCCCATGGAGAGAGGAGCCTGGCGGGCTTCAGTCCGTGGGATCACAAACAGCTAGACATGACTGAGCCACTCAACAACAGCAACAACCCAGAGACATGGAGGAGGATAGTCTCTCATCGTAAGCAAGTCGACACTCTCAGGAAAGAGCACCAGCCTGTGGCCAGAGCACGTGGAGTCTAATATTGGTTCCACCAACTGATGCAAGTTTAAAACTTTGTGTCTCCAGGTCTTTGTACATAAAATGTAGGTATTATCCCCATCTCTCAAGGTCGTTGTGGAGAGTAAATGATTTACTGTATATAAAGTGCTTTGGCTTGTTCATAGGGAACTCTCAATCAAAGTTAATATTAGTAATACACAGCAGTTACTATATGTCTGCTGAGAGTTGTTTTTATGTCTTGCCTTTTCCTACTACAAAGGCTGACTTTTGGAACCTTAGAGCTTGATGCTGAAGCTGACAAATGTTTCTTGCCCAGAGTTGCACAGCTATTCAGCAGCCAGACAGCCGACTCCAGATGCCCAATTCCTGTTGCAGTTTCTTCACCATGATGCTCTAAGATTCCTACCAAAGGGAATACCACCCCATTTCTCCAAAGACCCTTGTGAACGTCTTTCACATCTTAGCATCTCCTGGTTCCATCTTGGTTAATTTCCTTGGCCTGCCATGACAAAGTGCCACAAACTGGGTGACTTAAAACAATAGAAATTTATTGTCTTACAATTCTGGAGGCTAGAAGTCCAAAATCAGGGTGTTGGCAGGGCCATACTCCCGTCAGCCTCTTGCGGTCACCCTCTTCCAGTTTCTGGTGGTCCCACGTGCTCTTGTAGCAGCATAACTCCAACCTGCCTCTGCCTCCATCTGCACCTGGCTGTCTTTCCTCTGTGTCAGTACGTCTTCAAATGGTCCCAGTGCCTCTGTTTCCTCTTCATAAGGACATTAGTCATATTGGGTTATAACCCACCCAGAAGACCTCATTTTAACATGCTTACATCTGGAAAGACTAAATGAGGTCATAGTCATAGGTACCGGCAGTTAGGACCTCAGCATTTCTTTTCTGGGGACACAGTTCAACCCAGCACACATACTTTCAAATCAAAAAACCTTGATCTTTTTTTCTCCTTGCTTTAGAAGTTACAAAACATCGCATACATTTACCAGGCATCTGGCTGATACTCTTTTACTGTAAAGTGAAGTCGCTCAGTCGTGTCTGACTCTTTGCGACCCTGTAGGCTGTAGCCTACCAGGCTCCTCCATCCATGGGATTCTCCAGACAGGAGTACTGGAGTGGGTTGCCATTTCCTTCTCCAGGGGATCTTCCTGACCCAGGGATCAAACCCAGGTCTCCCGCTTTGGAGGCAGACGCTTTAACCTCTGAGCCACCAGGGAAGCCCCTTTTACTGTAAAAATGCTCCTAAATATAAGGTTTCATGTTACATGAAACCAATTATGTTTATAAATTTTGTACTTAGATCAACTCAAAAATTTGTGCTCTTTTTTGGGTTGAGAGGAGTTAGAAATAAATGTTTAGGCCACTGACAGTAAGAAAATCCCTGTATGAGTGTCATATGCAGAAAAAGAAATACAACCTCACGATGCTTTAGTCAAGATGTAGCCAACAGTTTGGTCAAACCTTAGAATTTTAAAGAACTGTGAGCCAGGCAGGTCTTGTTATGGAATTGCTTACTGACTTTTAAAAGTGACAGGATTTGAGGTGGTTATGGCTTATGTGGTAAATGTTGACATCAGTGACCTGTTTTTTGAGCACTGGCCAAGTGGGAGGGTTCTGTACCCAGTCCTGATGCACCCTGAGCTAGTCTCTTACCTGAAAGAGTTCTCAGAAATACTTGTCGACTAATTCTCATGACAGCTCCCCCAAATAAGTAATGGCCCAGCTTTAGAAGTGGAGTTTCTAGGAGGTTAAGATGCTGTCCCCCAAGTCTCATGGGTAGTGAGTGGTACCTGGTTTGTCTGAATTACAGACACTCAGCTGCTCCTCCGTAGAGCTGTCCCATAGCCGTGCCACCCACCCATCCACCCACCCTCGCCAGTGGTTAACGTTCTGTTACTGAAACACACAAGTGTAGCTTTTCATTGCAAATCCCACATTTCTCCATGTTGTTCAGGAAGGATTGGAAGAAAATGGGGGACAAGGATCCGGGAAGTCTTAGATTCGGTGTTGTCTCTGGAGGAGGCATTAGAGTTGGTTTGGAATAGTTGGACTTTCCCCTTGCTTATGAGGAAAGGTTGCCCTTCCTTCTCACGTCTGAAGGTACCTGTGGACGTTGACTTGTTGTGTCCAGAGAAACAGGAGAGGAAGTAACCTGGTTACTTCTGGCAGAAGTTTCCAGAGCCCCTAGTGCTGCTTGGTCTGAGCGCTCTCCGAGGGGGATCTTCCCACGGCCTGATCTCCGTGTGACTGCCCCCTCTGCCTGGACCGGGAGAATGTGCAGAGTCATAAAAGCATCTTCTTGTTGTATCAAGCCCCTGGGGTTTGGAAGTGTTTGTGACTGCTTTATACTCCAACTCATTGTCACTAATTCATTACACTTAGGAGCAAAACAGAGCATAGAAATTCATCGAGGATTTCCGGTATCCTCCTTTTGTTGCAAACTTGTGTATAGCCTGACTTTCCCTCCTGCCTCTTGGGAGCAGTTGTCTCAGAGTTACTGAGATGCTGTCTCCTGGGCTGGGAGTCCGAAACATTGCCACCAAATAAAATAACTGCTTTCAGGGTGTGGCTATATGTTTTAGTCCACACTTGAAAGTGCAAAGAAAGTTTTGCATACATTCATGGAGAATCAAGAGGTGGGAACATTCCTGGTGGCCAGTGAGGAAGTCTTGAAGAATAGAGCCATGAAGAAAGCAAAGCTGTAGAAATGTTGGGTTTGAATTGAAGCGTTTTCTTACAGTTTCTGGTACTAAACACTAATATGATTTCTGAGTTGTAGAGTATTGCCACCTCTGGGAGCAATCAGATCAATAAGTGCTTTTTAAAAAAACTGTCCTTTTATGTAATCTACCAAAGAATGCTTTTTAAATGTACCTATAGTTCCCTGTGCTCTACAGTCACTCCTTAGTTGGTCATTTTGTATATAGTAGTGCTGTGTCTGTGTTAATCACAAACTCCTAATTTACGCCCCACCCCCACATTTCCCCTTCCTAACCCTTGTTTCCTATCTCTGTGAGTCTATTTCTGTTTCATTTGTATCATTTTTTTAGATCCCATACATAAGCAATATCATCTTTTTCTTTAGCTGGCTTACCTCAGTACGATAATTTCTAGGTCCATCCATGTTGCTGCACATGGCATCAGTTTGTTCCTTTCTGTGGCTGAGTAATATTCCATGGTGTGTGTGTGTCTACACTACATCTTTATCCATGTCATCCCTAGTGGCTCAGCAGTAAAGAATTCACCTGCAATGCTGGAGATGTCTACTCTATCCCTGGGTTGGAAAGATCACTTGGAGAAGGAAATGGCAACCCACTCCAGTATACTTGTCTGGAAAAATCTGATGAATAGAAGAGCCTGGCAGGCTACAGTCCATAAGGGTGCAAAAAGTTGCACATTGAGCATGCAAAAACATAATGTAGGGAACCAATTTGCATATAATTTCAGGATGTTTATGAACCATCCCTAAAAGCCTATTCATGGACTGGTGTGTAAAGCCTGCTTATCTAGATACAGGATTACACGTTCAGTTCAGTTCAGTTGCTCAGTCGTGTCTGACTCTGTGACCCCATGGACTGCAGCACACACCAGGCTTGCCTGTCCATCACCAGCTACCAGAGTTTACTCAAACTCACGTCCATTGAGTTGACGATGCCATCCAGCCATCTTATCCTCTGTCATCCCCTTCTCCTCCTGCCTTCAATCTTTACCAGCATCGGGTTTTTTTCCAATGAGTCAATGCTTCACATTCCTTGGACTGCAAGGAGATCCAACCAGTCCATTCTGAAGGAGATCAACCCTGGGATTTCTTTGGAAGGAATGATGCTAAAGCTGAAACTCCAGTACTTTGGCCACCTCCTGCGAACAGCTGACTCATTGGAAAAGACTCTGATGCTGGGAGGGATTGGGGGCAGGAGGAGAAGGGGACGACCAAGGACGAGATGGCTGGATGGCATCCCGGACTCGATGGACGTGAGTCTGAGTGAACTCCGGGAGATGGTGATGAACAGGGAGGCCTGGCGTGCATGCTGCGATTCATGGGGTTGCAAAGAGTCGGACACGACTGAGCGACTGAACTGAACTGAACTGAACTGAATGGTCTAGCGGTTTTCCCTACTTTCTTCAATTGGAGTCTGAATTTGGTAAGTGACTTAAAGAGAACTAAAGAGCCTCTTGATGAAAGTGAAAGAGGAGAGTGAAAAAGCTGGCTTAAAGCTCAACATTCATTAAACTAAGATCATGGCATCCGGTCCCATCACTTCATGGCAAATAGATGGGGAAACAGTGGCTGACTTTATTTTTGGGGGCTCTAGAATCACTGCAGATGGTGATTGCAGCCATGAAATTAAAAGATACTTACTCCTTGGAAGGAAAGTTATGACCAACCTAGACAGCATATTAAAAAGCAGAGACATTACTCTGTTGACAAAGGTCCGTCTAGTCAAGGCTATGTTTTTTTTTCCAGTGGACAGGTATGGGTGTGAGAGTTGGACTATAAAGAAAGCTGAGTGCTGAAGAATTCATGCTTTAGAACTATGGTGTTGGAGAAGACTCTTGAGAGTCCCTTGGACTGCAAGGAGATTCAGCCAATCCATCCTAAAGGAGATCAGTCCTGGGTGTTCATTGGTAGGACTGATGTTGAAGCTGAAACTCCAATCCTTTGGCCACCTGATGCAAAGAGCTGACTCATTTGAAAAGACCCTGATGCTGGAAAAGACTGGAGGCAGGAGGAGAAGGGGATGACAGAGGAGGAGATGGTTGGATGGCATCACCAACTCAATGGACAATGGTTTGGGTGGACTCCGGGAGTTGGTGATGGACAGGGAGGCTTGGCGTGCTGTGATTCATGGGGTCGCAAAGAGTTGGGAAGAACTGAGTGACTGAACTGAACTGACTTAAAGTAATGCCAATGAATTATTCTGCAGTGCTGGTGGACAGAAATCCAAAATGAGTTTCACTGGGCTAAAAATCAAGGTGTTAGCAGGCTGTGTTCCTTTAAGAGCCTTCAAGGGAGACTCCATTTCCTGCTTTTTTCCTACTACTAGAAGCTGCCTGCATTCCTTGGTTTATGGCTCCTTTCTTTAAAAAATTTTTTATTCTTAAAATGATTTATTTTATTTTGATAGTGCCGGGTCTTCACTGTTGCTCTCGGGCCTTCTCTGTTTGCAGCAATCAGGGGCTACTCTCTAGCTCCAGTGGATGGGCTCTTCCTTGCCATGGCTTCTCTTGCTGTGGAGCATGTCTAGGGTGTGTGGCTTCAGTAATCGTGGGCGCAGGATTAGCTGCCCAGTGGCATGTGGGATCTTAGTTCTCCAACCAGAGGTCGAAGCTGCATTCCCCTGCATTGGCGGGCGGATTCCTAAGCCCTGGACCGCCTGGGAAGTCCCCGTGACTCCTTTCTGTATCTTCTTAGCCAGCAATGACCGGTCGACCTTTCTCCAGCTGCATCGCCCTGATGCCTTTGTCAGCTCTTCTCTGATTCTGACTGTCCTGCTTCCCGCTTTCACTTGTAACAACCTTTGTTATGATGTTGAGCTCATCCAAACAATTCAGGAGATTATCCTTGAGTCATCTCAACATCCTTGGCTTTATCACATCTGTAAAGTCCTTTATGCCTCTTCAAGTGACATAGTCACAACTTCTAGGAATTTTGATGTGGACATCTGGGCAGGAGGGTGGGGGGCTTGTGTGACTTGTCGCATGAATTCAGCAGCACCCAAGAACAGCTTCTAAATGTTTACTCCCATTTTCTGAACCTGTCACACCAGAAACTGATGACAGACAATCCTTGGACTGTACCAGTTCATAGCAGCAATCTATGTGTGCATATATATATATATATATATATATATATATATGATAAAATTCAGCATCCGTTCATGTTAAACTATTAGCGATCCAGGAATAAAAGGGATTTCCCCAAATTTAATGAAGGGCAACTATAAAACATCTATAGCAAACATTATATAGCAAAACATGTAAAAAAAATTCTCCCTGAGATCAGTAACAATATAAGGGTGTTAGCTAGAACCGCCTCTGTTGGACATTGTACTGGAATTCCTATCCAGCCCAGTATGGGAAGGAAAAGAAAAATAAACCAATTTAAAAATTGGAAGAAATGAAATTGTCAATATTTGTTGGTGATCTATTTCTGTACATTGAAGGTCCAAAAGAATCTAAAACTAACTTATATTTAACAAGGTGTTTTAACATTGTGGCTGGAAACAAAGGTTAATGATATTTCCCTGTATTAGCAGTAACTATTAGAAAATTAAAGAAAAAAAAAGACACATTTATAATAGCCAAAGGAAGTATCCGGGAGGAAATCTAGCAAAAGTATGCAAGACCGCTATAGAATAAATTGTAAAAGTGTATTGAGGAATATTAAAGAATGCTGCGGAAGATTTCCCTGATGCTGGGAAAGATTGACGGCAAAAGGAGAAGGGGGCAGCAGAGGATGAGATGGTTAGCTGGCATCACCAATTCAATGGACATGAATTTGAGCAAACTCCAGGACATAGTGAAGGACAGGGGAGCCTGGTGCAGTCTATGGGGTCACAATGAGTTGGACACAACTTAATGACTGAACAACAGCAAAAGAAGAATTTAATATTTGAGTCATCTTTTTTTTTTTTTTCCTTTGGCCGCTCTGCATGGCGTGCAGGATTCCCTTACCAGGGAGTGAACCTACACCCCCTGCAGTGGGAGAGCAGTCTTAACCACTGGACCGCCAGCAAAATCCCAAAGAAGAATTTAATAAATGTAGAAGTATACCATGTTCATGGATTGGAAGAATTCATGCTGTAAAATGTCAGATCTCCAACCTGATTTATAAAATTAGTGTAATTCCAATCAAAACACTGAAAGTTTTTATTTTTAATGAATGAAATTGACAAACAGATTCTAAGATTTATAGAGAAGTGAAGTGAACAAGATGACTCAGATTTACTTAAAAGAACAGTGTGAGAATTCCCTGGCAATCCAGTGGCTAGGACTCTATGCTTCCACTGCAGGGGACACAGGTTCAATGCCTGGTCAGGGAACTAAGATCCTGCATATCCTGCAGAGAGGCCAAAAAGGAAAAAGTAAAAAAAAGAAAAAGAAAAGGCCACAGGGCTTTCTTGGTGGCTCAGTGGTAAACAATCCACCTGCCAATGTAGGAGACATGGGTTTGATTCCTGGTCCGGGAAGATCCCACATGCCCTGGGCAACTAAGCCTTTGTGCTGCAGCTGCTGAAGCCCAGGGACCTAAAGCCTGTGCTGTGCAACAAGCGAAGCACTCAATGAGAAGCCCTCACACCACAAATAGAGAGCGGCCCCAGTTCTCTGCAACTTGAGAAAGCCTGCAGGCAGGAACAAGGACCCAGCACAGCCCGAAAAAGAGAGAGAGAAAGTCCTAAGGAGATACCATGACACTCACCAGATTTTCAGAAGTGAGTGTCCAAATACACCAAGTGCTGGGGAGAGAAGGAACAGTGGGGCCTCTTAAAGAATTGCTGGTTCAAAAGACCCCACCAACTGGAGGGAGTCTAAATTGTCATGTGTATTCTGAAAAGTTTTTTCCCTCATCTATTAAATTCGAAGAGAGACATACCCTGTGATCTGGCGTTGCATCCACTGCACACGATGGTCACTGGAAGCAGTCTTGGGCTCCACCTGACCGTGACACTCATAGGATCCAATAGGCTGTCACTTGGCACCAGGTTCACTTAACTCTGCAGAAGGACAGAGGGCAGAAAACAGCAGCATCTTTACACGACGGCTTCTTCCTTGAGCATTCAGGGGCTACTTCTCAGCATCTTCAGCTGGACGATACCATATGGGTGGGTGTTGCCCACCCTGGCATGGGGATGTTTTTTTATATTCAACACGAGCCACCACTTGTAACCAATGATCAGAGCAGCTTGTAAGACCTCACCAGGAACATATTACATTATAAGAAACACCCCACAAGGAAACCAGTTTTCTATTCATTCATGATCACATAAGCCTCTGGGGTCTACAAGTCCACTCACAGTCCTTCCAGTCCGATATAGTTCACAATCAGGGGCCACCCTTATAGTAAACATTGTTGCCTGGGAACCACAGCTGGCATTCTGTATTTACCTTAAACCCAGTATGTTTCCACGGAAATGGTGTTAGAAGGAAGTAAACCAAAGTCATCCCCCAGGAGAAACCGGTTTAGATTTGTTGTAACCCATCCTCCCACCCAACAATGCCACTTCTGAGTGTATACCCTGGAACCAGGATTCATGAAAAAGTGTTGATAGATGCATTATTCATATCACTGAGCTCCAGATTAACCCAAATGTCCATCAATATTTGAATGAATAAATAAATTGTGGTATACTTTTATAATGACATAATATATGTGTGTGTGCTCACTCAGTCATTTCTGACTCTGCAACCCCGTGGACTGTAGCTCACCTGGCTCCTTTGTCCATGGGATTTCCCAGGCAAGAATATTGGAGTGAGTTGCCATTTCCTTCTCCAGGGGATCTTCCCCACCCAGAGAGCAAACTCTGGACCTCTGCATTGGAAATGCAGAGTTGTAACCACTGGACCACCCGGAAGGTCCCTACTACATCATTTCATATAAGAGACTTGAACATCCTTGGATTTTGGTATCTGAGAGGAGTCCTGGAACTAATCTCCTGTGAATACTGAAGAAGACTGTAATTTTTCTGCAGAACTGGGAAACTAGTATAATAGTCAATTTCAAGCTACCAGCAATTGAACTCATGTACTTCCTGAAAATGTAACCGTGAGCTCTCAAGCACTGTCTGAGGAGCCCCAGTATCACACTGCTAACAAATCTATTATAGCAGCTTGGCTGAACCACCCAGTAAGGCTTTGCATCCTAACAACCTAGAAACCACTTGAAAAAAATATATGTATATACATGAGTTGAAGAAAATCGTGTTTAGTTCTTAAAAACCACAATTACCTGTGGGATGTTTCTGCCTTTGGGGCACTGTGCAGCTTTTCAGATCTTGCTTAGATTGGACTCATTCCATACTGATTTCTGTGCAGCATTTGCTTTCTTTTTTTAAATTGAAATTTTACTGAGATAATGATAGATTCACAAGCAGAGAAGTCCTTGTATGCTTTGCCCAATTTCTCTCAATGGTACCATTTTGGAGTTTTGATTTTTTTTTTTTTTTAAATCACAGCAACTACTAAAAACTATTTCAGAAAGATGTGTCATCCAAAGGAATGTAGCAACACATCCTGTTGAACCTGGGAATGACCTTGAGCTCCAAGTTCATGTGGTATCTGACCAATGTCCATGTGTCTCCCTCAAATTTTAAAATATCCCTATGGTTGCCCCTTTGAGCTTGCTCCAATGCTCTGGGGGTGCCTTGATGCATGCATTCATTTCCTAGGGTGGCTTACATGACAGAAATTCATTGTCACACAGTCCTGGAGGCCGGGAGTCCATAATCAGGATGTGAGCAGGACTGGTTCCTTTGGAAACCTTGAGACTCTGTTCTGTGTCTCTTGCGTATGTTCTGCTGGTCTACTGGAAATCTTTGGCATTCCTTTGTGTGTAGAAGCATCACTCTGATCTTTGCCTTCATCTCTTTTTTTCTTCTCTTTAAAAAAAGATTTTCTACAATTTTAAAGTTTATCCTTGAGGAGATGTTTGTGCAGGGGCAAGCATTTGCAGCAAAGGGCCCCAGACCCCGGTCTATCTCACTGTCAGACTCTTGTCTCCACTCTGTTCACTGTGAGTGGTGTCTCATCCACCCAGATCACATGTTTCTCCCAAAATACCAGAAAAGATTCAGGCTGGCTCAGCTTGGGGCACACATCCATCCCTAAATGGATTATCTGGGGGCTTCCCTGGTGGCTCAGTGGTAAAGAATCCACCTGCCAACGCAGGAGACACAGGTTTGATCCCCGATCGGGGAAGATCCCACGTGCTGCAGAGCAACTAAGCCTGTGTGCCGCGACTACCAAGCCTGTGCTCCAGAGCCCATGAGCTGCAGCTACCGAAGCCTGCGACCCCTAGAGCCTGTGCTCTGCAACCAGGGAGGCCACAAGGAGAAGCCTGCTCCCCGCAACCAGACAAAACCCTGCGCGGCAATGAAGACCCAGCATAGCCAAAAATAAATGAATTTAAAAATTATTAAAAAAAAAAAAAAAGAATTGTCTAGACTGGGGTCCTGTGGCCAGCAGGGCGGCTCCTTATGGTTGGAAGCCAGACCCACGTGGAAGGTTGGGTACTGATCTCAGAAGCAGGTCCAGCTGATGGCCAGGCACACAAGGACTGCTCCCGTCTCCCGTCAACCGCCCTTACTCACTCACCCTAACACTCACCTCCTCCCTCCCTCCCTCAATCTCTCCCACATCTCCTCAACCAACAGGTACCACCCTCTTTCCCTAGATCCAGGAATGGGAGAGGCGGAACTCTGCCCACGGCAAGAATGCCAGGTCTCCAGGATGCGTCCAGGATCGCAAGGTCAGGAGCCAGCGAAGGATCAAGAGTCTCGAAAACCAGCTGGACAAGGTGAGGGTCCGCCCCTTGGCTGTCCCCAGGCCCGAGCTCTGGGGCTTACGGGAAGACCTGAGCATGGGAGTCAAGTTTTGGAAATGGTGGACCAGGTCAGGAGACACGATCCCGGAGGGATGGACAGTCCGCCTGGGAAGGAGGCTGATGCTTGGGTCCTTGGTGATGCTCTCTGGGTCCCCAAATTGGGAATGGGCCCCCAGTCTGGCAAGTGCCCTCTCCTCTGCTGAAAGTGGAGAATGGAGGCAGGCCAGGTGTCAGACAGGCTCTCAGCACCCTCTCCCACCCACCCCAGGTCATCTGTCGCTTTGACATCCAGCTGGCTCAGAATGCGACCTTGAGGGAGGAGCTAGATCTCCTGCAAATTGAGAGGAACCGCTATCTGAACGTGGAACGCAAGCTCCAGAAGGTCAGTGGCCCTGAAGCCCAGGAGCCCTTGGCCCAGTCCCCAAGGAGGGGAGGATGCAAGAGTCACCCTATCTTCTCCAATCCTCTCGCCTCAAGCGCAGAACCATCCAGAACCATGGATTTACTTGAGTCTGGAGGGAATGGAGACCTGAAAATGTTCCAATAAAGACAGCTGCCTCCGATGGAAGCAGAGATGTCACTTTGAGTGTCGTCATGGGGGGCGGGGGGCAACAAAGGCTCCGGCCAGACCATTTACATTCCACACGTTTCTCAATAAGCTTTGAGGTTCTTTGAAGAACCCTCCCTTCCTCCCTCCCTTCCTCCCTCCCTTCCTTTTTTCTCTTCCCCTCTCTCTGTTTTACTTTGAAATAATTGCAAATCTGCAGAAAAAGGTGCAGAAATAGTACAAAGAACAAATCCTTCACCAAGATTGGTAACTTGCGATTTTGCTCTCTCTCTCTCTCTCTCTCTTTCTCTTTCTGGGTAATTGTTTTTTACTGAAAATAACATCGTCACAATTTGAGAGCTCGATGTAGACATTACAGAATGTCATTAAGAACGTCAATGCTTATTTCCTAAGCACGAGACCATTTTCTTACATAAACAAAGTGCCCTTGCCCAAGTCAGGAACTTGAACATCGTTACAGTTTTCAACAGTCCGTATTTAAAGTTCATGATTATTCCGACAGAATTCCGTGATAGTTAATTTAATTATCCTGCTGCAGGCTCTTGGCCAAGGTCCCACAGTGCGTTCGGCTGTCCTGGCTCCCCTCATTTAGAACAGTCTCTTGAACCTTCTTTGTCTCCATGACTTTGACATTTTGGAAGTACCAAGCCCAGCTGTGCTGTGGGACATCCCTCAATGTGGGCTTATCTGATCTTTCTCCATGATTAGATTCAAGTTGTGCATTTTAGGTGAAATATCACTGAGGTGGTATTGTGTCATTTGTGGGTGTTACACTAGGAGCACGTAATGTCAGTTTGTCCTGTAACTAGTGATGTTGACCTTGATCGCTTGGTCAGCCGGGTTTCTCCAATAGAGAGTTTCCCTCTTTATAATGCATGGGTCCAGGGAGATTCTTTGAAACCGTAAATATCCTGTTTCCCAACACATTTCCACTCTAGCCTCTCATAATGATGATTTTTGCCTGAATAATTATTTCTGTGCACGCATGCATTGTGTCTTAACTCTTTGCAATCTCATGGACTATAGCCCACCAGGCTTGTCAGTCCATGGGATTCTCCAGGCAAGAATACTGGGTGGCCATTTCCTTCTCCAGGGGAATCTTCCTGACCCAGGGATGAACCCAGTCTCCTGCATTGGCAGGTGAAATCTTTACCACTGAGCCACCTGAGAAGTCCAATTATTACTGTAATGGCTGCCAAAGAGTGATTTTTCTAACTCTCTATCATTGCTTCTTCATTTAGAAAATGGCATTTTACTTAAGGAAGAACTTCTTAGGTATATTTGTGGATTGTCAGTAAGCATTCATGTATTCTTACTTTATCTATGAGTTATAATCCATAGTGCTCATTACTAATTATGATGCTCAGATTGTCCCAGACTTCTCTGGTGGGAGTGCCCTCAAGCTGGCTTTTTTGACAAGCCCATCGTTCCCCACCCCCAGGACTTCCTTATTTTCTGGCACAAGAAGATAGTCCAGACTTTCTTGTACTTGTTCTGTCTTAACTCTCAAGTTAGTGTTTCTCTGAAGAGTCCTGGTTCTTCCCAGTGGGAAGTAGGTGCTGAGAAACCAAAATGTAGGCTCTAGGAGTCCTCGCTGCTACTGGGGTGTCACTGACTTGAGGCCCTTTCTCTAGAGAGAGCTAGGAAACACACACATATTTTAAAGTCATGAGTTTGCGTCAGTGTCTCTCATTCTGACCCCAGCACCACTGCCTTATTCCTGAACACGCCCCATTTTATCTTTGTTTTCCCCCACAGTGGGAACTCTAGCTGCCAATAGCATTGATATATGTACTCATGTTCAACTCTATGAAATACCCAAGAGAAGTTTGGATTTGTTACAACTGCACTAACAACCCTTGAACCTGAGAGTTCACAATTCATTTGCTGATTGTTTTACCCTCTGAGGGCGTGGGTATCTACCTATCCATCCATCCATCCATCCACACTTTATTCAGAAGTTACTAGGATTATTTCCTATTTTTTCTTGGTCTTCTTTGTGGTTCTGTTCTTTGAAATATAGTGTTAGGTTCATTTGCTTCTCTTTGTGTTTGGTTTTAGTTCTGTCCCCTGTTCTTATTGACTGAATTTTCTTTGTGAGCACGTCATTGATGAGTTCCCAAATCAAAACTATCCCAGAGACCTCCCTGGTTCAGGGGCTAAGACTCTACATTCGCGATGTGGGTGCCGGTGTTCCATCCCTGGTCAGGGAACTGGATCCCACATGCCGCAACAAAGACTGAAGATCCCAAGTTCCGCAACTGAGACCTGGCATAGCCAAATGAATAAATAAATATTAAAAACTATTCCAAAGGTTTCCCACAGAAACATCATTTCCTCATCACTTCTTCTACTCCATTCCCACTCAGCCCCCGTAGTTTCTGGTTCTCTAGCCTGGGTTTCTTGTTGCAAAAGGGTGTGTGTGTGTGCATATACATATATAGGGGCTTCCCAGGTGGCGCTCAGTTCAGTTCAGTAGGGTCACTCAGTCGTGTCCGACTCTGCGATGCCATGAATCGCAGCATGCCAGGCCTCCCTGTCCATCACCATCTCCCGGAGTTCACTCAGACTCACGTCCATCGAGTCCGGGATGCCATCCAGCCATCTCATCCTCGGTCGTCCCCTTCTCTGCCTGCCCCCAATCCCCCCCAGCATCAGAGTCTTTTCCAATGAGTCAACTCTTCTCATGAGGTGGCCAAAGTACTGGAGTTTCAGCCTTAGCATCATTCCTTCCAAAGAAATCCCAGGGTTGATCTTCAGAATGGACTGGTTGGATCTCCTTGCAGTCCAAGGGACTCTCAAGAGTCTTCTCCAACACCACAGTTCAAAAGCATCAATTCTTCACTGCTCAGCCTTCTTCATAATCCAACTCTC